>JAZDUH010000066.1:48872500-49360000 GCA_036419115.1 Scarus forsteni | reverse complement strand
TTCCAGCAGTGCCAAGATGGCTGCCTTTGTGGCTTCACATAATTCTTTTGTTTTAGGCATTATATATATACACATATACATATATATATATATAGCAGGAAACCACTCTAGGCCTTTGCATGTGCAGTGCTGCTTGTGACATGAAATGGCCTCTTATATACCCTGGGAATCAATTAAGCTTAAGAATGTCAAATAGGACATAAAGTATTATGTGACCAGCTGCATTTTTGTTTGTGTTCATTGTATTATACGTTTAGTGGTACCAGACATTAGAATGAACAAGAAATTGAAGAAAACAAGGGTGGTCTAATAATTTTTTTCCATGACTGTGTATATATTTATATATATATATATATATATATATGTATATATATATATATATATATATATACATATATATATACATACATATATATATATATATATATATGTTCCACGTCAATGAAGTCCTTTTACTGTTTTTTTTACCACTAGTATCAATTACCAGATGTTGCCGTTTGCCACTGAGCAGGTAGAAGTGCCAGTCTGTTACACAAACTGTGACATCAGTGCACACCCTTTATACTGTGCTGGTCCACTCGGGAAGATCTACAGCCACCCTAGTCATTTCTCTCCCTTTTTATGTATATATATATATATATATACATATATATACATATATATATATATACATATATATATATATATATATATATATATATATATTTATATACATATATATACATATATATATATAAATGCTCAATTTTTTGGTCTGAAATTTAAAAAATGTTTAGTAATGTAACACAATAGGTATTTGTTTTAAATGGTCTCTTGCTGTTCCTGTAGAATTGGCCTAAAATGCCTCAGAATTAATAAGCTTTAAAAAAAGAACCCTCCAATGACCATAAATCAGAAACAAGCCAAACCAAAAACTGTAGCCCCAATAAAACCAGGCACAGTCTGAACACTGGGCTAACTTAACTATTGATCTCTAGTGAGCACAATATTTAAAAAGAAGAATAAATGTTAATGTTGAATCTGTTTTGCCACATTTTTGACTAAATGTAGTCTATTCTTGCACTTTCTTGAAATAAAATAAATGAAAAGCTTCTAACACTTCATGGAGAAGCATCCTGCACAAACACAATCTGAAAGCTGAAAGCGGTGGGACTCATGCTGCCATGAAGGGAGCTTTAGTTGTAAGCACTCTGACACCCAATCCTATTTGGCCATCAGAGCTGTTAAAGGTGTCAGGCCTGTTCACAGGCACTGTGTGTTTCACCAGCCAAGATGGCTTCCACATTTTTTCTATCATGATTAATTATGGTTTCTGATGGTAGTACAGTGAGAAAGTGTAAATTATTCCCACATTTTCTTGTGCCCTCCGTTCAGTCACTGTTGTGTAGGAAGATGCTATTGACGCCATCCATGGAAGGCGACCAAAAGGCATCTACATGGGGTGGCAAACTCTAGTGCCTATTAAGGGGTGGAAGTGGTGGTGGGGGGGTACTTGGTGTGTGGGCTGAACCTAGACAAGACTGCCAGTTGACGGGGCCAGATTTTCCAGTATGGAAGAGTCTTGTTTCAGTGGGCGACGCTGGGTGTTGGGAGACTGGGAGAGAGGACTGCCCAGGGCTTGGAAGCTTGAATCAGAATATTTCAAACAGACAAGCACCGTCTGTGTTCCAGTGTCACCAGCCCACCCGTCTGACAATCAGGGCCATGTCATCACACAGGCTCTGAGTAATTCAGGGAGCACTCTTATCACCCAAGAAGATGTGGCAAATTCAGACGTCAGAGCAGTCTGAGGTCTGAGCAGCAGAAATAGCATTAAATGATATATAGCACACACATAAGTACAGTAAGATGTTCACCTACAGGCAAAACATCAAGCACATGAATAGCAGTGCTCGGTGAAATGCAATCACAATACATGCTTTGCTTCCACAATATGTCGTCAAAAAACACACACTGCACGCTGTGCTGAAAATCCTTAGTTTTGGAGAACTGGCTGGAATAAAATAATTCCTCTGACAGATGATTTTGTGTATGTTGATATATTTAGCGCTGTCAGAGGGGACATCACAGAGAATGGCACTTATATCACAATGCAAAAACTGTTATCAGAGGAGGTACAGGTTTATGGTTCAAGGGCTCGTCCATTCATAGAGAACAAGCTCAGCCTCTCTGCCTGACACACTGATAAAGACAGCACAAATAAAACAGCTCCGCAGCTCCATCTTTGCCTCTCCCCAAGGGAATAATATATCACCCATCTGAATGTGGCACATATTGAATCATTTCCAGCGCTGATGATTCATTTGAATAAATCAGCCCTTTTTATTTTGCCAACTTGAAGTGATACTGAAATAAGGAGAAACTGAAGTCACATTGTTCGATATGAGGAAGGACAGGTGTTAGAGTCCTATAGGGCTGCTAATCCTAATCCCCTCTCAAGCAACAATTAATGACTTCAGCAATAATCTTCCCATATGTGTTGTTGCAATTCCTTTTTGACTGTCAACCATAACCTGCCTAACTCACTTACACCAAATCCAGGGGGATATGTCGCTGCAGGCAGATAGGATCTTATCCTGGATTTGCATAGATAAATGCACAGCAATAATTCAAAAAGCACACGGGACAGACGTACTTTTGACCTGAGATATATTCTCAGTTTGACCTTACACTATTGACAAGCTCTCAGGAGCTTAATTTTCAAACATGCTTGATCCACAGAACCATGTATGTTTTATCTGGGTTAACCCAAGAAAAACATGAAATATTTAAGGAAAAAATTGAAATATGGAAGCTTTCTAGACAAAAACTTTAAATGTCTTTCACAAAAAAGCAGCGGATGCATAGGATCAGCCTATCGGCAAAAATGAAAAATCAGCAGCTTGTGCATTGAAAGGGTTATATCCGCATTCAAGCTAAGAGACATACTCTAACATACACAGACACAAATCCTGTTGAGCTGAGCCGAGCACAGATACCCTACCAGCCCTCCAAGGCACAATTAGGATTTCACGGGGGGAAGAAATCTACATTCCTGCACACATGAAAAAAGTCCTTTCTCCCTCCCCACAACAATATCAACTTTTTACTCAAGGAAAAACCTGAAGCGCCACTCGATAGGATTTGGACAAAGAAATAAAAAACAAAGCCAGGAAAAAAAATCTAAATTTTAAGCTGCAGTTGGTAAAGAAAAATATTATTGTTGAGGAAAATCCAGTCCTAAGCCTCCCAGTTCCAATCAATTTCTCCCATTTTCTGTGATACCAGGAGAAGCAAACGGTCATAGTTTGTTTTAAGAGCTCTCCTGTGTTCATTCAGCCCAGGTACAAGAGGTCAAGTAGCTGCCAGTCTGAATAGAGGACAGGACAGAGCAAAAAAGCATTTGTTTTCACGCATGAGTGAACATATTTGAAAAAAAAAAACACCACAGTTTAAAAATAAATGTCTGTAATATGATGGTCTATAACGCAGATGTTTGCTTTCCCTCTATAATGCTACTTTTACTACACAAAAAACAATTAAGTTTGTGCAATCCATCCAGCTCTTTACATATTTTTTGATCCATTTGATTCAGGAATCTACTATATCTAGAGTTTTTTGTTCATTCATTTTACCAGCTGTATTTGATGTGTTAAATTTCAATGTATTTTGGTATTTTTATGCCTGTGTCACAGAAACAGGACAGTGGATAGAGCCAGAGATCAGTAAGCGAGACAGCAGCACCTTGAAATGGAGCATGAAGCTGCATATGAACCTGTGCCCTCTGCTCGCAGGTCAACTGCTCCACACATGGGGCACACAGTCATAACAATGGGTCTATCCTCTAAGTACATTTGAGTTCAAAACAAAGAAAACAGGACACAAGGGCAAACAAAAGCTTCTCTTGGCCAGACAACTCTATCATTTCAGTGCTTTGATACCTAACATTTCAGACCTGTCTCTGATAGGGTTGTCACAATTCCACATTTTTAGCACTTGATGCAATTTAACATTGATGACTGTTTAATTTCCATGGTAACTAGTACTGTTCACAGTGATTCCAGTATACATTTCCATATGTTAATAAGTCGTCCCTATCTGTCTTTATCAGTGGTTCTCAAAGTGCTTTAGAGCTATGGTGTACGATTTGGAAGCTTTGTACATCTTAATAACACCGTTTATAGGGCTGTTATGGTCCCATGGTCCAATCTAGGGCTGAACGATTTTAGGAAAAGATTGAATTGCGATTTTTCTGGCAGATATTGCGATTTCAATTCGATTCACGATTTTCTTCAAATCAAGCTTTGGGATATTCACATGTAGGGCTGAACGAGTTTAGGAAAAGATCCAATTTCGATTTTTCTGGCAGATATTGCAATTCACAATTTTTTTTTCAAATCAAACTTCAGTGCAAAATTCACTTTGTTTACAGTACAGACAACAGTAAGGAAATAAATGATGAAAAACACTTAACACATTATTCACCTTCAATAGTGATGATAAATAATCTGTTTTCATTAACTTACCAGCACTTTTAACATATAGATTGGCTACAAATTTGTAAAACAGTATGTGTATAATACTTGACACAACAGATCCTGAGTCAGTCAGGAGCACTGGAAAAAAATCCATTCAGTATATCCGCTGCAAAGCTACATACTAGTTGACCAATCGAACCGCGCGGGAATGCGCGGTTCGATTGGTCCGTGAGTCCATCCAATCCCCTGTCTCCCTCGCTTTGCACCGTCATGCCCATGGTCCCGCCTCCTCCCCACTAGCTCTCTGATGTACCAGTGATCAGCTAGCAGCATAGCTACTGAAGCATCATGGAGCCGGGAGGCTGCTTCTGTTATCCTCCACATCGAAGAGAAGAAAACGTAAAAGTTTCCAGAAAAAGGTTGGAATAAGGAAGAAATATGAGCAATACAGGTCCCAACGGGGCTCAACATTGGAGAATCATACGGTAGAAAAAGCTGCAGAATCATTTGGGACTGTTAAACGAGCCGGCAGCCGGCTACCGAACGACAGCAGCATCAGCTGCAGCCCCGGCCCGCCGGCTGGCCATCGGCCGCAGCACCGGCTGTTCCGCCCCTGGTTGAACAGGTAATAGCTTTGTTTACTACAGTGGGAGATGTCTGCTGGATAACTCTGGTTAGTCTGTGCCTATACTGGCTAATGACTGAACGATGTTGGTCGGAGCGGGGAGGCTCTGTCAATAGATTTTAGCATAAGTTAGCCACGCAGCGTTAGCATTGTAAACTGAGCCGGTGAGGACACGCCAAGAGAGGTAAATCCTCGCCCACAATCAGCTCTGCTCTGGTGACGCCAGACCCGCTTCGCCACCGGTCCAATTGAAATGGCTACCGCTGTGTGTTACAAGGGGGATGACTGTCGTGTTTGTTACTTTCAGTTGAGCTGAGTTGTTTTTGGTTGTTGTTGATATATTATGCCAGCCGGCTTGTTGCTCTATCAGAGGGGGCGTGTTGTGAGGAGGCGACACGAGCTGGGGGGCGGGATCTTGGAACACTGAGGGGAGAGGTGAGTGAAGGGGGGGCAGGCTGCTTTTTTCAAATCTGTCTCAACAGCCAAACTGTTTTTCAGATCGTAGACCCTAGCTTTAAGGTGAGACCAGGTGTTATCCAAAAAATTATACAGCATCTAAAAAATGAGTTTTTAATTAACTCTCCCACTACTTATGCAGTTTGTTTTTATAAACGTGTGCAAATTTAAAGAATCTGTTCAGTATTTATAAAAATCTAAAAATCAAGCATGTTTTATTGATAGCTTATTGATACCGTTACTGCACCCCATAAGTCCTGTGATATAGAGTAAGGGTAAATCCCAGTTATACCCCTTAACCCCCTCCCCTTCGTCTTACCCCATTGTCTATCTCGTCCCCTTGGCCCTGTTTTGAGAGCCAAGAGGAAGGGCTCAAAACACACCCCTAAGAAACAAGACACCCAAGTGACCCTAGCTAAAGCGTACTTTTGTTTTGATGCTAATGAATGCAGCTCGGACCTTCCTCAGAACTCTGCATTGCTTTACAACTTCTTTTTTCAACAACTTACAGGATGCAAAGTGACGAGGTAATGTATCTCTTTCTAGTTGCGTAGCGGTAGTTACCTCCGCCAAGGAGGTTATGTTTTCGGGAGAGTTTGTCTGTCTGTCTGTCCGTCTGTGAACAAAATAACTCAAAAAGTTATGGATGGATTTTGATGAAATTTTCAGGAAATGTTCAGCATGGGAAAGGAAGAGGAGATTCAATTTTGGTGCTGATCAGGATCACCGTCTGGATCCAGGAATTGTTCAAAGGATTCTTTATCATAGGGAGATAGGGAACTGTGCTGCTTGGTGGAGGTCTGCGCTCTCTGAGTGCTTTTCTAGTTTTTGATATGTGACAACAAGCAATTTTTAAAAAACTTAGTATAGTAGTTTTGTAGCTGGCTATATATCGCTACTTACAGCCCGGTGCTCTAAGACATATCTGAATACTATAAATTTGCTCTAGTTTTAATTGTCTTGTTCCCGAAGTTGAGTATCCAGAACAGTCCAGCCCTGTCTGACCCGACCAGGAAGCTAAGGAATAGCATTTATAGATAACCTATTTAGATGCTATAAAACTCATCTTAAAGTGTGTATTTCGATCAGGCATATCTAAAAGTGAGACTTTTTTGTAATTACTTAGAAAATCTTCATAGCATCTTTAAGAAAAGCAACATTTTAGTTGAGAAACTTAAAATCAGTTTTGAAAATTTTCATGAGTAACACAGCTGTTTGACTGCATCAGGAATAAGGAGACAGACTAACAAGCTAGAGGTACTCAGAATTGACTTATCTCGCAATGTCAGTAAATCTGGGGAAAAAATCTTGGATCTGGATCACCTCCAAATTTTACAATGTAATCACGACATCCATGACCATAATTCACCGAAAACTTCATCAAACCTGTGGATCTTGAACAAGAACAGACATATAGACTGACAAACAGAAGCTGACACGAACATGACGTCTTTTCCTGCGGTGATAAACTGATAGACTAAGATGCTAGAGGATAACTCAAATAGGTATGAAGATGATGTGCCCTCAGCTAGTTGCCTGATTACAAATGAGCCTCTGGCAAATATACTCTAAAACCACCAGTAACAGGGTTTGACCCCTTTTGCCTTGAAAAAGTCCCTTTTTGAATAAGTAGTTAGTAATTAGGAGAGCTGTAAAACACATCCACCTGTCCTCTCTCTGCTGCAGGGACACTGAACAGGCATGTTGTCCCAGCATGGAGAGAGCTATCAAAAAGGAACAAGTCCCTCTATTCTGATAGAAGTTGCTGTTAGTCACGCCCTTTGTTTAATGAAAACCACAATTTGGTTCTTTTTTTGTGCATTTACTTATGAAAGGGAAATATTTGTTATTTTAATTTTCTTTTGTTATTTTAACAACACATATTTTAAAAACCTTTGATTCAGACAGTAAAAGATTAAAAAATAATCACTGCTTGAATAATGCAGTAAATATGATCTGAAAATATCCAAAACTACATAAATAACCGCAACAACAAAAATGGTATAATGTATTTTTTTACTTGTTCATGGAGGCAATTTCTAAATAAGAGTCAAAATAAGCTTCATAAATGTTGAACATTAGCACCAAACACATATAATGTGCTGATTTACAACCACAGTGTTATTTGTTATCAGTACAGAGATATTTGGACTGTGTTTGACACTTAAAATCAAAACACTCGAGTGCAACAAAGCCTTTTTTGTTTCCAGAATCCATCTCATTGAGACTGAATGAGTTGTATCTGTTTATAGCTATGAAGTACGATCACAGCGCGGTAATGAAGCTACCTCCTCACACAAAGTAAAAAATATCCATCCATTTTGGAGCCAAAGATTGTTAGGAAGTGAGAAAAAATGCTATAAAGAGCTGGGCGGCAAGGAAGCCATGAAGAGAAAGGAAATAATCCAAAACACACCAAGGGACTTTGTTCACCGAAGACGACTGAATGTTCTCCAAGTGAAGCAGACGTTCAAGAGTTGTATGATTGAACTATAGCCTGTCCTGACTGGAGTGAAAAATTGTTTCAGAGTCACACATCATGCAGCATACACCCTTCAACAGTTTTTGTGCAAATAAAAGTCCCCAGTGTGTCTGAAAGCTCAATGAACATTAGAAATATTCTTTTTCCTCATCTGTTAGGAGGTCATATGGTTGAAATCTCAGCAGTGAAACTTCACATCAGGTGATCACTCACTCTTTCTGCACCTTTGCACCAAGCACCACTGATGCACCCTCAGAGACCCCCTCTCATTAGCCTGGAACATGTCACTGTCTTGTGAGCAGACATTTGCAGGAGTGGCTGGGTAGTGGAACAGCCTTGGGTCCAAGTCCAATTAGATTAACTCTTATTAAGAGCTAGCTTTTGGGGTTCTGGTTTGGTGAGGGTTAGCACCCAGGTACCCCATGTACTTGCTTCTGCTGGTCCAGGTTCGAATCCCGCCTGTGACCAGTTTGCAAACTGTCTCCCCCTACTCTCTTACCCCCTTTCACAAGCCTGTCCACCGTCTCTCTCCAATCAATAAAGGCACAAAATGCAAAAAATACATTAAAAAATATCTAAAAAAGAGCTGGCTTTTATATATCAGATTGCTAAGCTCCTGTCCAAATAAAAACATGCTAACATTCTGGTACATTCACATTTATTTCGTCCCATGATGTCTAAATTATCTTTGACAGATATCAAGAAATTAAGCTGAATACCAAGGAGACAATAATGGACTCAGGCCTCAGCTACGATAAAGGTCCCCAAATTCAAAGTTAATGCAGTGTGGCAACACCGACGGCCTGAAGCACATCCATAGAGCACAGTGACAAACAAGGACATTATCACTGCTCAAGTTTGACCAAGACCTTTTAGCAGCGTGCCCTATAAAGTCACGTTTAGGGAAGAACACATTGAAACTGTCACTGCTGATTCTCAGATTTGCATCGCGTCTGAAGAAAAGGCAAAGCGTCTAACTGAAAACGTCCCGATCTGCTGTCAGGCATATTAAGTTGGCACCCGGGGAAATCATGCCATCACTGTGCTTCAGTTTTCTCATTATCCATACCTTTCATGACATTCACAGAGAGAAACAAAGCCTCCTGCCAACACCTACTCTGTGAGAGAGCTCTTTCAGTTCAGCTCATAAGCTGAGAGCTCCAAACCTCCACACCACAGTGTGGGCAGCGCTGGCACAGCCGTGTGCCTAAGAACACTGACTGAGTGCAACAGTTGGACTAATAACCAAACAAAAAAAAGAAAAAGCAATGGACGCACAGCGGGGACAGACGCAGCTGAGAAGCAGGTTGACTTCTGCCCACCTCCCTGTTATTCAAAGTGAGGAAAGATGTCCACAATGCCTCTGGGGTCTTAGTGCCATGAGGGGCGGTGAGCTTGCAGCTTCAGCCACTTCAGGGTAAAGCAAATCACCTTAATATGTTAAGAAGATTAAGCTGGATAAATGTCTAGATACATTTTTTGAAAAGCCACATAAATCTGTAGTGTTTTTATTTGGGGAGGGGCGGGATGTGAGTCAGTTGAGACGATCAACACAAGCCCACCAAAATGAAACGGGATTGGCTGAGAAAAATTGGGCTTATTTGAGATTTTGCATTTTAAGCTTCTTGAATCTAAGACCATCCCACCTCTTTCTTATTATTTTTAAACACCAACCTTTGGGACAACAAAACTGAGGGTGAAAAAAACCTTGGTCACATGTGCCTTTGCTCTATCGGCTTAGACTCAAGAGCTTTAGACAAAGAAGAAGAAGAGGAAGAAGAGGTGAAGTTGAAGGTCTCTTAAGTGAAGTACTTGAGGTGCTTTTCAAGGAGTAATTGAAACAAGTATCTTCTTACCACTAAACGGATGGCTGACTTTTGTTTCTTTCTTAAGAATTAAAAATCTGAGGGTGTCCGCCTGTCAGCTTGCTGTGCTGGAAATCGAGTGTGAAAACGAACGGGAGAAATGGAACAAATAATGTAAAGGGATTAACAAATCATTTGCATAACATTTTCTCGGCTTCCAAACTACAGGATCAGGAATATGACAAGGAAGGCAGTTTTATCATCCAATGTTCCTCGATCAATCATTGCATCAATGGACCTGATCGCTTCTAACATTAGCTGCAGCCTTTTCACATCAAAAGCAAAATGAATCACCAGTAACATATCCTTAAAAAACAGCCAGACAAGGTAACAAAAACAAGTTTGAGGAAGCAGGAATCATCAGATGAAAAACATTCTTCAAAGGCAAACTTGAATAGAGTGCATCTTTGCAAAGATACTTTACTTTCACTGTGCCAAATGTGTATTAACCTGTTTTTTTCTTCTTAACACTCTGTCTCTCCATCCACCGTTAAGACAATAAGACCACTGAGGAGATGAAGGGGATGGCATTATGGAGAGTTAAGCATTGTGAGCAGCCCTGAAGCTGTTCCTAAAGAAGGTGAATCAGAGGATTGGGACACAACTGGAACTAAACCCTGTGCCGGACCACTAAATGAGAAGCACAAAACATTTTGGGCAAAATGCCACTAAGCCAAGCATCTGGGTCTTAAGTAAACTTCACGTGATCACTTTAAACTTTGTGATTACTGAGTTCTTAGAGAAAAGAGTCTGTCAAAGAAGAAAAGTCCGTTTTCAAGCATGCGTCTCTGTAATCCTGTCTGACTGCTAAGAAACTGAGAAACTAAGTGGAACTTTACGTCCCTGCATCTATGGCTGCCACACAAAGGTGGAAGCAAAGAGGGAAAAGCAGGGAGATGAGGCCTGTTGAAATCTACAAATCACTAAAAGGTTGTCACACTGACAGAATACACCCTGCTGATCACAGGACCACATGGAGGGACCGATGACCATTCACGCACACCCTTAAATGTACCCAGAGACTGAACTGATTTTGGGAAAACAGTTTTTTGTTATGCTGGAATACCATACAGACTGAACTGAAAATGGTTGAACTGGTTTCATTCACAGCTTTTGGTTCAGTTTAACTCACCAGGCAGCAATAATCTTATGAGCAATGCCTGCGTTTTTAATTGTTCCTGTCCTCAAACATTATTGCTCTTCCATTGTCACGTTGTTCATTTTAACATACATACTGGTTGTAAATTTATTGCTTCAACCTTTTTAACTTTGTATTAATATTTGACATGTGCTGCTGACCAGATCAAGCTTGTAAATGAGATCCTGGGATTAATCTGGTTAAATAAAGGTTTAACATACAAAAAAATACACATATATTTCAACCTTTCATGCATGAATTACTAAATCACAAAGTGATACTTTTTAAAATGAACATCATGCATCAGTGGTATTAATAGTAATTAAAAGACATTTGTAAACATCCACAAACAAAAGCCTCTTATCAATAGTAAATAATAGAAAGAGAAAAATCTGAAGAACATGTATCATTGCTTTTTAATAAAACTATTTACTTGTTGATTACACCAAAAGTTGACATAAAAAATATAAAATTATGTGAAATCTGAATACAGCGTAATATCCAGTTTGCATTTTGTTGGCTATTTTAGATTTATGATGCAACATCTCGATAAGATAAAAAGACAAAGATATTTTTTTTATGAAACTTAAAGGTGCTATGAGGAGAATCTATTTCCGGCGAAATAAAGACTCTGCTACCCATGAGCACGTGCGGCAACTGCCGTAATGCTGCGTTCCAGTAACCTCGGAAACGGGAGTGACATCATCTCCGACTTATCGCCGTTCCAGTTGAAGTCAGAAAAAAACATGCCGAGCTACCAGGCTATTGTTAGCTGTTGTTAGCACTTCCTGCGCTGTTGCATGAAGAATGTGATTATCACCATGGCAGCATTTTTGTAAATATAAATCTAACAATACGATGTATACGGCTGATCTAGAGCGACACACCCCAGTCAGAAGCGCAAATAAATTGATTATTACAGGAGCTTAATAACTGTTCACACCGGGGGCATCCATCTTCGATTGTCAACTCGGGGATGGCGAGGTTTCACCGAGTTCCCAGTAGGAAATTCTGACTTCAGGGGGCGCTCCAGTTGCAGTTTCCTACTCGGAACTCAAAATTCCTACTTCTGACTACAACTGGAACGTACCAAAAGACGTCTGCAATCCAAAGCGTGTGTTTGTTTGTTGTTATGCAGCTCGGACCTTCATCAGAACTCTGCATTGCTTTACAATTTCTTTTTTCAACAACTTACAGGATGCAAAGCGACGAGGTAATGTATCTCTTTCTAGTTACGTAACGGTAGTTTTTGATGTGTGACAACAAGCAATTTTTGGAAAATTTATTATCGTAGTTGTAGCCGGCTATATATCGCTACTTACAGCCCAGTGCTCTAAGACGTGTAATATAAATAATAAAATAATATAAAATTGCTCTAGTTTTATTTGTCTTCTTCCTGAAGTTGAGTATCCAGGCCAGTCCAGCCCTGTCCGACCCGAACGGAAGGCTAAGGAATAGCATTTATAGATAACCTATTTTGATGCCATAAAACTCATCTTAAAGTGAGTATTTCGATCAGGCATATATCTAAAAGTGAGACTTTTTTGTAATTACTTAGAAACTCCTCACAGTCTCTTTAAGTAGGTTTGAGAATTTACCACCTGGTAGTTTAACATGGTACTGCAACCTAAAGGGCGTACAATTCATTTCAAATATCCGTCTACTTTAGTGGACACTAACATGAAAGTGTTACAGGCAATTTAGAGCCACCAGTTGATCTAATGAGCATGTTTTCAGTCTGTGGGAGGAAGCTGAAGTGCCGGGAGAGAACCCAAGCATGCACAAGGAGAACATACAAAAAGAAACTGACTGACAAAGGGATTGAATCAAACCAGCAACGCTCTTGCTGTGATGCACATGCACGACTTGCCACAGTGTCACCGGAGACAATTACATTCAAATATTAATACCAATATACAATTCAATACAGAATTCAAAATCTAAAAAAAAAAATCTAAATCCAGATCTTGATTTCCTATTAATTACAATCTTTACTACCTAAATACTCACCGCACATTATTGAAGAAGAAAAAAAAAGTATCTTTTGTTGCCTGTTTGTAAGCCTCTCCTCCTAAAACGGTTTGACCCTTATATTGGATTATGAAGGTCATTAATGGGACATTTAAACATAACATTAATTATAAAACAGTGACATAGGAATGAGTCCAAAAACACTGAGGTGAGTTAGCATTTCACACTTCCTGGTTCCCGCATAAGTGGGATTTAGATACTGGTTTCAGGTAAGTGCCTAAAATAAGGTTAGTGATGAACACATGTACGTGACATTTTTAATGTATATTGGGAAATAATAAAATGCCTCTAATGTTGCCTGCTTTAGGGCTTTAAACCACTGATGTGTGATAAAAACAAAGGTCGCTAATTGACTACTAAAAGGGACCACAAAAATGGCTTTTGACAAGAAACTCTGTTATTAATGATCAATAATTCATACACCACTGTCGCAGCTAACTTGATCGGATCTTTTATTAGGAACTTCTCAAATAAGAGGTTATAAGTTTGAAATTCTGTAGTTGCTTTTCAGTTGAACCACAAAGCTGTAGTTTGATAGTAGCTCAATAGTTTTTTTTTCTCTCATTGATTAAGTTCAAGCTAAAAACATCAGGAAAAGTAGGTTTGTTATTTAAGATTGTCTCAAAGAGCAGAACATCTTAATTTAAGGTTCTCCACAGAGTTTTTTTTATCAGCAATGATCCACAACACAATGAAAAATCCTACAAGGTTTCAGTGGACTAGAGTCAAGTTGCAGTGCTACTTCTGCACAAAGTGTCATCCTGCATTTAGTACTATATAATATTTGATGTTCTGCCCATGCTTAGGCCTGCACCAAACATCTCTGGGCATGGGCATGGAGGGGGAATGCTCCAATTATTTTTTATGTTTATTATTTCACTTCTATGCCTTAATTTGCAAGACAGGGCAGTGAGTAGAGTTGGATTTTGGGGGAGGGAATGTAATATGACATGAGGTAAAGGAGCCACAGGTCACATTTAACCTTGGTCAGCAAATTTAAGGACTACAGTCAACTCATGAGGTGTTTGAATGAACCATGAGCTTCTTCCTTCATATTGATCATACTGAATAAAATAAGAAGAAGGTCCATTTACTTTTCCTTTCAGGACCCCAACCAACAAACCAGTTCTGTGGGTGAGCTTACCTTCCCTTTTCGGTAAAAACAAGCTTGAGCCTATTAAACTCTACAAGCAGCATTATGAAGACCATGAGATCTATATTGCCTAAAATTAAAAGACTTTTGTAAGATAACACTTCCAGAACATTCTGATAACTAAATAGAAGATTAACAAATGGGGATGAAAAAAGAAATAAGCCCAGTCTGTTGATTCACCTGCGTAGTTTTATGTCAAAATTGTGCTGATATTTACAGCTTCATTTTAATATCTCTGCAAACCTACACTTAAAAATCAAGATTCATTATTTCAAGAGTAAAATGTTTTTTTTTCTTTTCATCTGTGCCTTTGACAAACAGACTATAACATTAAAAGACAGGTCCATTTTCCTGAAGTTTTCACTTCGTTCCTAACATTCCAATCTTACTTCAGTGTAGGGGTGTGCGATATGAGGATATTAAATCGTTAAGGATTATAACGTGGGGATGATCTCATAAAGCAGAAAGATCGTCAGATCGTCTGTGTGGGCGCAGAGACTTTGACGCGAACCCGACTAACCAATTGTAGCACGTTACGCGCAGTGCATGGTGGATCTCCCGTTTGGTTATGCAGCGTGAAACCATGGCGGAAAGAGAAAAGGAGAGAAAAGCTTGAAGAATCTGTTCTACAGCAGCTGTATTATTCACTCAGATTATAGATATTACAGTTACATAACATTTGTTTTAAATTGTTGCACTTTAAGAGATAATGTTGATATTGTTGTTCATTACCTTTTATGTTTACATTTATTGCACATTTTTATAAAAACTGCACTATTTAAATTGAAACCTGTTCAGAAAGTTTCTGTGGCTTTAATTGTCTTTATTTTTTTTTTAGGGTTTTATATGTTAAACATAGTGAAGATGGTCAAACATGCAAATTAGTCCAGAAAAATCAATGTAAAAAAGAAACGTGATAAAATTGTGATCGTGATTTTATTTTTAAAATATCGTGATATGATATTTTTGCCATATTGCCCACCCCTACTTCAGTGCATTTTATCTGATTTTACCATATTACTATTTAAAATGCATTTTATTTACCTGTTTATTTTTATATTTATTTTAATCTTATTTCTTATCAAGATTTTATTTTATCTTATTTATTAATTATTATATATTTTTTGAATATTATTTTAGTCTTAGTTCCAGTGTTCCCTCATTTTTTAATTAAAGATGGAGTTTCCTCAGTCCTTGGTTTTCTGTTAGAATCTCTTCTTCATGTCTTTGTATTTGTGTGTGAGTACGTGTGCTGTGTGTGGATTGCGAAAGTGGGGGTGAGGGATTGTATTTTTTCATTGAATTCAATTTTTACCTTTTATTATTTTATTTTATTTTATTCATTTCTGCGTGAAGCAGTTTGTGCTACAGAATGTTTCATGAAAAGTGCTGTACAAACAAAGTTTGATTGGTTGAATGATTGAAAACAAAGAATATCGACATCAGTCATATTGAGTTTGGAAATATCAGTTTGTCAGATATAGGCAAAAATCAAACTGCATGCATCATAGTGCAAGCATTTCTGATAAATATGATTAATCTAAAGATCTGTATTAGCTTTGGCTATGGCTGTTGATAACATACTTTCCCTGAATCCAAAATAAGCCCGTTCTTTTAACGTTGGATTGACAACAACGAATCTTGTGTAGCAGAAAGCAAACTTAAACACCATCCATCTGAATGTACTGATGATATCAAAAATTATGACGACATCAAACATTTTGAAACCCTTAAATCACATAACACACATGGTAAAGAGACAAAATGAAAATATACCCAAGAGCTGAACCTTTTTCTGGGGTGATATTTTTTGGGATCCTGAGGCTCAGACATCAGCCCTCTGGACAGATCAGATTAATAAAACCTACAAGTTTCCTACTCCAGAGCCGACTCCAGATCTTACAATGATTCCTCGGTAAATGTTAGGTTTATGTGCCTCATATAAATAGAAATTTAATCTTGTATGTTTGTCGAAGCATCCACAGCCAGCAGATGCACTTCACATTCAGATTATGAATCTCTGAACAGATCTTGCTGTCAATGTATGTGAAGCGACAAGGTAGACTTTCTGTTTAAATACTGAATAATAATGAGGAGGCAGGGGTTCAGGTAGTGTTTTTATTAAGGACCTGCTGCTGCTTTAAGACTCTGCTGTTGCTTCTGTGCAGCAGGATTTGCAGATTTGGATCTAATTAATGAATTTTATCATTTTCAGGCAGGAAATCTGCAAATGACTCCAAGACATAGAAAGAAACGTGTGCACAGTTTATTCAAATCATCCCTGTATTCATGTTAAAAACAAAAAAAGGCCTTCTTATCAAGAATGCTCCTCTGTTTTTAAGCACTTATCCTCATCTTAAACAAATCAGATCCTCTTGAGTCTGTTTTATAAAAACCTTCTCATTTCATAGAATCTTTTTGTCTAACAGTGCAAAGCTGTTATTGTCTCTCTCCACTGCTTTCATATAAACCTGACCATTGTCCTCTAAGAGCATCCCAGAGCTTCTTTAATCTGCTGTTATCCTCCTTTTGGTGATACAATACATTTCTATGGTTATTAAAACCATGAAAGTGTTGCTGTGTTTGCTTCAGACCAAATATAAGGTGAAGGGATCCAGCTGTTGCAACAAAAAGGTTCAAAACTGCAACATCAAAGATAAAAAACACTGGTAAGAGTGAAATCAGAAAAACTTCAAATAGATTATTGAGAGAAAATAAAATGATGATATATAAGTGTGTCTAGTGTAATTTATGTCAGGCATGAAATATTTTGCCCAAAGTCCCACTCCAGTGTGGTATCAGTTTTAACTGCAGTATCATTATGAAGTGCTGCAACATTTGACACTGCTGATCTGAGCTCTTCCTGGAAATATTTGAAATTCTAAAATACAGTTATCAGCAAAGTTTGTGACTGGCAGTGTTTTTGTTTTTTATTGGTATTTGTCTTGATGTACATGGTGAGGGGTAGGGGGACTTCAATCATTCCCATCTGCAAAAGGAGGCCTGGCAGGAAAAGGTTTACGGACCAACTGGGTTGACTGGTGACTCAAAACTGGCCTAGATGAGTGTGTGAATGGTTGTCTGTCTCTTTATGTAGCCCAACAATTGGTTGGCCACTGACCAAGGGTGTATCTTCATATTAGGCAAGAGGCAACAGTCCAGCCCCCTGCTACCTGGAAAAGACAAAGGGTAAAGATAGATGGATATTATTAGAAAAGATTAAACTACAAATTCCTGTTTGATACCTGGAAACAGAACTGAGTCTTAAACATCCATTTTCTGTTTTGTTTTGGTTTTTTTTTTACAAAATTTGCAGGCAAAATGGACATTGTTTGCATCAATAAAACACTGAACCCCGCATCAGTTTCAACCTACTTTTCAAAAAGCTGCTGATTAGACACAGCTCTCTGACTTTTGTTGAAAAATACAACAAAGACAAATAAGCTGTTGTAGTTTTTGGTAAAGCTGAATTTATTCTACTATAAACACAAATGGGGGGTTGGAGGTTATGAGAGAGAGAGAGAGAGAGAGAGAGAGACAGAAACATTTTTTCCGGTGCATTTGTATGTACACACACACAGACATATAAATTTTGATTGACTGATTAAAAACATGTTCAGGTGCAGTTTAGACAGTGTTTTTGGGTTAGTCTGTAATTTGTGATGCAAGACAAAATATGCCTAGGAAGAGGTGTACACAACTTTTGCTTCTGTTATCATTTTTTGAATGTATTGATTTCTATATTTATGTCAGAGAACATTGTACAATGTTACTAATCATTGATACAAATTAAAATAATAGGCACAACATATTCAGTATGTGGCTTCTTTGAATCTGTGGTTCACCATTAATGATGCAGGACATACTGTAAAACAACTGTTTCCCGTACACCTCAGTTCATGTATCAAAAGTTTCATCTACTATTCAATTCAGTTCACAAAAAAATAAGTTAATAAGTATCTTAATTTTAACATGATTATCTGATGCCTTTTCAGTCAGTAGCCAGCAGTGAACTGAGGATGTCACTCATTTGAGACTAAAGGCAGTTATATGTGAAAACTAAATCTTTAATATTTAACACTCTGTGAACCACGTGGCTTTACCCTCGTTAGAGCAGTCTGAACACTTCAGAATAAAAATTTGGAAACACTGGACAGGAGCTCTCACTCCACATGATGTGACATGACTGTGTACAACAAAGAGCACAAAAGAAACACCTGTTATGTCCTCTGTATGAGAATTTTATGTAGGCCTACACATTACAGAACAGATATGGGGTTCTGCCCAAAACTCGAGCAAAATAAAAAGTAACTTAAAAAGTAACATAAAAGTAAGAAGTTACTTTCCATAGAGTGAAGTGCTGACTAACTTTTTTGAAGTGATCGTTCAACCATTTAAGTAACAAGCAAACACTACTTTTAAAAGTAACTTCCTCGATGCTGCTTATTATTTAGTAGACATATCTTGTTTATCAATATATTAGAATTGTCAAAAACTTACATTACTACTACGTATTATATGATACAAATATTGTAGACCAATAAACGCACATCCTGTGATTCCCATCCCTAGATATAAAGTATAAAAACCATACAAAATATACAACAAATGCATAAAAACAATCATCAGAATTGTTTGATTTTATTCAAATTATTACAAAGTTTTCCAACTCTGGCATGTTACTACTCTTTCTTTAGGGACAAAAATCAAAATAAATACCTTGTATCAGCACTCAGATATAAATTCTGGATACATTTTTTGGTTCTCGTTCTCCAGCCTTGGCTCAGGGACACACAGCTTTATACCTCTAGAGGTCGTCATACATTCTCCTTAAGGTGTAAATTATTCGTCCTCCATATGAAGAGGTGGCTTATGGACGCTTTATTGCCTCTCCTCATTCCTCTGAACATGCATAATCAATGAGGAGCTCTGGGTATCAGCAGGTTGTAATTCTTGCGTCCCCAGAAGCTAGCGTGAATCACACATGTTGTTGTAGCAAATGGGAAATGACTGAATGGAGCAGGACACAGGTCAGCTTAACAGGGTGTTATCATGACAAAGGGGAACATTAGCTAAGGAAATAAACTCCCTGAATCTTGGCCAAATGCGCTGATTTAATCCATCAGTGCCAAAAAAACCACCCACCTGATGACTCTGAATATGCAATTAGACGGATATTACAGAACATGCTTCACTTGTTGACCCCGGCTGTCACTCGGAAGCTCAAGGAACTGCAGGAAGTGCCTCTGTTTTTTATCTAAATATACATCCTCCACTCATCTTTGACGGAGCGCTGCTGAAAATAAAAATCCCTATCTTTGCACTCTCCCATCCCCATCATGAAGACCTATCAGGAATCCTGCATGGGTGGACATGTAGGCTTTCCTAGGAATGACAGGGTCTGCTAAAGAGGAACCCCACCCTCGCTTTCTCCGGCATGCCAGCACAGAGGAGAGTGGGCAGCGCTGAGACGGCAGCCTGCCGTGGGCACTGCCAGGCTTAAAGCTGCCCTGTCGTCATCAGAGGCTTGCAGAAAAGAACGCTGAGATTCACCAAAAAAAAAAAGAAGAAGAAAAAAAGAGGAGGGGGGATCGGTGCATTTAAATCCTCTCTCTTAACGCCCCCGCATGTTTTAGCAAAGCATAAAAATCATTCACAGAGAGAGAGAAAGCGAAAAGAGAAAAAAGATAGAGGGAAATAGAGAGGAAACAGCTATTAGCAGCAGTAAGCAAGCTCAAGAGATCATAGTGAGGCAGCTCTAATCGCAGTAATGGTTTAAACCCTCATTCCATCCACCAGATGCAAGAAATGTCTACCCAAAAACAAGGCTTTGAAATCCCCCGTGTCTAAGAATGTGCCCTGTGGCTACGGTCCTTACTGAAAAAAGAAAAAAAGAAAAACAACAACTCCAAAACTGTCTCCACTTTTGGAACAACTATGAGGTAAAGATAGCTCCTGTGGCCTGTGTGTGTTTACACCGACTGCAGCGAGGAAAAACAAGCGTGCTTGTACCAAAATAAAGATTATTCTGAATAATGTGGAGCGTACATTTCTGCTGTGATCTAAGAGCAGAATTCACAGATGAGGGTTTGTAAATGAATGCAGGCAAGAGTAAACTGAGAAATCATCTAATCAGTACTTAGATGGTTATTCAATGTTGTCTTACTGCTAAGAAAACTACTCAAGAGAACAGAAGTGATGAAAACTAACAATCCAGAACCAAAGACAGAAAGGTTAAACTACAGGCTGACTGACACTTTGGGTAACATTTTATATTTACTGACCACTTTTAAGGACCAGAAAAGCACAAATAAATATCTGACTAATATGACAGCCCTTCACTGCATGGCACAATGATAAAAACAACAGCAACTCAGTAAATAAAACACAAATAAAAACCAAATAAGGAAAATGCTATCACAAATTTAAAAAGATAAAACAGAAATAATGCAGAGCATAATAAAAAACTTTGCAAAGAACGAAAAGATTAAAAAATGCAACAAAAGTAAAAACACTAAACAAATAAAGACAAAACAATAATACAAAAAATAACATGCTCCTGGTTTTAATGGCAAGTGTCTGTCTCATTCCTCTGTAGCATATCTCTCTAATGAACCAGATGCTTTTTTTAGCTTTGGTCTTTTGGAGATTTATATTTATATGTCTATAGAGATCAGACACTATCATCTGACTTTTCATATGTTGAAGGGAAAAGTGCTTCTATAGCTGTAAATAGGCTGTGCACAAATTCTATCAAAAGCTCAATGAAACACAGAGAGGGTTTAAGGAGGCAGAAACTCACTAAACGGGCTTGATTTGTGCCAGAAGCTCACCTGGATGAGCTGCCGTGTAACCAGATAAATATAGAGCTCTTTAATCCTCTCTAGTTCAAAGGTCCCTGGTTATTTTTGGAGTCTTAATTTTCAATATTCTTTTATTCTTCTCTTCAGGCAAAGCTTTATTTGAGGTTTTCTGTCCTTTTGCCAATTTTACTGAGCCTAAATCAATGAAAGTCGCGCTGCTGCTCATTCAAATGGAAATATTTCTTAAAGCATCTTGGCATATAGGTAACGAGGAAGAGGCTGCAGAGGACAAGGTGTCAATTCCTCATGTTGATGCAGACTGCATGCTTCTCTGTCAGTGGGCTAAAAATAATCTGCATCTGTTGAATCAACTGGTAACAACAGTATTGTTGCAGCAGTCTTGTGTGGAGAAGATATACTAAAAGGAAACAGAGAATAAACCAAAAGCTCAAATTTGATCATGATCTATCTGAGCATAGCTGAGTTTGGGACCTCTGGTACATGATTTTAAGGGATGCATAGAATTGGATTTTTGACAACATCCCAAATTTTCAAACTACTTTTATTTATCACCAAAATTTCAGTTCACTGTTTATAGGGATGTTATTCTTCTTTAATTGGCAAGAAAAAGTCACAACAATGATTTGCAAGTCTACAAAATAAACTGTCAGTCATTAAAACTTTTATTTATTACAGCTAATCACAGGTAAACTTTATTCAAAATGTTTTTTTGTTTTTTTTTACCAGTGAAGTGAACAGCGATGGTAGCCTGCTGACAGACAGTGAGCTTTCTGGGGCACTAATTAAAACAAGACCCATTAATATAGGATTTATAATTTTAAACTAAAATAAATTCTTCTAATTAAACAACATGTTTTCAGAGTGCTCTCTAAAAGAATCCTGATAAGGCACTTTCAATATTACATTCAGCATTGTCATAAAGACAAGGTCACGATGCCCTTCAAAGGTCAAATTTAATCACTTCAATCGTCCATTTTCAAGCCTTTTCATTTCACTGTTTGTTAAATCATAAAAACAAATTCATTTCAAAGTTAATATTGCACATCCCTGAATGCAAAGTGCATAACAATCCACTATCCACTGGCTGTCAAGCAAAAACAAAACGACTTGATGACAAGTGGAGACTAAAGGTTGTAAAGATAGTGACCCACTGTCACTTTAAGTCATCTTGACCTGTTCTGGGTTTTAAATTGAGGTCTCTTCTCAGTAAAACTGCACTCTGGTATTTGATTTTTACTAGACACTGAGCCAAAGTCTATGTTTCTAGTATAAATTTCAAATACTGACTGTCAAGCCCCTCTATGACTCCACACAGCAGATGAATCATCATTTTCTGTCTGTAATCAGTCAGATTCATCTTGCCAAGCTACAATATACAAAGACTGTGAGTGGCCCAAAGCAGGACGGCCCAATCAGGGTCCTTGAAAGCAGGAAGAGGTGAGAGCTTCAAGCAAGATGACAGTCAGAAGTGACTGCTTGTATGGAGATTAGCATATATACTAACAGCTTCAGTAGCTCATTTATTAGACCTGTATTTCTTTATTAAATGAAAAACAAATAACTTCACCTCCGACAAGTTTTGCTTAGAGTTTGTCCGCTAAGTGGCTCACGTTCTGTCATTTACAAATAGGAATGGGATGAAATATCGTTTGGCAAAATATCACGATACAGGATGTGCCGGAACGCATCGAGTTTGAAAAAAGTGGATTGTGATATAAAGACGTCACATCCGGTAACAGCGCATGTGACTAGAAGTGATGACAACAAACATTAGCACCAACTACTTTGCCTCCAAAAAGCCAAACGATGGAGTCGAATGAGGTTGAAATTGAGGACGCTCCGCCTGGATACAAGTCATCTGTCTGGCGGTATTTCTGCTTTCTCATTAAAAAAGACGAAGACGACAATAGAGTAACTGACAAGACTAAGACAGTGTGTAAACTTTGCTATGCTGTCATTCCGTACACTGCCTTCAACATAACAAACATGAACCACCACCTTCAGCGTCACCATAAAAATGTGAAGACGACCCCAGCGAAAACGAGCCTACCGCTCGTTTTGGGGTTGGAAAGAGTGTAATTGTTTGTTTTTGGCCTGTTAGGCCTTGTGTTTTCCTGTGTGCAACTCAAACAAAAATAAGTAAGTTGTAAATACACAGTAGTGTTTTTTCTTTTTTACTTTTTTGATGTTGTATCGCGGCGAATCGTATCGTGAGCCGGGCATATCGAGGTGCAGCGTATCGTGAGTTTAAGTGTATCGTCCCATCCCTATTTACAAACGCCAAATAATCTGCTGGATTTACTTTTTAAAGATACCAAACACTTTCTATATGCTCTTTCCCTGAAGGACAACTGAAATATATAAACAAGTCCATTAGTGTGTAAGGACACCACGATGCTTGTCCACACTGTGACACTCCACTCGCTGACTCGCTTATTTGAATGAAGGAGCCTTTTCAGACAAAAACTGAACTCCATTACAGTATGTGTATTTTACATTTGGTAACCCACCATCTCCACTTCATGGATGAATTTTACAGATTCATGGATTAAGGCACCTTGGAAACAGAGAAGCTTCCACAGCCCAATCAACCAGTTACTTGCAAAGCCTTCTGTAGGTGCTCGCTGTGAGGGGTGAGAGAAGGAGGAACCTGAGCAGGGCATCGTGGCCCCCCAAGGGTTCACCCTCAGGAAGTAAAGCTCTTGGAAAAGGACACCCTGGTTTCTATGCCATGAGCTTTTTGCACCAGCAGAGTCCACTTCAATGAGTAATTCTTCCTTATAGTTTAATTAATACGCCTGATGGAGTTTGTGTTTAATAACGTACTCACATTAAAAAAAGGGTCAGGGGAAAAATCAATAACTAACAGTGTAGCTACATTTTCTGTGGATCAAGTATACAATTTTAAGGCTGCGAAGTATCAATAATTTTAAAGCATTTATTTCCAACATTTAATCAAGCTTTTGGTTCCACAGAAATCAAACATATTACTCAACACGATGGTGCTGTCTAGCCAATGCGGGTCAGGACATTAGAGGAGGGGCTCATTGTGCAGGAGAGAGTTAGAAATCAAACATGGCAGCACAGGAGGAAGACAAAAGAAATGCAGCACCAGCTATTAAATCATTTTTGTGGTCTTATTTTGGACTTAGGAGATGGGTATGACTCACAGGGTCTGTAAGAAGTGATGCATCAGAATGAAACACAGTCGGAATGTGGTTCGCCAAACCCAGGGAAAGCAACCCCGCTGACCCCCCCCCCCCCCCCGAAAAAAACTCTCTCTCTCTCTCTATCTATCTCTCTATCTCTCTATCTATCTCTCTATAAACACACACACGTATATAATAAAATCAAATCGGGACAGCATCATAATAATACAATATAACGATATGGCAACTTTCACTGAAATAAAACTTCAATTCTTAAAAAACGTTTAAGTTAGAGAGTGAGGATGGAAAGAAGAAAGAAAGGAAGGAAGAAAACAGAAACTTTGGTGAAGGTAAGTTTGTTGGTTCTGGTTAATACTCCAAAATCTTAGGAATGATAAAGCTTATAAATTGGCCGTAAAAAGAAATGTTGATATGAAATGACAACATTCAACTTTCTGAGCTGTTTCCTGACAGTGCAATAATCATGCTGATAACACAGTGCGACCCTTTTCATTTTGTTTCCTGACACATTTATCGTCTGAATCTAGAACAAGTGAGTCCCAATTACAGCCGTGGCTCCTCACTTCTCCCAGAGTTTTCAAAGATGCTTCAGTCTGGATGTAGATCAAGGATTTGGTAAAAACAGGCTGGATGATGTGACTGCCTTGTGTTGGCTCTAATGTTGTACCTGCAGAGGTGAAGCTACTGTCTGAAAGAGGTTACATCCTCCTGTTTTGTCAGGAGGGCTTTCATACAGCATTCAATACAGGTCAGGGTCAATTTAACAAAAGACATGAGACTGGGATAACCTAAACAGCATTTTCTTCTTGTTTAAGTGTTTCTGTCTTTTTTGGATTTTTTTGAATACTGAACTCGTCCTTGAACCACATTCATTCATTCATTTTCTATACCCCTTTATCCCTTTCGGGGTCGGGGCTGGAGCCTATCCCTGCTGTCATTGGGCGAGAGGCAGGGTACACTCTGAACTGGTCGGCAGTCCATTGCGGGGCCACATAGAGAGACAGACAACCATTCACTCTCACACTCACACCTAAGGGCAATTTAGAGTCACCTGGTCTGTGGGAGGAAGTTGGAGTGCCCAGAGAGAACCCACACATGCACAGGAGGACCATGCAAACTTCCCACAGAAAGGCCCCTGACTGACCCGAGGATCAAAGCGGGTACCTTCTTGCTGTGAGGCCACTGTGCCGCCTGTCCTTAAAACCCAACTTTGGGCAAATTTCTCAATTAGAAATAAAGATAACGGCAGAACAAACAAAAGAATATATATATACATCTTTAAGTTTCTGTACTTTTTCATAACACAGATCATGAAAAAAAAAATGGTTTTAATGATTTTAACACATTTTAACACATTCAGGGAAATGCTGAGAAACTTAACATAAGAAAATGTCAATGGTGAAACTGCACCCACTTTGGGCTTTCAAAATGTATGTGTTCAAGAATCTTCTCTTCTTTTCAACCTTAATGTACAGAAACATCCACAGTGTCTTGACAGAAGTTATCAGCAATTAATTCAATTCTTAAAAAGCAAAATATGATCAAAATTATATGTCTTGGACTTATAATTCAGGTATAATTCAGGCACCCAAATCACAGGGGTATGATCTTCTGTTTACATTGCTTAACCCTACATTAAGATATACAGATAGCTTCTGCAAACTTCTATTAGGACACATTAGTGCACGTGAATTCAGCAATAACAGATTTGAACTATTTCATTCCTTTCTGTATCATACACTAAAAATAAAACTAAGGCTTGGAAAAGAGACGCGTCATCAAAGATATTAAAGTGACAATCTGTATGTGTGTTCATGCTCTGATTAATTTGTGTTTAAGAAATCTTGTTTTTTAAATTAACACTTATTAGACTCAAATACTGTCAACATTGATATTGATAAAAGTACAAAGTACAGTTAAGGCAAAATGCATAACATCAAGGGGAAGAACGGGTTATTGAATAGATTGTCCACAGGAAAGCTCAGAGGTAAGTTTATACAGAAAACTAAAAGGGTGAGATTAAATAACTGAAAATTGCTCAGATATAATCAAAAGTCTATACTCTGATCTTAATGTAACTTGCACACCTTTTCCAACCAGAGTTAATTTGGGCATCCATTTGCATTAAGTTATTAGATGGTAATTATTTTAATCATTGTAGGGCTTTTTTTTTACACACACAAAAAGAAAACATTTTAGTTCAGTTTAAGTAAATAAAAAGTCTTAATATTTTCCATTACCATTGGTAAAAATGGTTTCACTTACTAAACCAGGTGATTTAGATATAATGATTATCATTAGATTTCACTCATGGAGACACACTATCAATACTGTTCATTCAAAATAAACTGATAAGTACAAACAAACCATAAATGAAGGACTTTTACTCTAGTATGTTCTTGGTGGTGAAGGATGCAGTCCTGATGCCATAGACTTTTGTCTTGAGCATAGAAGTACTCTATCAAATAAAAAGACACACTAAGGATGACATAAAAGTCAAAAAGCATAACATGGGCTCTTAAAGAGCAAATCTTTATTCATACACAAATCATTACTTTCCTGTTATCTGGTTAAAAAGTGAGACTAAATGTTTCTAACAGAACTTCTAAAGTTATTCCATTAAACTGGGAAACAATCGTCTTTCTCCTCAAAACTAAAAAATGGATTTGAAATGTTCGACAGCCCGTTAAACCACATCCAAAATTCGGCCTGGTCTTGTCTGCTTAATGAAAATGACGCACACATTTTTTAGTCATATTTTCAGGTTTGGTCCTTATGAAACATTTGTTCTGGATTTATTTCACCAGCAAACTGTCCTGAGTCAAAACACTGAAGCCATGATTGATGTCCCACTTCTTAATCTACACATGCTGTTACATCTTTTCACTGCTGTCAGGATTTCTACAAAATGCTCATGAACACTCATGCCAGACTTGACAAACACATGCTGTAAGTTCAAGTGCTGAATCCCTGCTCTGAAGTTTGAACACAGAAATCTACAGTTTATGTGGCCCTTTGCTTTTGTTTTTGCTTCCGAGCACCTATCTAGAGGCGGGCTTATGGGCCTCCTGCCCATTGCGCTCCATTACAATTACTCAGCAGGCAAGCATCCCGTCCCAGTAATGAAGTGGGTGTTACAGTGGGTGGATTTGAGCATGAGCGGCCACTATTCTGTATTCCTACTACTGGGTAGATGAGCTGAGTGGCAGAGAATAGCAGCAGAACTGGCAGCGTGGTGCGGTGACAGAAAGCGTGGTGGTGGACCAGCGGACTGAGCACAGAAAACACAATCTGATCCTTCAAAGAGTGCGTTTACTTATGTGTCATGAGGAATGGAGAATTCCATCTCAAAGCCTGGTAAATAAAGTTTGTATTGATTTAATCCAACATGTAATCTGTTTTGCTGTCTGACACTGATTCTGGCAATAAAAGAGAATCATGTAAGACAGCATTACAGATAATACGACCATAGATCAAATGGAGTTTGGGCAAGAGAAGGGCAATAGATCATGTTCCTGCTAGAGTGCTTAGCTCTGGAATTCATAAACTACCTCCCAAATCGAGGTGGCTTTCAATTTAAGTTTTCAATTTACAGATAGAGGGTGTGCTCTGCGCCTGATGTGATTTCATTGTCAACTTCAGCAGGGAGGTCTGTGGCTTGGGGAGTGGAGCTCTCTCAATTTGTTCCTCAAGCATAAACTACATGAATAAAAGAAAACTGGATGGTTTGGATTTGGAGTGGGATGAAATATTGTGATATAGTATTGTCCTGGCATGGGCAATTATCAATTTGCTCACTTCAAGTATCGATAATCATTTAAAAAGATAAGGTGCTATACGGTCTACATTCTGGAGCTGATTTATGATTTAATACAAACTTATTTTTACAGTCGTTTAGTGATGTTTCAAACCCTTAAAATGAAAAACATGAACCTTGGTTTATCTTAGTTTTTGTTGAATTCAGTGGAAATGACATTAAATGGCTGAGAACGTCCATAAAATTCAACATAAAGGTTTCTCGTATCTCATTTGATACATTAGATGTTTTTGGCAACTGATAATCCATTTGAGGACATTTTTATCATTTATCTGATTGTATTCAGATGTTTTTTTGTAATTTGATGATCATATTGAGTAGAAAGAGGTATTATAAAAGCATGTATCAAATATGATACAATTGGCTTTATAGGGTTAAAGTCATACCAAATTCCTCTAATTTGATAACGTAATGTATAACCCTATCATATTCTTGCCATCTATCTATTATTACAGTGTTGCTTTAATTTAATTCACCTGAACAGTGCTGTGAATTCACTGACAGCATACGGAAACATCTACCAGGATGGTCTTGGTCCTAGAACTCCTGAATACAAGTCCCATTGCATAACTCACTCAGCCAATTATTTATCATAATTTTTTCAATGTGAATTATCAGATAACAATGAAGGAAAACAAAAACCAGTTCCAGTAAGTTCAATAATAAACATTTTGTCTTTTTGCATACAGTCCACTAAGCTATGCCTTACACTTGTTCATCTGCTTAGTGAAACAATGATATTAGCAGAAACAGTTACAAAGAAGCAGAAGTGATCATGACAGTCGGGAGATAGAGGCAGGTTAATGTGTGGCCTAATGTAATATGAAACGATACATACGGCACAACATGGAAGGTGTATGTCTGTGTGATTTAAAGCAAAGGCTGAGACAGGATTAACAATTGTCTGCACCACATGACAGTGAATATCAGGAGTGCAATGTGTTTGACCTCGCTGACCCAGGAAACCTATACAGGCCTACACACAGATAAACCTGAGGACACTGACGTAGAATTTAATCCATGAGCAGAATCTTTCATGGCTTTGGTATCAATAATGTTTAATAAGTTCCCATCTCGAGAGCTCAGCAGAAGAACCTGTGTTTGCAGAATGATCCACCATCATGCATGTATAAATATACTCCATTTATGGTTGGCTTAACCTTACTGTTACTTAACA
This sequence comes from Scarus forsteni, assembly GCA_036419115.1. NCBI lineage: Eukaryota > Metazoa > Chordata > Actinopteri > Labriformes > Labridae > Scarus > Scarus forsteni. The sequence continues at coordinate 49,330,805 of JAZDUH010000066.1, read as the reverse complement.
GAACTCATACACATACAAACAATAAAATGTGTTCAAAATACGCTCTCCTGTAGCTGGGGTTTCAATCACAGCTTCCAATGATTTGGAGGAATGCCAGTAAATCTGATTTTGACCCCTTTCAATATAAAACTGAAAAAATTAACAAAATTATTTAAAAGGTGTAAGTACAGAGTGATGTCACAGCGTAGGTCTGATTTAAACTTATTTGCAATAATTCATGATATTTCTGGTTTAAAAAAAGAATGTAGACTATAAAAGCTAAATAATGTGTGATCATTTAAGCTAACCAAAAATAGCTAAAAGCCATCACGTGAATATTGCAACAAGAAAGCTGTATTATATAATATTTCCCCCTTAATATAATATTATTTAGCCTTTTCGGTAAATTGACGTTCATAAAAAAGTCAAAAAAACAAGTTTTCAGTGGTGGCTACCTTCTTTTGAGGGCAGCTTTTGACATGTATTAACTTTAGAGAAGATGATGTGCTGTTTCTGAAGTTCTGATGTGCAGTTTGCAAAAGTTCTGTTGTGAGGAAAATGGGTTGTCCTTGTTGTATTAGCTGATTCCTCACATTAAAGTGCAGCTTACAGAACATTAGTATTATAGAAAAAAGGCAAAGTCATGTTAGATTTAAGTTTAAAGCAGTATGGTCAGCAACATAAAAAATGTTTTTAACTTTGTTCATGTAAAAGAGACACCACTCCAAGCCTGGCAGTAGAAGGCTGAAGCTTGATCCCTCTCAACTTGTTTGCAACTTTGCTACTTTTTTATACCACACATTTTAAAATTACACAATTTTTATTATCTAAATGAACAAAAGTACTACAGGGGGCTGAAGCCTTTGAAAAACGACGTCCATTTCTGCTTAGTGGACAGAAAAACCCATCAAAAAGTGCAAGCAAACTCCATCATATTGCCTTAACTACACATTTATGTTGGCAACATTATCTTTGATTTTGATTAATCAAGGTAATGTGTAGGAGTTTGCTTACAATTTTTGAATGAAGGAATTCACCTCCTAGTATTGAGTGTGTAGTGACAGGTCTCTGTATAGTTTTATTATCACAAATGTGATAATGCAGTTTGGAAACCTGGTTTCATGTGGATACAACTGATCATTTTATCATGAATTAATTTTTTCAGAGTTGACATGACAGAAGAGTGCTCTGTAAGACAATCAACACACAAAAACCCAACTCTCTAAAGCCAGCACTATGTTCAAAAATATCTGAATACCTGACATCTGTTGTGTGCATTGTTAATAAATCTAAACTGCAACTTAACTGTCCACTTTTCAACATTACTTTCAGTCTTGCCCATCATTAAATAATTAAATCAATCAGACTAGTAACCTGGTGTAGTTTTGGGATTACTGCATTTGTTTTTTAACATCAATATGTGACAGTTCAAAGACAAAAGGATTTAGGTCCCCCAAACCCACACACAGCTTTGTCTCCTGTCTCCTAAAGTAATGACACTTAATTAACAATGGGACTTCTTGTTTGTATATAACAGTGGTTGGATGATTCACTCAAACTCAGAGGCTGAATTAAAAGTGACAGCAAGGTCCAACATATAATTTATGGCATCTGACTCTCTGAATAGTGTAAACTGCAGATTGAACATTACCTTATTCCAACACAAGAGCTCGCTGAGAGGGACAGAAGCATGCTCTGCTAGCACCACCCTCTGGTGACAAATGTAGCTACATGAGTGATGTGGGATTTCTGTACAGATTATTAAGATTATTCAATGTGGAAGCAAGAACATGAACTCAAAAAATAGTTGGACATCAGGTATAAAAGTTCAAACTTTAATTTGTTTATTTTTTTCACAGTGTGACGAACCTTTTGTTTGCAGTTATAGTAGCTTCAATCAGGTTGTGTGTGCTGCCAGGGCAAAGACATGGCTTGTCTTATCTATGACTGCACTCTAGTGTTTAAAAGGAGAAGCTGCAGGTTCGCTCAAATAAACAGGAAGAAGACTTGACAATCGTCCAGTAAGGTGATTGAAAAAATGTTCCCACATCCCCCCAAGTGCTTAATTGATTAATACATTAACTACACCATTTTCAATGTTGTCTGTATTGGAGCTTTTATTATTTGTTTGGTTACTAATTCATCTTTTAAGATTGAGTATTCTTTATCATCAGTAGGGATGGGACGATACACTTAAACTCACGATACGCTGCACCTCAATATGCCCGCGTCACGATACGATAGGTCACGGTACAATATCAAAAAAGTAAAAAAGAAAAAATATTACTGTGTAATTACAACTTATTTGTTTTTGTTTGAGTTGCACACAGGAAAACACATGGCATAACAGGCCAAACACAAACAATAACACTCTCTCTAACCATAGAGAGGTTAGACAGAGTGTATGCTAACGAGCGGCAGGCTCATTTTCGTCGTATTCATCTTTTTTCATGAGAAAGCAAAAATACTGCCAGACAGAAGACTTGTATCCAGGCGGAGCGTCCTCAATTTCGACCTCATTAGACTACATCATTCGGCTTTTTGGAGGCAAGGTAGTTGGTGCTAATGTTTGTTGTCGTCACTTCTGGTCACATGCGCTGTTACCGGACGTGGCGTCTTTATTTCGCGATCCATTTTTTTCCAACTAGATGCATTTCGTCACTCGCGATATATTGCCAAACGATATTTCATCCCATCCCTAATCATCGGTGAACAAATGTTTGGGGAGAAGCCTCAGAAAGTACAGGTTTTATAGTAAACATGGTTTGGGTACCACCATCATTTTAATTTTACATTACAGTATGCACCTGATCAAACATTTTTATGGCAGGCAGGATTGTCATACTGATGTTGTTGGGCCAAAACCACAATGACAGCCTCACAACAACTTTGTGTCATAGTAAGGAGATGAGTTTTTTTCCAGAGATGGTAATAAGCAGAAAAAAAGAATACATCAAAAGTAGATAAAAGTAAGGGGAGTCAAACAGCATTACAGAGCAGACAAAAAGGGCCATTCCCCCGACTCATTGTGGAGATACTCTGATCATTCAATTGATCATCAACGTCTCCACATTTTCTCAGCTCAGCTAGTAGGGTAACCTTGCCCAGCAGCTGAATCTGCCTGAATAATTATCAGGCATTAGGCAGATCTAGAGTGACCATATTCTGAAAACTCAAAAACTTAAACTTTTCTGTTTAAAGTTAAAAAAATGTCTCTATCTTAAAGCTGGGGTCGGTAATTTTAGAAAACTGACATGAATTTGAATGTAGCATCTCCTCAGGACTACGCCTAGCCCCTCTCACCCCTCCATCCAAAAAGCTGTCGCGAGATTAGAGCCAACCGAACAATTTAGAAAAACAAAGCGTTTATTTTAGACTCCTTGTAAATCTGTCTTAAAATGTGAGGGACACTGGAGCCTGGTTGGGATTGTGGGACGGCTTGTAGCGGGCTTCCCTTATTTTCAAACACAAAACTTGAAAGGTAACCATTCTCCCACGGACTCTGCTCCCTCTCAGCTCGGCTACACGCACTGAGTCTGTGCACACTGGCAAAATGTACGTGCAGGAGGTGAGCAGAATGGCGACGGGATTTGATTGGTTTAAATATTGGTTACACAACATTTTTTTTGGTCGGTGCTTTCCCTGTTTTACTCCTGCTGTAGATAGCAGATATTTTTCGCTCTGTTTTAAGAACACATTATGAATTGAATGCCATCGGGTCATAAAGACCATTTTAACCAGTATTCCAAAAAGTGTATCTGAATCAGGTTACCAAACCAGCTTTAAACATAAATAATGCTTGACAGTGTAAAATGCAAAAGAACCCTCAGAAGCATGTGTGCCATCCTCTGATTTGTCAGGCTGTACAAAGAAGTCTGTAAGTTTGGAGGAGCTCTCACCCTGCACAGCAGCCCTGTGCTTATCAGTGAGGATGTGGTTTTCCAAGTCTCCAGAACCTTTTTTTACCACTGACACAAGGGTGCCAGCTTTACAGACAGTACACAGTGCTTCCAACCAGTCATGACCACAAAGAAAAGAGGGGTACTTTTCTGCAGTTTGTCTGTAAGAGTGCATTCACGCTTCAGAATTTACTATCTAAGAGTATAGCACCGGCAGTCAGAGCATGTTTTCTGATTAGATTTGAGAGGAGTGGCCTGGGTCTTTCACACAATGAAACATATTGGTAGGTACATTGGAATAGTGCCACTTGCCCAATGCACAGGTTTATTGTAACTTTCAATGGTCTGTAGAACAAGCTGAGAAAAACCCAGACATTTTAGGGAATGTTATAAAAGCAGTGCTGTCAGTAGATTAAAAAAATTGAGCGATTAATTAACAAAGCCTGTAATTAATTAACCTAATTAATCTATTCTAATCTCACAAAAATTGCTGAAAAAAGCCTTAACTAGAGGTACTATCATTGAAATTCTTTAGATTATTGTGGCAGATCAAAAGATCATTCTCCACCCCACAAAATCAAAAGCACAAGAAGCCCAATGCATACAAACTCTCCAACTTTAGTGGACCAATCAGGGGACAGAAGCAAAACTGCGGATGTGACGACAACAGAAAGTGACTGCATGTTTGAAAACAACAGTGGTGTGTAGAGCTGTCTCTGTGGATGCAGCAAGATCTGCAGTTTGATCAGAAATTGACTCGATTTCTCCTTTAAAAGAGGAGCGAAGAACGTCACTTCAAGTTTTTTCTTATGAGAAATCATATTTTTCCTCTTCTCCCAACCGGAGATCACTGCTGGGAAACTGAGAGAAATGCTGCTCTAACAATGCTGAGCAGTTGTCTTGGTTACCTTCCAATATCAAATACACCCTCCTCAAAAGTTTACCAAGAAAACCTGGTGGGTTTTGTTTTTGACAAGATTCATGTCACATGTGGCAGATGGCACATCCGTGTGGTATAGTTTAATGTGAGATAAGATGATAGTCCAAGGATTGAAGTTCTTGTAGTCTGAGCTAACAGCTAACAACAGGGTCGAGCTGCTACGTCATACTGTGGCTTGATATGATTGGTCTGTGAGTGTGACGAGTGGACCGATCGTCCAATCACAAGCTGCTCTGGTATATTAAGGCGTTACCCTCTGAAATCAGATTAAAAATTAGATTAAAGCAATTAAAAAACATAGTGCGCTAATTCTGACTGTAATTAATTAATCTCAAACAGGATAATTTGGCACCCCTATATAAAATCCCTCATAACATAACTTTACCACCAAAAAGGAGGACATGTCTGGGCAGAAGAGGATGTAAGGTCACCACAGGCAAATCCATCTAGCCGAACTCCAATCTATGACGATTTGAATGACTCAAAGTTTCACGGCCAAACCAGCATACCTTAAATCAGGAAGAGGTGGGAGCTATAAGTGAGACGACAGCAGAAAGTGACTACCCATACAGAGATTAGCATAGATGCTAACAGCTTTAGTAGCTTGTGACTGATGCCTCTGAACTGCTGTTAGGTGTGAGTGGAAGTATGAAGGGTTGTCTGTATGTGGCCCTATGATTGGCTGGTGACCAGTCCAGGGTGTACCGCACTACATGCCCAATTTCAATTGGGATATGACCGAGGCCCCCTCTGCCCCAAAAGAGATGAGTGTTAAAAATAATGGAAAAATAAATACACCAACAAAAATTGCGTTACTTCATGGCACATTACTCTATTAATATTTTGGGTGCATTATCTTGGCATTTCATTGTTCAGTAATTTACAGAAATCCTGGACATTTGTTTTGTTTCTTAATGCAGCCTCCAGCCAAAAGATGGCAGCAGACATTGTCAGTCATACTGACTCTCCCTCTCACTGTTATATTCATGACTTTTATTTTTTCCTCTGTGATGAAGTATAAAGTTACAAACTTTGCACTTAGCAGAAACTGTATCTATCAAACATATAACTTTTTGGGTTCTAAATGCCATAGAAAATACATTTCAACAAAAAAAGAACAATGTTTTGCTCAGATAATAGTATCATGTTATATATCGTATTATCACTTATTTACTGCAGCAAATATTATATCACCAGATTCTTGCCTATACACATCTTTACTTATACACAAAAGAATTGAAAACCTGAAGTCATTTCATGCTAAAGTAAGGGAGTGTCTGTGCTCTGCATACTTTAGGTGGACATGTGCTGGGGTATTTGAGGTGGGTACTCTGATCACGGGAATAAAAGAGTCAATTTTGTCATTCCTTTCTTCTTTTTTCTTATGTCTAATCGCCGTACCGAATACTACCTCAGACATATAAAAATCCTGAATTTATTTCAGAACTGACTCTTGCTGCATCCCAAATGTGCTGGGAAGTCTGGATTTCCGAGTGGGAAATTTCAACTGGAACGCCCCTGAGGTTGGAATTTCCTACTACGAACTCAGGGGATCCTCACCATCCCCAAGTTAACAATCAATGATGGCTACCCCCAGTGTAAACAGCTCCTGTGATATTCTGTGTCTTTGCACTTCTGACTGGTGTTCGTAGCACTAAATCAGCCATATACACACAGTATTGTTCAACTTGTATTAATGGAAATGCTGAGATAGTGTTATTTACATTCTTCATGTGGTATTTGTGAACTATAATGGCTGACACAATGGCTAACAACAGCCTGCTAGATCTGCACGTTTTGTTTCCAACTTTGTAAGTGGAATGCTGATAACTGGGAGATGACGTCATTCCCACTTCCCTCTTCCCAGTTCTCAGGTTAATGGAGCACAGCATCTGTGTTTAAAAACTAATTGTTGCAGCCTTGGTGAACAAATAGACACATAAATGCACCACTTACCTTCTTTGCCTTCGTGCACTTAACCTCCGGGGCTCCCCAAATTTTGGAGAGCCTCTCTCTGAGACCCTCTCGAACTGTGATGCATCTGTCAATACGCAGCTCTGGGTAAATCACCTCTAGTCCATCGCTTTACCAAGGAGATAAAAATGGAGAAACTCACTCGACACAAGTTTGAAGTACATCCTGTATTGAGGTGAACAAGCTCCAAAAATAAACTAAGTCAAACTTGTTTTAAAAGGCTCTGGTTTTGCCTAAAGCTGAAAAAGAGTTTCAGTACAACATGGCTTGAGCAGATGAAGCTCCAGTTAAGATTCTTCTGTCTTCACTACGTTCATTTTCAGCATGATCACAGTAGAGCTGTGAGGCATTACGGGAAACTTACGAATAGAAAGAAGAATCCAAGGAGCACAGAGTGTCTGCAGTTGGATCCACATGATGAAACCCCAAAACATAAGCACACAACACCAGGAACGGTGCCAGTACAGCCTGCAGAGTGAAAATGTTCAGTCAGTCAAGGAGTTTTAACAGATGTGTGTGTGTTACTGCATTCAGGAAACAATTGTTTATATATTTGTTTGGTCTAACTGGGGGATTATTCAGGCATTAAAACCCTTACAGTTCAAGTCTAAAATATCCTGCCTATGCAAGAGTCTAACAATGCCAGAGTTTAAAACTTGGATTTGATTAACACGGGTACGGCACATCTTTATGTTTAGTTTTTCCCTTTAATGCTGAATTTTTTGTGGTGATATTTTCATTTTAGTGCTGTGTAAAAGCTAGGTTGCTAAATATGAATCTGTTAACATGACATAACATAACGTGACATCTGCCCACATTGATTTCCTACGAGAGAAAAAGAGATACAGACATGAAAAAGCATGTGCATGTATGTGTACTGAAAACTTTGTGATGTTCATCGTGTCAGCATCATGTAGCTGTCCACAGACGTGGATCCAGAAATCTTTTAAAGGATTTGTTAACATTGTGAGGTTGGGGAGTTTTCAACATTCTGATTAATAACTCAAGAAGTTCTTAATTAATGGATTTTGATGGCATTTTTGATAATGTTGGTGATTTTACCTGTGGAGCAGTCCTTCAGTAGTCCAGACTTTAAGATGTTAAACACTCAAAAACCAAAACCATTTCAGAACTATTTTGGCCAAGATATGAAAAAAAAATCTGACTTTAAGGACCTGACATTTAGAGCTGGTCATTTATGGCAAAAATGACGGTCATGATCAGTGTTAACATCACACAGACATTTCATATTCTATATGGATCATGTTGTGTGCAGCTGAACCCCAGCTTTGAGAATTTCTGTTTCTATTCTGTAATGATCACATCCTTTACTTCTCTGTTGTAGTTTCTGCTGACTGTCTCTAATGAGAGAATGACGTCACTGATTTGCAAAGCATGAAGAACAAAGCATGCAGGAACTGATGAGGGACGTTGATAAATGCATAGCGCCGCTCCTAAAACTGCATTAATCGTCCATAAACTCATTATTTCACCAATATTCCATCATGGTCCACTCGTGTTACTCCTCCATTACAGTCTGTGTTGCTCCAGACATATCTTTGAGCCTCTGCTGACCTCTGAGCTGACGAAGAAGACCGGGTGTCTCCGCACATGGGCAGTACTCTCTGGAGCGCTGCCTCCACATCCTCCTTTCTTTGAGCTCCTTATCTGTAAACTCTGGCTCGAAACTGTAAGGACACCCATCATATTCAAAGTTCTCCTCCACAACATCTTCATCCGACAGATATTCGTCCATTTTGCACAAAACTGGAAGAAGAAAGTCGTTGTGTAGCCGGCGTTTGCCCCTGGAACAAGGAGCCGTACTGCGCATGTGCGGAGGCACCCGGTCTTCTTCGTCAGCTCAGAGGTCAGCAGAGGCTCAAAGATATGTCTGGAGCGACACAGACTGTAATGGAGGAGTAACGCGAGTGGACCATGATGGAATATTGGTGAAATAATGAGTTTATGGACGATTAATGCAGTTTTAGGAGCGGCGCTATGCATGCCCTATTGTGCTACGTTTGTACGGATATCCGCCGCTCGATTTTGGATCTAAATATCTCCTGAAGCACTGTTTGGATCAGGAAAGCCTTCAGGGTGAGTATATTGTTCTACTTCATTCTATAAACAATGTGAAAGCTGTCTTAACCGAACTTACCCTTTACTGTTATGCATAAATATAAATTATAAATTCCTTAAGCTAGTTATCAATTCTCAACAGGACCATCTTTTTTAATTCCCATCTCTGATAATAATCACATATTGATCACAATTATCTATATAATTAATGAAATAATGCCTGTGAAATAAATTTGATCGCATGTTTTTTATTAATGAACATGACAAAGAGGATCTGTCTGATGTAGTTTGATCGTTCATTTTGTTTTCATAGAACTGAGATTATTAGGGTGCTGGTTTGGCGGAGTGGTACATACTTCTGCTGGCCCGGGTTTGAATCCAGCCTGTGGCCAGTTCGCAGAGACTGACATTTTTTGATTATTTACTGTACTGAAACCTTTAACTGTAGTTTTTACTTAGATCGTACAGTAAATAAATAATTTAAAAAGACTAAACAAAAATACTACTAGATTATATTTCTTTCTGATTTACAATTGTCCTATCTAATGGCCCTTACACAGTATCTGTTATCTTAATTGTAAGCTTTTTTTTAATTATCACATTAGCATTCTAAACACTCTGATAAACCAGCAATACATAGAAATATAAAAATGTAAATGTTAAATGTAAAGATAAAACATATGTTTTAGTTTTAAAATCTTGCTTTAATAATGGTGAAGTGCTGCAGCTGAGACTGAATCTCAAATACAGGTGAAAGGCAAAGATACCAAATTAATTTCTTGTTTCATGACTCAAAGCAAGTCATGTGTTCATTTGTGTGTTTTCATTTTGTATGTTTCCTTGAGATAAAACGAGTTTCCAGACAGCACTGGTCACAGATTTAATGATACAATTCAAGGAATGACTGGAGACTTTGTGCTGATTTTAATTTCTTTAACTTTTCTAGAGCCCAGTTCACTTCTGTCAGAACTCATTTATAGCTCATGTTACATGTCTTTATGCTGACATAGAGAGGCAATTTAGAGTCACCAATCAATCTAATGAGCATGTTTTTGGGCTGTGGGGTGGAAGCAGCAGTGTAAGGTAAGAACCCACACATGTACAGGAAGAACATATAAACTCCACACAGGAATGTCGACACACTCAACCAGTAAGAGTGAGGCATGCTACCCTTTGTTTTTGTTTTATTACATTTTATTCTCTTTATTTACAGCTTACTCCCTGTACTACTGGTCCCCCGGTCTCATCTGGTGTTCTATGTTGTTCTACTTTGTATCGCCTGCTTGACGTTGCTGAGTTGCCCCTGTTGCTTTAGGTATCATCATTTGAGTTTGTCAGGTTGTAGTAGGAGTTTTAGGCTGTCATGATTTGTTTCCTCTGTGCTTTGTTCCTGTTTGTTTTTAAAGCACTATACGTTTGTTTTTATAGTACACTATAGGGCTGGACAATTCATCGAAAAATAATCAAAATTGGCATTTAGACCCTATAATCGAAGTAATTTTACTCATGACAATTATTTTGATTATTTCCCCTGTGGAAGTCACGTGTTGCCAACATGGAGGAGAAAGGGAACCAATTTATCAGAAGACCTTGTAGCCAAGAAAAATACCCTCTCCATTGTTTTGCACATTTTGGATTCTGTGCAGAGAACAACAAGCAGCAAGAAGTGTAAATACTGCAGGAAGACCAAGTCGATGACCATCAGTATCACCACATTTGTTCCAGCACAGCATAAAATAATCATTCATTTATCGTAATCGAGGTAAGAGCTTCAATTAATCTTGATATTGAGATTATGTAATATTGCCCAGCCCTAGTACTATATCAAAAAGTTATTAGGTGTGTAGTCTGTGAGAATGTAAACAAGCAATTTCATTCTGTTTTTATAGGACTAGCTTGCACATCCTCCTCAGTGTCCTGTTTTACACATCAACCGTGCTCACAGGTGACTCTGCCAACTGTCTAAAGTTAACATAACAGGAAACATGCGAGAGTCACTAGCTGTCCCAGTATACGCCTATTTATTTGCAGAGAGCATCTGCTCAGTGTTGTTGGCGGTATAACAAAGAATGCTTGTTACTATAACAACCGCAGACACCTCAGGGGGCGGGTCACCAACCAGCACGGTCGTCATTTAATCCGTAACACCTGTGCGAACGTCAACTCGTCGTAGAAACTTTTTAGAGACTGTACAAGACGGTGCGACCTGAGACTATGCGACACTGACGTGCAGTTAAGACTCGGATATTAAAGGTGGAGGCTGAAATTAGCAACCAGTTAGCTCGAACATGATTTAGCTTGTTTATATTCGGTGTGTCTCACTTTGACTCAAATATAAGGTGTTAATTCAAAGAGTCTGTCGATACAGAGGCATTAAAAAGCCGAATACAAGCAGATGTCTATATTTAGTCGCTGTATTGATTTGGGTAGACTTTACCATGTCGGAGAGAAAAGTTGTCCACTTGTGTCGTCCACTTGTGTCCTCCTCTTGTGCCTCCTGTTTGTTGGTGCAGCCGCTGCGCACTGAGCTCCGTCTGTGAGGCTGCTGCAGGTTCACATGTCAGCTCATGACCAGGACCGGAGGGAGAGCGACATACTGCACTCAAGTCAAAGTTCAGCCTTCATATGGAAGTTTTTTAATTAAAGACCAAGAAAAAAAAATAACGCTAACTAAACCTACAGGAGCAAATGTAAAAAGGACGATTTGATCTAAAATGCCCTTAACCATCAGATAACCTGAGTTATTTCCTGTCTCTGCAGGTAATTCTTTATAGGTATTTCAGTTATTCCTCAATTCAGTTGTTTCGTTTTGTGTTTTAGAAATGTTTCAGGCATCAAATTCAGAGTGAATATTTGTAAAAAGACAATGAGGTTTATCAGTCTGAACATTAAATACTGTATCTTGGTGTTGTAGTGTATTCAACAGAATATACTGTAGGTCAAAGGGGATTTGTTCTCAATCACAGATTCAGAATCAGAAATACTTTAGAAATCCCCAAGAGGAAATTTGGTTGTTTCAGTTGTTCCTGTACACAGTATTGGAGGCTGAAATATCAAATGAAGACATTAAAATAGGTAAGAGTGTAAAATTGAAAAAACAACTGAAATGAAAAATTGAAAAGAAAAATGAAGTTGGCAGGCTGCAACATGAGGAATCTTCATGTAATAATAACTTCCTTATGAAGTAAAAAAAATAAGAAAAATAAGTAGAAGTGAGACTACAAATAAGGCCAAGGAATTTTATCAATATATATGTGTACACACACACACACACACACACACACACATACACAGTGGGTACGGAAAGTATTCAGACCCTCTTAAATTTTTCACATTTTGCCACATTGCAGCCATTACCTAAAATCAATTAAATTCATTTTTTCCTCATTAATTTACACAAAGCACCCTATATTGACAAAAAACACAGAATTGTAGAATTTTTTTATAGATTTTTTTAAAAAATAAAAACTGAAATATCACATGGTCATAAGTATTCAGACCCTTTGCTCAGTACTGAGTAGGAGCTCCCTTTTGAGCGCCTTCATTATTTTAGCTGTGTGCTTCGAGTCATTGTCTTGTTGGAATGTGAACCTTCAGCCCAGTCTAAGATCCTGACCACTCTGGAAAAGGTTTTCATCCAGGATATCCCTGTATTTGGCCGCATTCATCTTTCCTTTAATTGGAACCAGTCCTCCTGTCCCTGCAGCTGAAAAAACACCCCCACAGCATGATACTGCACCACCATGCTTCACTGTGGGGTTATATTGGGCAGGTGATGAGCAGTGCCTGGTTGCCTCCACACATCCCTCTTAGAATTAAGGCCAGAAAGTTTGATCTTGGTCTCATCAGACCAGAGAATCTTTTTTCTCATAGTCTGGGAGTCCTTACTGTGTTTTTTGGGGAACTCTATGCAGGCTTTCATGTGTCTTGCACTGAGGAGAGGCTTCTGTCTGCCCACTCTGCCATAAAGCCCTCACTGGTGGAGGGCTACAGTGATGGTTAACTTACATGAACTTTCTCCCATCTCACCACTGGATCTCTGGAGTTCAGCTACAGTGATCTTTGGGTTCTGCTTTACCTCTCTCACCAAGGCTCTTCTCCCCCGATTGCTTGGCCAGATCTGTATATTTATATATATACACACTATATTGCTTAAAAAATTATTTGCTCACCTGCCTTGACTCATGGATGAACTTAAGTGACATCTCATTCCTAATCCATAGTGTTCAATATGTTGGTCCATCTGTAACAGCTGTAACAGCTTCAACTCTTCTGGGAAGGCTGTCCACAAGGTTTATGAGTGTTTATGAGAATTTTTGACCACTCTCTCAGAAGGGCATTCGTGAGGTCACATACTGATGTTGGATAAGAAGACCTGGCTCTCAGTCTCCACTCTAATTCACCCCAAAGGTGTTCTATCAGGTTGAGGTCAGGATTCTGTGCAGGCCAGTCAAGTTCATCCACACCAGACTCTGTCATCCAGGTCTTTATGGACCAGCTTTGTGTACACCATAATTCCCCTTCCACCAAACTTTACACTTGGCACAATGCAGTGCGACAAGTATCGTTCTTCTGGCAACCGCCAAACCCATGACTCGCCCATCAGATTGCCAGATGGGATTCGTCACTCTAGAGAACGCGTCTCCACTGCTCTAGAGTCCAGTCTGTCTCTCTATGACCCACCCGCTTCAGGGTGTACCCCGCCTCTCACAATGGCAGCTGGGATATATATAATTATATCATATATATCAACTAGGGCTGTCACTTTAGTGCATTAATTAGATTAATTAATTACATCGCAAATTAATGCGTTATAAAAATTAATCGCAAGATTAATCATAGCACACAAACATTTTCATATTGTCCAGCTGGAGGACCTGTACATGGCAGTGGCACGTCACTTCACACGTGTCTCTAGTCAAACCAAACAAAGCCCAGGTGACAACAGGAATGGCATATTTAAGACTTAGTCTTATTTTATTTTTGAATTTATTTATCCATATTTGTACTACATTCTTTAATGATGCATCAGGCCTAATTGGTTTGCTGGATGTCCTCGACCTTTTTCTTATTTTGAATTTGATTTATGAAACACACTTAAAGTGTAATTTGAGTTGCCTGATTGAGCTTAGAATTTTCTGGACAAGTTGCCCTGACTTTGGTTTTATTTAGTCACCAATAAAAATGTGGATTTACAAATCTTCACTTCTTAGTGTATTCATTTGATTAGTCATGCACTACAATTTTATGATATCCTAAAATACAAATTATTTATTTGGGTACTTTAAGCAGATATGAGATTAAAATGCGATTAATTAGATTAATTAATTATAAATCCGGTAATTAATTAGATTAATTTTTTTTAATCATCTGACAGCACTAATATCAACATAATGCTTCTGGAATTTCAATTTCCCTGAAAGAGCCCTACCAAGGGATAAATAAAGTTCCGTCTTATTTTGTCTTTATAAAAGAAGAGTAAGAGACAAGATAGGGAATTAAAGATAAAGGATAAAATCCAAGGCTACTAATCTAGCTGAAAATGACAACAAAGAACAATGTGGATTTTAGCAGTGCTTAAAGTGCTCTGTGGACAGTAGGACAGTAGTTACACTACAGATACAGTACAGTTCAACAGCAGTGGTATCCATTATCAGAGGTATGTGTGTGTGATAAAATGAAAAAGAAATATGTTGCAAATATAAAGTGTATGAATGTGCTATGAGTTAGCAAAGTTTCCCCATGTGTTTAAAGTAAAGTGAAAAGCACATCACTCACTGAAAAAAACAAATGCTTCATTATCTCCAATGTGCAAGATAAACAAGCTCTGGTGAGAGTGAAAAATAAAGAAAACAGAGAAAATCCCTCAAGAACCTTGTTGATTTCCCTCTATCCTCGCTCCTCATACACGTGAGCAATGGAAATGAAAATCAAAATGCAGCACTGAGACGAAAATTTTGTGCAACGTTGTGTAGCAGCACTCGCAGGCCCTTGTGACCCTCATGTATTATTCAGCCTGATTTTTCACTGACGTTCTTGCACTTCGAGTTTGGATGGGACACAATGAACCACACTCCTGCACAATGAACATCAGCTTTGCCCAACCTCACCTGCAAAACAGCTCATCACGTGGAGTTAAAGAGCAATTAATTGCATTTCTCTAGAACTGAAAGCCTTATTAAATGTTGCCATTTTTAAATGAAAAATATAGACTACTGGTGGTTATGAAGCAATATAATATTGTCACACCAAAAACAATACTATTGTATCGATTCTTTCCCCCACTCTTAGTGCATGGGAATTTTTCCATGGTGGTTTCCAACCTTAATTTTGTTAGCTCAGTGCTCAGATGCCATGTGAAATGTAACGCAATATTTTTACCATTTACCATACACTAGCCTGTATGAAGAAAACTGCCAGTAAATGATTATAGTTAGTAATATTACATCCCTGCCAATGTCCAATGAGCCGTGACATAAAAACTGAATCAACAACCAGGGTGAACATGTTGCTTCCTTTTTTATTTAGTAAATATTATTTACACATTTCTAAGAACACATGCTACAGAATCCCAATTTACAGCTTCCAAACAATAAAAACAGCTCTTGAGAACAAAAACACCTGATGACTAAGGAAAATGTCATTCAGGCTTTAAACACTGAGAAAACATTCAAGTTTTTTCTTTTCATTATTGTTTTTTTTACTTAATTTTCAACCATTTCTGAACAAGGCCTCTTAAACTATGCAGTAGTAATTGTGCAGCATATATAATATCATAGTAAATTCCTGGTGCTGCTAAAGCTCCCTTTGGTTTGTGCTTCTCTGCAGCGGTGATTGTAGCACCCAGACATATGGAAAAGGGCCCCAGTGACAACTTCTAAGTAATTCATAATTTGATTTTTTTTTTTTGTATTTTCCTGATGTTGTCTAGATGTCTAATAATGTTGCTGTACCATCTAATGCAATTTTGATTAGAACCTGGTGCTACAAAGCAGTGCAAGTTTGTAGTTTCAGAGTCAGACATGTCAATATGCATAGTACAAAAACAGTATCTCTGTTAAACTATGCAATAGCTTGTATCAAATGCAATGCAAGGGCGTGTCCAGAGGGGTGGCTTGTGGTGCCATGGGCCCCTCTTGATTTTTTAATTTTTTTATGCCATGCAGCTGCCATCCCAAAATCCTAAACTATGTCTAGCTGTTTGCTTTATAAAAGGAGGGACTCATGTTTGAATCAACTATTAATGTAACAACAGACTGCTCTTTGCCATTGTTAGACAAGTTTTTTAAAAACTGTGACAAGTTACTTTTTTCCCTTTACTTTGAACTACCTCATTTGTTAAACAGAATCAAGTAACCAAATGCTATACTGTCAAGTGTGGCAAGATAGTTGTGTTTACTTGAACAAAAACATTTTACTCATCCGATCCATCAGAAGGTAGAAGTGAAATGACTTCATAAAAATCTGCAGGCAAACTCTGAAATACTTCCAATGAGCAACTGAGTAATGTTTCAGAGCTAGTAAATTTGTTTTTTCAAGTCTGAGAACCTGTTTACACAGTGCATCAACACTTAATTATGTGTTTGGTCATTCAGATACCAAGCTCATTGTATGTACACACAATGCACACCCAGTGATGACCCACAGTCGCTGTGCAACATACTCGCACACTTCATTAGTGAGTACCAGTCCTTTGATTATCCTACCATTTGTTTAGAATAGTGGGCCACTTCTTCAAGAAAACCTCACATCACTCCAAAAAAAGGCACAAAATACTTTATTTTTGGAATTTATGTGATTTGTGTGCACTCAGGGTTAAAAAATTAGCGCTCTCCACTTGGCAAAGGCAGAATAAATCTAATTATTCCCATTAAGCCGTCAGCACACAACATATCATAAGATGATGACCACATTATTTCACCAATAACGTTTGTGTCGTGTGACTGTTAGAAGTTACGGGCAGGCTAACACCCCTACCTGATCGACCTCACTGTAGCTTATTTCTTTGTCATTTCCTCTCAGCAGGTGGCAGAATTCCTCACCAGTGCCTGATCAGATAAACAACGAGCCCATTCCATATAAGGTCTGATCACCACAGTACAAGACAAGGAAAAATTTAAATATTTTGACTGTTTCTTTTTGGCCTCTGACATTTCCTGTTTGACTGTTTTTTTTTAATGCTCAGATGTGATGGAGGACAGCTATAGTGAGTTTAAAGGACACTTGTCCTGTCCCAATACACACACTTGTGCCCTACTGCAATCCAAATTAGTTGGGACACCTGACAGTCTTGCACCCAGATAAAGGGAGCAAGAATATTGGGTGCTCTCTTGGGTTGATGTCCAAGGGCGCCCTTTTGCGCCCTAACCAGCAGAATGGTCATTACTCGGGTGATCTGAGGGTAAAGGCAAATGCAGGAGAAATAGAGAAGTTATAGAATAGATAGAAGAGAAGATTATTTTTAAATGCAAGTAGAAATTTTAATAAAAAGAAATTTAAGTGAGACACAGACACACACCACGTCACTAGCTGAAATTAAGCTATAGGCTGGTGAAATACAACATAAAATGTGCCAAATGTCACTTTTTTCCACATAAGAACTGAGCAGATGATGTTGAAATCAAAAAAGTTAAGAAATATTCATTAAGTAATGACCATAACAATTGCAAACAGGTCTCTAATTCAATGATAACTTTGGTGATTTCTGGGCAATTTAAGCAGCAGAGCTTAAATTTTTTTATTTTCTTGGAAGATTGTTTCTTCAAAGCAAAGTAAAATTACACAATAAGAGACTTTTTGCAAAAGTGTTCCATTTCTATTCTGAACAGTTTCATCCCTGTGTGCCCTTCAACAGTGCACTTTCAGCAAAATGCACTTCCAGGAAGACCTTCGGCACAAGTGCAAGTATTGGGACAAGGCATCTGAGAATGAGGAAAAGAGAAAACATGAGGAGAGCAAGAACCTTGTTGACAGTTGTGATGGCAACAGCTTCTAAGAGGAGGCTCTTGGGTTACTGTAAAACATCCTAAAGGAAAGAGAGGGTGTTATATGAGTCTAAAGATCAAATCAGTAAGAATAAAAGCGTCCTCTGCCACCTCCACATATACTCTGAGATAGTAGATATTAACACGTCTTTCTTGTACGCACTGAAATGTGCACACCCCTAGCATTAAGGATTATAACTAAGTATCTGAATGCTTCAAACAAATGTTAGTGCATTGTCTTAACAGGACTGAACAATGGGCAATAATAAAAATGAAATTTTCATTACGTCAAACAGTGAGTTTTGATGAACATCTCTTTTTAGAAAATCAAAGAACCAAGCAAAAAGATTAACATTTCCATTTCGTCGCCTTCTAAAGAGCAATGCTTAAGGCCAACCACTTAATGATAAAAGTCTGGACACGCCCCTGCTGCTATCCCAAGTTTGAATTGCATGTCATCATAGAATTGTTATTTACATGTTTTAATTAAAATCTGACTTCCAATAGTCACGCCTTTTTAGCACTTTTTTCAAGCAGACTCCCAAACTGGAGCACATTAGAATACAGCAGCTCATAAATAATTAAACAAAGTTGAAATCCCTGCATTCATTTCATGGTTGATGTCACAAATTGATGGTTCGTCTTTTAGTAAGTCTAGTATGGCCTTAGTGGTCCTTGATAAGTTTCTGAATAACCTCACAAACCCAGCGCAGTGTTCCACTGACGCACAGTTGTTGAATTCCTCCTTAATCAAACATCGATTGCTTTACATCCAAATGATGGGTTATGTACATTTACAAATACACACAGTCTAGAGAGCACCATGGTAACTGAACATATGGCAAACAAACTAGTAACCACAGAAACACTACTTTACATTCAATACCATACACTGCACTGTACATTAAGGCATGAGGTGTTGTTGATGCAAAACGTCAGCAGAAGATCCACTTGAGAAATGCACTGAGGAATGAAATGCATGTAAATGAAATGTGTTTAAACCTTGTGAAGGCAAATTAGAACACCACAGATCCTCCCGCTGTTACATGAAATTATTTTTTTTCTGTGAAATTTGGACTAAATTATTTATTTATTTTACTATTTTGAGCATTTTAGATTAAACCAACATCAATTCTAGAGACTGGACATTTTGTCATGTTTATTAAGAAAAAGCATACAAACACAGTTTTTTTTTTAAATTTAATACCACTGCTTAGAGCACCAGCAATCCCACTGATTTCTACCGTGCACTTCAAATGACCATGAATCAGCTTCATCTATTTTGCTCATGTACTTTTGTCACAAGGTCAGAAGGTACCAGGTTGTTTTCAGATTAAGTCACGTCACCGCTGAGAATTCCAGCTGGGGAGCAGGAAGTGTTTTCTGCATGAATGCTATCAAAGTTTTGGGCAGTTTAATGGTTGTGCTCACTCCTCAAAACAGGAAAAAATAAGATCTTTTTTTGGATCTGGCTAGAAGTAACCCTTATAAGGCCAGAAGTTTGAAAAACTCAAGGAGAAAGACATGGATTGAAACTTTCATTTTGAGTCTGGAGAAGCTTGGTCAGAAAATGCATGTATATGACATGACCAGTTCCTGAACTCTGAAGTTATTAAAGTTGAATATACATCTGTTTAAAATCCAAGGAACACAGACCAAAGGGTAATTTATCTGACAACATGCAGTCCTTAACAAATTTATTAGACCATCCCCTCATATAAGGTTAATGTCACAGCAGTCCTAAATCAGCAGCATTGGCAGTTACCACATTCATTTCTTATGTTTCTGTAGTGGTTACCGCACCAGTTTGTCGAAGCTCTTTAACTGAAAAGACGTTTTTAATAATAAAATATAAATATTATTATCCATGATTTTTAAAATGTATTCTTTTCTAAAAAAAAAAAAAAGAAACAGCAAACATAATAAAGCATATTAATATTTCATGATTAAGATGTTAAATCATTGTTATTAACTAGCATTTCTGAAAAAAAATATGTTGTGGTGGTTGAATGTTATGCTCGATTAAAGGTGTAGTCAGCGATCTTCTAATCTTCTAATCTAATGCACTATTTGTCAAAATCACCGTATTTCTCCTCTCCATCCACAAGATGTCACCACTGACAGCATGTTGAAAAAAAAGTCTGGTTTCAATACACAGCCTTGGCTCTGAATTTCAGCAGGTAAATACTGTGGCTCGGTCCGCGTTACCAAAACAGGGTACACCCCCCCCACATCCAGGGGGCGATCATACTCATGCGCAGATCAGACAGAGGGGGGAGGGGGAGTCGTAGGTTGCGTAGCATGCACAGTTAGCTTAAGAGAGAGATACAATAGGTGCAGTAGCAATGGCTGAAAACAGCCCAAAAGAAAAAGGTCACAGGAGCAGAAAGTGAAAAAGAAGGGCTATGATCATGAAGGAACAAAGACCCGGGTCAACATTGGTGTTGCCTTCCAACGGTGGAGGGAACTCCACGAATTTAAAGACCTGAAAACGGACACGGATATCGCCGTCTTTCCGCTGGACAGGTAAGCAACATTAGCTTTGTGGTGCTTCACATAACAGTAACAGCCGTCGGGCATTCATCTTATTGTCTAATCTGCCAGAATGTACTGTTGTCGTGATGTTATCAATAATGGAAGTCGAGTTGTCTGACGAGTCGGGGTTACCTTTGCTACTTTGGTCAGTTACACAGTTTCTACGGCCGTTTCCATGACGATGCACATCCATCAGCTTTTGGGTGGAGCCAGTGGTGAGGTATGAAGGGAGAGGCGGGTCTAAATTTGTTTATCAACGACCTCTCCACTCGTTTTCTCCCACATCGCTGACTACACCTTTAAGGTCTGACTTCTCAGAGTCAAAGCCTAGTGAGCTGGCTTCAGTGTGGATATAAAAGAAGAAACTGTTTGAAATTCCTCATTCCTTTGCAAAATGTATGTTCAATAACAAAAACGTTTTCATTTTTTTAACAAAATTTGGTAAAGATTCCTAAAATATTTTTGTTTTTATGACAGATGGTCTATAACATTTGTCAAACACTGTACACACGTGAAGCTTGATCTGCAGCTGCCTGTCCAGCTGCTGTGCAATGTTAAGGGAAAAGACTAGAGAACAGATAAAATATGACACTGACTTTGAGTATATCTGTATCTCATCAGCATATGTTGGCTGCATTTACTAAACCAGAATTTCCATTTTGTGGAAAATAAAAAAATAAAGAATGAAGGCAGGAAAGCTCTTAAAAGTGGACCTTCTGGTTGCTGTTAGCTATTTGCAAAATATCCAGGGATAAGTACAAACTAGGAAGTCCACCTTCTAAAGTTCCCCCACAAAATTATCCACAGAGAGGAACTACAAATATAAGGATAAATAGAAATTTATCCACAGAAAGGAAATACTGGATTGCGTTACTTAAATCATCTTATGTCTTGCCCTTTGAAATTAGAGTTTTTTAAGATTTAAAAGAGAAGTACACTGTGAAGGTGGTTTAAAGTGACAGCAGGTCTCTACTCCATTTGGAAATGTCATTTCACTACAGGGTCAGGGGATCAGGTAACATGTTTGGAGGGAGACAAAGTACGGGTGATACGGGTGGCCCATCATTGTAAGCAGCACTAAATATGACTGAGATATTGAAACAGAATGGCAGACCTGAGTGGCAGGTCCTGTTTGATTAGGTAGCAGTGTTTAACAAAACACTATCTTTCCACTGCAAGGACAAGCATGCCGTGTCTGTCATGGTGGCTGAGTCACTGTGGTTGAAACAAGATGCTTCCTGTTACAACAATAAAAATGAAGGGCTTCTCTGCCTTTGAAAATGCCATCATTTAGCTTATGATGTTGTAGGAGGTATTCAGAACAAATGGATTAGTGACACTGATATCCTCCACTCAAGGAAACTTGATTAACCCCTGGGAAAAATAACACATCATATGCCATCATGTATTTAAAAAAAAATGATGGCACCTGCAGCATACAGATCCACCTAGAGCTATAGCATTCTCACTGTCTTCTACTGCCAAATATTCCTGAGCAGTGTCACTTACTTCCTGCGCCACATCTGACTGTAAAGCATCATTGGGATCACATGACTGAAGACAACCCAAAAGTAAGTGCTTTGCTTGTTACTTAGTTGATTCATACACCTTTTTTTTCTTATAAGTTCTTTGTTGGGTTTTAAATATATGTTAAAGATGCAGATGTATAATCAGTCATGCAGGATTTCTTGAACATGTGCTGCAAAAGCAAATGCTGCAATCAAATTTGTTTTTTAAAACATCACATTTTATGAAAGTACCAAAGCTCTTTATGTCATTTACATGTGTTTACTTGTACTATTATCCTACTCACCTATGAGTTAACTGTATGTTTGAATTGCCTGTAATGTGCATGGATACTACAGTATATAATTGGTGTAGCTGGAGGTCAGCACAATGATTATTTTGAACAACAGTTTGTAGCTGCACTGTAACTAAATGCAAGTTGGATAAGTCAAGTCTATAATCAGTTTGTGTATTACTCAGTAATACTGTATGATTCTGCTCACTGCCCGCAGTGCACAATATCAGGTATCTGCAAAACAAAGTGCTGCACTCGCAGTTCATTTTGATATTTTGTACAATTTACATTACAACCCATCTTCACCAAGCACCACTCTTACAGATCCACCCTACAATCAAGTACAACAGTAGATGACAATCTTAAATATACTGTAAAAATGTGCAAAACAAATGATGACATATGATTTCATCTAACACGTCACGAAACATTTTAGACATCACCTTGTACACTCCTCGTTGCTTCGTTCACATTTGCTGCAGTGCTTCTCTGACACCATACTGTCCATAATGAAGTCCACCAGGATGCTGCTACTGGAGGCTCTTGTGTTTGTCTCTGCAGAAAAGAGTCCAGGAGTGTTTGAGGCATGAAGAAGAGAAAGACTGGCTCCACACAAGCATGAGGAAGAATCATGCAGGCCTTACTCATCCAGCCGCAGACCGTCGAGGGACATTCTGTCATCAGCTCAGTTAAATCTCGAAAGGCCAAATTACCAGAAACTGACACCTCGACCCACCATTAGAGATGATAATGTACATGGAGCTAACTACCTTTAGCTTTAAATTGATAGTAAATTCACATGGCATCTCTTTCCCTCTGGTGTTACCCCTCAGTGTGGGTAGGCTGAATAAAGTTAAATATCTTAGCGATGGCGTTTAAGATTGTATGTCATAAAAACTAAAGGAACCTGATGGCCCTGAGCATTACATGGCTGACAGATGATGGGGTAAGGAAGGATAATGGCATGTGAATATGAGAACTTTGAGCAATATAGCAGAGTTAAACAGCATATTTTTAAAACTAGAAAGCCAACCAATCTGATGTAATTCCCATAACTTTATGTCAGTTTCTTGAAGTAACAGGCAGTGACCTGTTATTATAGTAAAACCAGCACTATCCCAACAAAAAAGGGAAATCACTCAAGATCTCAAGGACACAACTTAAAGATACTTTTTACAGGGTAACTAAAAAACAGTTAATGAGGAGTGGAGTATGTCTGCTTAGGGCTTAAGCACACCAAAGCTAATAGCACTGAACGACCTTAAGTCACCACAATGCAGCTTCTGGCTAATACTTTGTTTCTGTAAAACCATTGAGGAGTTACAAATGTTAATATTATCTCTTTTTACCCTTGGTTTTATGATTATAAGCGAACAGATGGCTGATGGCAGTTTAGCTAGCAATGCCACCTATGTTAAAATAAGCTAATAGTGGATACATTATCCATCAGCAATGCTAATGATAACACCTTCCTGTGGAAGGTTCATCCAGGAATTCCATGGTTATTAGTCAATTTAGTTAATAAAACAAATGTAAGCACGGCTCTAAACTAACTGTCATTAGGAGGTCAGCTAAGAGTAACTGTGGGTCAGCTTTTATTAGTTTAGCACCCCCTTGCTAAAAATAGCCTGATATTCCAAGGAGGTGGCAGAATCAAAACAGCAAAGAACTAGAAAAGCACTCGGAGAGCGCAGACCTCCGTCAGCGCCACAGTCCTCACCCATATTGTGATTTTCACCATAAATATTAGTCCTACCTTTATTTAATCAAAATACTTAGTTCCCTTGACCATGAAAACATACCATTAGCAATTGGATTCATAATTATATCTATTTTAGTTCAGTAGTTATTCACAAAAATCACATTTTTCGTCATGGCGGCCAGACGCTGATCCGGATCAACACCAAAATCGAATCAGTTCTTCCTTTTCCCATGCTGAACATTTCCTGATAATTTCATCAAAATCCATCCATAGCTTTTTGAGTTATTTTGTTCATAGACAGACGGACAGACGGACGGATAGACAAACAAACTCTCCCGAAAACATAACCTCCTTGGCGGAGGTAATTAGTGTGGTAGCAAGCCAAACACAAGCCGTCAGGATCCCCTTAACTAAGAGTAATCTAATTTGGATCTTACTGGATCAAAACATTAGCTACTGTCCATTAAACTAAGACTTAGCATTTACAGCAAAGCAACTCTCTGGATAACAATGGGGGCACTCAAACATATCAACCTCGAAGGACAAGTACGGTAGAAAGTAATTAAGAAGCACTGGCTTATTGAATATCTGAGAATAGCTTGGACTATTTCACAACTAAAAATCCTGAAGTATGACAGTATATACGTTACAGAGTGACAACAGAGGAAGAGGATGCCATGTTAACATGATAAATTCACTGAGGACCAACATGTATTAATTGATGTATTGACAATGATCATTCTGATGGGACCGTTCGTGTAAATCTGTCAGGGCAAAATGTGTGCTTAAAGGGCCTAATCAAGCAACACAGTGAAATGATCTGATTATGTTGGGTTTTTTTGCTTGCTTTATATATGTAAAATACAGGTTTTCTCTTCATGTGGGACCTCTTGTGTCTCGGGACACTGAATGCATTCATGTAAATCAAAGCCCTTTTGTGGTGAGATACCACAAATGACACAATAACAAATGCTGAGTGTACAGACCCAAATCAGTTTTTGCGGTATGAGTCCGAACGCAAACATTCAAAGGCAGAACAAACTTGCCCAAATCTTCATTTATGATCATGATCCGCATGTTTGGAGTGAATGACTTGATAAACTGAGACCTGGTAGGCTGCACTACATCCTGTTATCCTGTTGATGAGATCATACTACATAGTTTTGTGGATTGTACAAACACTTAAGAGTAAAGTGTTTACCTCTGAGACTGAGAAGATCTGTGTTGATTTGCTGGTTGTTGCAGCTGAGAAGCAGCACTTGGTTATTAGTTCTGGTTGACAATAATGAAGTTTAGATGGAAAGTTCTGTGCCAGCAGAGTCTTAAAAACAAAAAAATAAGATAGAACATGTAGCGATCAATGTAAGTTGTTATTTGCGCCAGTTGCACTGTGCCATTTTTTCAGTGAGGTTTAAATCACTGAGGTTCGAGTCTCACGTACACCACGCTAAAAATCTAAGGAACAAACAAATGACTCCTATCACCAGATTGAGGTGACCTTGCAAACCCGGATGAGCTTTTTTTTTAACAGCAGAGGCAAACAAACAGGAGGAGAAACTGTGTGCCTGAATAATTGAGGCGTACTTATGCAGTGCTCGTCTTCTTTTATAATTCCTTTTACAGCTCTCATCCACTCTGATGTCGTTGAGAGTGGAGCAGACCTTACCGCAGTCAGATGACAGCGGATGAGCCGGATGAGGGAGAGTTTGAGTTAGGGGAAGAAGGAAGGTTCCAGAAGAGCCACTTGCGTTTGCACTGCCGCCTCTGGTAAAGGTAGTCCTCTTTGTCTCGCTCCTTGCGTGCTCTTTGGTAGTGGTCATCCTCTTTCAGGTACCACACAGGGGGCCAGCGATGCTTCTCAAAGTATTCTTGGTTTTCTACAACAGGAGAAAATGGTTTAAAGATTTGAAATGCTGTCAAGGTCCTGCAGCAGCTCCAGAGTAATTCTTGGTTTTAGGATTTCCTTTCATATGTATTTTTTTCAAGTTTATACAACAATCTGTGAAAAATAAAAAAAAACTGTATTTGGTGCAAACTGAGGTTTATATGGGGACATTCTTTAAATAATTGTGCAAGCAAGCATAAAGTTATAATGATTGCAATTCTTCTGATTTTTGCCTATACCCCACATTTTAAAACTCCCCTCAAACAATTGTTTTTCAGATACTAACGAAATGCAGCCTCGTTCTGATAAAACTACAACTGAAGATGTTAGCATCTATTCTAAGCTCTGTCGTCTCTCTTGTATCTAACCCCTTCTACTGCTCTATAGGTTGCTGCTTTGGGTTGTTTACAGTCATTGTAGATTAGAGCTTGGTAAAATGGATCTTCCTGTTTGCAGACAGTAATTCAGGTGGATCCATCTGCACTGCACGTTTATGACATCCCAGGTGGACCCTTACATCATAACCTTTGCACTATCAACCCTGTAAGTCAATTTCAACAAAAGCATCAGTTAAATAAAACTGTAACACTGTTTGACAAAAATCCATAAACCAAGATAAATGTTTTTGTTCTACAAATAATGGATGAGGTTGTGTTTAAAAATAAATACGCTAATGAAAACCAGATGTTTTTAATACCATATTGGCTCAAACAGTGATTTTAAACACATATTCCTAAGATCCATTAATTATAAAATGACATGGATTTGTTGCTTTTATAAGAAGTTACGACTAGTTTAAGGACACTAAAACTTGTGAGGGTTAAATATGTTCAGAAAGTATGATGAAATTATACTGTTTTGTTTTAAACTGACTAAACCTAAGGCTAATTTGACATGTTTGTTTTCCTTAGGATTCAAACGTGGACAAGCAGATATTCATGAACTAAAACATTAAATGTGTAGCCATGCAACATAAAGTCAAAATGTTTAAGGCCTGTTTGATTCCAGGGTCAAACTACACAATTCAAAGATGATTTTTGCCTTACCCAACAATCACTTTCAGGACCTGTCAGAAAATCTCGTCTGCATCATGTCTCTGGCAAAAAGTCAAACGTGTCTGATTTTTTTCCTGCCTCCAGTGATTTGGTCCATCATGACAAAGATGTAGACCAATGGGAGGACAGAGAGCTCTGCACATGCAGCTTTCATAGATGTAAATGAATTAAAGTTTTTGTTCAAGAATAAATTATGAGATGGAGCAAAGTCAGGCCTGATGTTGGTCATAAAATTAAGTCATATACCACCAGTCTGCCATGTCTGCATCATTTTAAGTCTCCCTAGCCATCAATTGACACAGTGACCACTGTGACCAACTAAAAAAATGATGTAGTCCAACCCTGGTATAACATAATGTGTACATTACCTGTAGATTTGGCCTTCATGTCTCGGGGAAACTTGCGGCAGACGCTGTTGTAGTTGGTGCAGATGTGATGTAGACACCAGCCAGTGAGCTGCTGGGCACCGTGGAACTGTGAACACACAAAGTCCCAATTACCTCTGAGCTGTTTTTATGCATTTGTCCAAACCCTCACCCACAGTCATGAGCTCTGTGTAATGATGAAAGAATTAGAATTTGGATTTCTCAGGAGGGAGGCCAAACTCAGCCTATAGCCACCTATACACCAAACACGGCTTTGCGACCACTCGCCACGTGAAGTCAACGTACAGCCTGGATGGGGCGGGGCTAACCCTGTAGCGACGCAACGGCCGTGATCAAGTTGACCTGGTCGCTCGTTGCTCCATCGCCAAAGTTGAAAAAGTTGATCTTCTTAGCAATATCGTGGCTTTGTGGCATCAGTCAATCAGCGCGGTATCTGTGACAGACTGTTTTTATTCTGCTTCACAGAGTGACAATCCATGTCTGTGAGGGAAACGTTAGTCAGTGAGGACATTAGTGCCACCTAGACAGACCACAGAGAGCTCACAGACGATGCTGCTGCAAGGTCATTAGCTGCAGTGTTTTGTGGTTGGTAGGTGAGTGAAAAGGATACGGTTGGAATAATGTCAGCTAATTCATCCTATTAAATGAAATATGATATGACTCTGGTAAAACTCGAGCAGACAAGATGTCACTGAGCAATGGCGATGGTGACCAAAATGAAGTATTCAAGGACACACCATGCGACTTCAGTGGGTGATGCGATTTGTAGTCGCAAAGTCATGTTTGATGTGAAAGCAGCTAATGGGATAGGGTAAGGAGCACTGGCATCCAGTGAGATCACACAGTAAAGCTGCTGCCCCTTAACATCAAGAGGAGTCAGTTGAGATGGTCTTGGTCGGCTGGTTAGGATATCTCTTGGTCGCCTCTCTGAGGAGGTTTTCATGGCACACCAAACAGGGATGGGACCCAAGGCAGACCCAGAACCTGCAGGAGAGATTACATATCCCGTCTGGCCTAAGAATGTATTGAGACCCTCTAAGAGGAACTGGAAATTAAAAAAAACAATTAACACTTTAAAAATGTCTATGTAAAGGACATTCCTACTCCACTTCTACCATGTTTTGGATAGAGTTTACTTTACAAAGTGGCTCATGATCTGTATTTGACATCATAGCAGTAGGGCCTGCCAACTACATTATCTGATTGGTTCATAACGAATGTGAGTGACAGAACAATTGTCAATTCACCTGCAGGATATGTTTTTGAAAGGTTCTTCTCATTCCCAAACACTTTCTATGGACTCTTTCCCAGATGGACTGGTAAACTAAACTGAACGGTCCATCTGGTGTGTCAGGTTAGAGGAGAGTGATGTCTGGCCTGAATCACTTGGCTTGCTGCCTCTGCAATCTGGTCCTGGTTAACTAAAGATGGATGTTTTGATGCATGGTAAGTAATGCTGTTTCAGGGTCTTCCTACAGCTTTGGATAAATACAAAAACTAAATATTTGAGCTGGACCTTAATGAGGACTACATACTGGACATGTGAGTGTTAACTCATGGATGAGGAATGATCTGTTAACTTGAAGTCCTGCTGACCCAAAATATTTTCCTCTTCATTTTTCAAAACAGCCCGCTGACAAATTGTGTTTTTCAGGCACCACCTGCTGGACCTATTTCAGCCCTCAGAGCTGTGCTTCCTCAGAAATGCCCTCATTAATAAAAATCCAATTTGCAGAAGCCTTATATAAGAGCCTTATGTGCCACCTCTATTTAGTGATGACTGACACAATACCTGGGCCATATCCAAGTACACCAACACATCTCCATCAATGTCAGCCCCCATCATCGCTGCCTCCGTCAATACTGTTACTGTGTAGAGCTCTGAAAGAGACACAAGAGCAAGTCAGTGCAGAAAGAGAAACACAAACAATGACTTTGTGAAATACAAGCCTAGGGTTCTGAGGGTAATATATACACCAGATGTAATACCTGTTAGTGCAACCAGGTGGGGGAGGCAAAGACGATTGGCAAGAACAATGAGCTCCATGGCGTCCAGGTCAGGTCGAGAGCAAAAGCGACCCGTATACAGATATTCAAGCACGGCCCTCATACAGCTGCGAGTCGTGTTTGGAAACAGCACCTTCGAGAGAGGAAAATGTAGCACAGTATTTATGAAGGGGCTCAGCATTTTGCCGTGGGTTGCATTTTGTGACAAAGCAAGAAAGAATCTACTTTGCATAGTATGATATATTGAAAAAAGTAGTTCTGCTCAGGCTGTGGAAATAATAGAAAAGGAAAGGGCACCTAAAAATAACCAAGGTGCATAAATCTAAATCTAGCTGCATGGGCTTTTCTTTCACATTTTTCTCAATCCTATTTTTTCCAATTGGGATGGTTATATAAATAGGTTTGAAAGAGACACAATATGTTTGGATCACAAAAGCCAGAGTAATTACATTACAACAATTTGCCTAATCTGTAATTAAGTTATACCTTTCAGATTATTCAGAGGTCTTAGTCAGTACAGGTATTGATTTTTGCTATACTGATGACTCTCTTACAAAACAATCTGTGTCTGAAGTCTTAACAACTAAAACCATTTCTGTATAAACAGACCACTTTCTTTATTTTTACTCACTAATAAATGTTCAGTGGTGTTACTCTAGAGTCAATAAAATTAAAAATAGTGGCTCATAGTGAATTATGTAATGCAACACAAATGATATGAATATATATGATATTGTCCTACCCCATATCTCTTCAAAAACATATCATTATATCTTCAAAACTCAACATTTACATATTGTCCAGCTCTATCCAGCAATATGACATCAATGTGCCAATCTCAGTCATGCAAGGCTGATCTTTAGTGTCTTCCTTCTTACAGCAGCACTTATTCCTGCTGCTTAAGGATGAAATAAACAGTCATTGAATGGCACAGATATAATGCTGAGATTGTTCATCTTATAGCTACAGGTACGAGCAGCGGCCCAATATAATGAGCTTTATCTCATTACACATCACAAGGTGATTACTTTATGCTAGCTAAACATAACTTTGACTAACTTTAGTAATGGTTGATTAAGCTACATTAACTCCAGAACAAGCAACATTAATTGTTAAGAGCTGTGAAATACAGTATATTACGTACTACTCAACCTATTCTCCCTCCCAACTTTTCCTCCTCCTACTTCATGTGTGTGTTCCTTGACTGTCAGAGCACTGCATTCAGTGTGAGGTACGATGAGGGGATTTTGATTTTGAGTAATGAGTCATTTAAAACCCAAAAAGTAGTCCCAAAAGGTCTTTTTGAAGAAAGTATTGTTCTGTTCTGAACCACTGGATTCATGTTCTCCTTCTTAAGATGAACAGTAAACAACCAAGTGCAAGCTAATACGGGACAACGCCATCTGCCAGTCCTGAGCACATCAAGTCAAGCTATATTCTTCGTCAAAAGTTAGAGCAGCAGAGCACTGCCTACAAACAGGTAGGGATGTATATCGTTATGATTTTATCGATACCCATACAGATAGATACCATACTCCTTTTCAGTATCGATACTTATCAATACTCTTATCGATACTACAACACGTAATTTTGTGGATAAAATAAAGACTTTACAAGATATTAAAAGATTCAACCTTTTTTTATTACCACAAGGTAATAATAAAGCTTCAACAGAATAGAAGTAATGAATTACAAATGCTTCTCAGAGGCAAAAAGAAAGCTAAGGAGATGGCAAAACACCTTCATGCCGCCCAACAGACTGCATGTACAGACAGACCCATATATCTTGTGGTGCTAAAATCGATGCTGTAATGATGACTACTAGGGCTCTCAATTTATATTAGAAATTCGAATAACAGTTCAAATGTGGGGATAAATATCCGGAACCAAATTATAAATAAATATTCGAATGTAAAACATTGAGTGTAGCAGCACATCAGGGCGCCTGGAGCAGTGGATCGTTTCATCCAACAGAGGGTGATGTGAGCGCAGCTTGACCGTCAGTCACATTCCGGTGCTCTCTTGACCTCAGTAAACAAAGAGTTTCCGCTCCACTCCGAATCATCTGAGGAGAGCTGTGCTGTCGGCTTTTCATCCAAGTTATATGGCCGAGTGTAGCGGTTCTTCGTCAAGAGTTTAACCCCGTGTGACTGTGTTGTTTTCAGCAGGGTTTTTACCGAAGGAGCGGATAATAGAGTCTCTGTCTCTGTTTGTTGCAGTCTTTAGTGTTAGCCGGGCTGCTAACTCTACTCGTGTTGCTATAGCAATCAAACAACCTGTACTCCTTTAGTTTTATACTAGGCGCGCGCTCCAAGTGTTTCGTGATGTTGCTAGTATTTCCCCCCTTGGACACAACTTCTCTCTGACAAAGAGAGTTTTCATTAATTTTGCTAAAGTGAGCCCAAACTTCGAGCGCTTAGCCCTCACCGACATGTTTGAACCGGACGGCGGTAGTGTCATAGCTACGTGTCAGTTGAAGAGACGTTTAAGTACCGATAACAGTACCGTTTTTCCAGATTCTTAATGGCATTCGGGTACCGACCCAATTAGGGACCAGTACATGAAAGTACTGGTCCACGGTATACATCCCTACAAACAGGTAAAGTAAAGTTTGTTAACTTACCTCTTTAGTGCAGCTCTCCACAAAAGGCCCGCCAAACATAGCTGCCATCCAGTCACAACTAGAGATGAGTAAAGGTTTATGGGCCATGATGGTACCATCGTCTAGCTTGAATACTACATCTGCAACAAAGATGAGACCTCCATTAGACTCCACTCACACCTCGATCCACAGTCAAAGCTAACCCATTGTTACAGGAAGTTGATATCCAAAGCCCATTGATGGCAGTTGCTGTTGTTGAAAATGTTTATGTCAAGCTTAATTTTAACTTACTCATTAAAGCTGCAGTGTGTAATCTGCATGAGACCAAGTTTCAGTTTCTTCACTGATATAAATATATAAACTACGTCATGTTTTTCCTTGCCACTCGTTCTGCAAGTTTGTCACACAAATTTTGACATCACTGCATCTATTAAATGATCAAATACTCCCAAAATTTTATCATCCCTACTATTCAGAACTCTTTCTACCATGCTGTAAACATAATTCATGATGTCAAGGGGCACTTAAACATAAATCTTAGTGAAAATTCTTGTGGTTTTGCAGCCAGCCTTTGAGAAAAAGCAGAATTATGTATGTTTTATTTTTTTGGTTGCCCTATGTAATTTTGGACACCAGAGGTTACTGCTTTAAAACAAAAGCATGGATAAATGACTTTGTCTCACCAGAAAAGGTGCCTTTAGCCAAGCACTCCTTGACTCTGTTTGTGCGCCGTACATGGAAGGCTTTGGTGATTTCTTGGTTCATGAAGGCTTCATTGTTGAGTATATTAGCCACCATCATCCGCAGGTCAAAGACCTCCAGCAGCTCAGCTATGTGTGCAATGTGCATTAGCTCTTTCTCGTTCTCATCCAGCTGCCCTGTGTACAGGTATCGCAGCACTGCTCTGAAAGGGCCTAGCTGCATGGACTGGTCCATGTGCACCACAGTCATTGGCCGGGGGCTATAAGTGACAGGGTCATCCACCAGCTCCTCCTGGATGCTGACGAATGCCCGGCTCCATGAGGAGAGCAGTCTGCCGCGTCGGCCCCCCTCGGAGTCCTTTAAAGTCCCATCACTAGTGCAGGCCCTCAGGTTGGCCCTGTCTCCATCATCACTGCTTTCACAAACGTCAAAGCTAGCAGCACGCATCAGCAGCTCCCGTCCAGAGAGAGGAGGCCGCGTGGGCCTTTCAGCCTCCTCACTCTGTGTGTCCATACTAAAAAGGTCATAAAACTTTGATGAGGATGTTGCCAAGTAGATTTTGTGTGCAAAGATTTTCTGTCGCTCCTGCAGGACCAGGATGACGTCAGCACAGTGAGGGTCCTCCAGAAGACCGACTGGATGCTCCTCGGTGGTGGTCGGGGGAGGAGGCACAGTGATTATGGGTGGAGGAGGTTTTGGTGGCAGAAAGGGCGCCTGAAGGAGAGGCCGCTGAACATTTCTGAGGTGAGATTTCCAAAACTGCAGGTGGCGGCGAGAGATGAGCGCAGCCCTGATGGCATTATCAAAGACGTCCTTGACTCCAAATTGAGCCACAACACTGGTTTCATAATATGGCACGCCTAACTCTTTGGCCACCTCCCGACCTCTCTCTGGAGGCAGAATCTCATTGGATTTAATTGGCCTAAAACAAACACACACAAAAATCAGAGGAACAGGCATGCATGCACATATAATGAATAAACACCAGCTTTTATCACATCAAATGACTGTTTATACATTTAAATAAGAATAAGTCACCTAGCTAGAGGCCTCCGCGCCCTGTTCACTGCCTCCAGGTCTGCATAGCGCAGGTCCAGCTGACAGCCCACCAAAATGACAGGAGCACGGGGGCAGAAGTGCTTGATCTCGGGGTACCACATGGTCTTCACATGGTACAGGGAGTTTGGGTTGGCTATCGAGAAGCATAGTACCACGACATCAGACCTAGAGGGAGGAAATTGTATGTTAAATTATTGGACTAATGAGTTTTGCCTTACCAAGCAGCTATAATAAATGGCAACCTGTCAAAATCTTACCTGCCATATGCGAAACGCCGGTCCTTATGATGGTCTCCAAAAGTATCCCAAAGCCGAAGGGACACGCTGACATCATCCACCACATCCCTCGAGCGCTCTAATACCTGATCAAGAGATTACACAGACAGAGTTAACCAAAAACTCTTATCTGCTTAAAACTAGCTGTGCACGAGAGCCAGACTTCAAACACTGAGCTTATAGTCATTTTTATAAACTCTTTGTGTTGACAAAATCAGGCGATACAACACATTTGACACAACATGACAGAGACAGAATATATCACAATAAATCATGGTACTATAGACAGGGCAATACACTGATATTTTTTTCACAATAAAGCCTTTTTGGTTGAATTAGGAGACTACAATGTATGCCAAAATAATTTCACTCCCTAATCAGTGTTACTTTTTTAAGCATGGTCCCTGTTATGTTTACTGTATGGACTACGCTGAGTGTCCCAGGGACAGAAATGATGGCAATGAATGTAACAGAGAGGGAAAGAGGCAAAAAGCTGAATGCCTGCTGCCAATTCGAGGCTGAAAGGCTGAAATATGAAATATCAGAATATTGTACTAAAATATTGTTTTAGTTTTGTGCCAGAACAACTATATATTGGTGCTCTACTATTTTCTCACACCTCTGAAAAGACCAATACAACAGCAGTCATTACCATGACCTTTGCCAATACTTAAGTCATTAGCTGTCTGAAGTATATTAATATGTTACTGTTAAGTGAATTATATAGTGAACAAACCATTTTGTTGTGTTTTTTTAAATCCGAGTGAGCATGAGAAACTGCACCTGTTGTATTCCACAATGCAATCTAACAGGGAATAACCGCTGGCCACTCACAACAGTAAAATAAACCATCATGCATTGCGGATTGAAGCTCTAATAAACGATGCTGGCACAGGGATTAGAGAAGCAAACGAAACACTGTCTTTTTTTCTAAATGGTTTCAAAAATGAAACAAACTCTGACTAAACAGAGATAAATCTAATTTAATCAAACTTGGAACAAATACAAAACATATGCAAAGAAGATGCTAATATATTAAGAGATAAAATCAAAATTACTCAGGTCAACTATACCAAGTTTCAAGGAGATAAAAAAATTAACATAGTAGTGTCATATTAAAATGGTGTTTGTCTACAGTAGTACAAAAAAAAAACTGTTTCAGCTCTGAGTCTGTACACTATTTCTCCATTTCTGTGTTGTATTTAAGGCCAAACTGCATTCGATTAATATCATGAACAAGGTTTATTTTCTCCTCAATATCAGTCTCCAGTAGTTAATTTATCAAAGGTAAAACCTTTGAGCATGAAAAACCTAGCAGGATATATTAAGACATAGTTGCAGAAACTAAATGTAACGTCTGAACTCTGGAGCAGGCACAGATAGAGAAACACAGCAGATCTGGCTCAGGTAATGTGCAGATGTGACTTATAAAAACATCTGTCTCTGGTCTCTTGAAAATTACACAAAGAGACTTCAAAACTTTCTGGTCTTCACAAGAGTGAAATATTACATCCCAGGCTTGTCTGAAGGGAGTCAACAGCAAAACAGTCATTGAGGCGTCAGATGTTCCTAGCTAATAAGCTTGAGCTTCAGCCTACGTCTTTTCAGTCAGTAAAAAATTACATGTCTTAGGTTTTTGTTGTGATTTTATTTCATTGACAGTACTGATTGAATAAATCTTGTTTGATAGATTTATTATATTCTTAGCCTAAATCAGTGAATCTTTCTTTAGTAACACTGTGGTCAGTGTTCCACTTAGAGCAAAATAAAAAGCTAACACCCATAAATGACAAATAATTAGGGCTACTTGAGGAATAAAACATCGCTATGATTATTTTATTAGGTATTAAGAGCACAGTTATGAAACACAACTACTCACTGATATCAAAACACAGAGCACCTACAACCTTTAGACACTATCATTCTGAACATAAAAGAATGGGCAAATACATAAAAATATACTTTTAAAAATACAAATACCTTTAAATATTATAACAATTATACTAAAAATTGGCACTGTAACCTTTAACGACTATTACTCAGTTTTCATAATCATGGAAGGCAGCAATTAGGGCTGAAAAAACTTGATTAATTACACAGCTCTAGTTATAATTCATACATTTTATGGAAACTGATTAAACCTGTTGTCTAACCAGCAAACTGCTCTTTAAAATGCTATTTGATTACATAGTAGAACTAGTCTGCTATTGACAATATATGTTTTTGTTTTTCTGGTTAAAAAAACAAAAAAAAGACACACACACACACAACACTTATACACACATGCACACATATTATACACACCAAAACAGCTCACTCCTTTGTGTTTTGTACTTTTTTTTGTACTTTATTTCCTCTCTGTTTTCTGTTACGTAACTTGTCGTGTTATATGTCTTTGTCTCTGTCTGTATTATTTGTTTGTTTTTCCAATAAAAGAAAAGAACTAGTCTGCTATACAACAGCTTCAGATAGAATCAGTCATTAGTTTCTTTATTTAATACTAAAGTATACCATATAATAACCACTACTAAGAAAAAATATAAAATAAATCCCCAAAACAAAGTAACAAAACAAAAAAGCCATGCAAGAACAAAAAAGCTATGAAAGAACAAAAAAGCTGCTTAATTACAGTAACTTGAGTAAAGGTAGTTTTCCAGCCTTTGTAAATATTAATGCTTCACAGATGCTTCATAGTAAGTGGCTATCGTAATGAAACCTGTTACTGTGTAGGTTAATAATGCATTAAACAAGCAAATAATCTTCAGAGGTATAGAGATGTCACACCCACCTCCTGGCACACTCTGTACTGGTCGATGGCCCAGACTGTGGGCACGTGTGTAGCAAGTAGCTGGTACTGAGTCAGCGTGGCGTTGCAGGCCCGGGCACAGATAAGGCGGGTCTTTCCCACTGCATTGTCCCCCACCACCACACACTTGATAGTTTCAACGTTTGGCCTCTCATAGTCCATATCAGAATCTGTCAGCTGGGACCTGTCGACAGAAGAGGAGGAGAGAGAGGACAGACCTGCATCAGCGCCTGAAATCCTAATCTACTGTGCTCCTGTGCGGCGCAGGAACATGGATCAAAATGGATATTAGAAACAGTGACTTCTCCTCGTCTGCACCGCTCGTTCTGCCTGCAGAGCTATCAATGGAGAGTCTTGTGACTTCCTGGTGCTCATTCACAAGTTTCCCATCCTCTCTGCCTGACACTGAGAGCATTTAAAGGGGCAAGCAACCAAAAATGCTGTGAGCTATTTTAGGATATGAAGAGTCTTCAAGCACTGCAATGGAACAGAATGCTTTTAAACGCTCAGCAAATCAAACAGGAGATTAAAATGCACAACATTTAAATGTTTTATAAATGATTACTATATTCTGAAGACTATTTTTCAGTGTGTTTGCCATTATTCTTTAGGAGGAGGGACAGTGGACAAAACATGAAAGGGGCTGAGAGAGAGCAGGAGTAGACACACAGGCTGCAGCTCTGGATCAGACCTGGGACAAAACCAACTGGGCTACTGGCACCACAAATCAGTTCATCCTTGCATGGCAACAAGTTCAGACTGCGTGCTATTGTCTGTAAATATCTTTAATAAGAAATAGAGGTGGGAGAAAAAATCATTTTCCTTAAGTATCAGGATTTTTTGTTTGACGATTTTTAAATTGATTTTTCTTTTGTTAAAAAAAATATTTTTTTCCTAATTTAAATGCTTCATTATAGTCTGTGTCAATAAGCCAATTTTAAATGCAATCCAGGCTTTTGAAGAGAGAGTATAAACAGCTGGTTAAAACATATTGCTGAATAAATCCTAAAAACGGACTCATGTGATGTGTATTTTTCCCGATATAGTCTGTAGGCATCATCATTGTTCATCTTTTTCACTGGTGTTAAAAAAGCTAAAGATGGGATACTGGTTTGGCGGAGTGGTTAGCAACCAGGCACCCCATGTACTTGCTTCTGCCGGTCCAGGTTCGAATCCCGCCTGTAACCAGTTAGCAGAGTGTCTTCCCCTACTCTCTACCCCTTTCACAAGCCTATCCACTGTCTCTCTCCTATCAATAAAGGCACAAAATGCCCAAAAAATACATTAAAAAAAAAAAAAAAAAGCTAAAGATTGCAAAAATTTATCGTAGAATTGCAATTTAAATTTAATTGGCACCTAAATAACGAAAAACAAAAAATCGAATAGGAGGAAAAGCATATCGTCCCAGCCCTAATAAGAAAAATGAATACAAATATTGCAGAAAACCTCTTTTCCATGACCAAAACCCCAATAAGCCTAGATTACTTGTTCATTATGACACTTTACCGAAATGATTATCTTAAGTTGAACAGGAGAGACAACACTAAATTTCAGGAGTAGGTTGTCTGACATTAAAAATCTGTCATATTTCAGTTGTTACTGAGAAATATTTGACAAAGTTCTTATGGATGTGTGCAGTTTTTTTTCCTTTAAGAAGCTTTGTTTTAAATGCTGCACAGTGTTTTTAAATGAGTTGTGCTTAAGTATGTAGAGTTTGTCTGATTGTTAAAACCTGAATGATCA
The DNA here is from genome assembly GCA_036419115.1 of Scarus forsteni. Lineage (NCBI taxonomy): Eukaryota > Metazoa > Chordata > Actinopteri > Labriformes > Labridae > Scarus > Scarus forsteni. The sequence continues at coordinate 49,292,392 of JAZDUH010000066.1, read as the reverse complement.
ACCGCATGCAGGTGGAGAAGCAGTTTTAAGAAAACCTCTCACAGGACTCAATAATTTAACTTCTAGAAGTACATTTGACCTGTAAGCTTGAAGTGGAGATGGATCTGCTCGATATCAGAGATGCAAACAGCTTCATTACGAGTTTTGTCAGTTCTAGACCTCATTTTTTATTAAATGAAAAATAAATAACACTGTAAACTTCTCCATAGGAATATGTTTACTCAACTTCTAACATGTTATGCAGAGATGTTATTTTACGAAGTGGCTCATGTTCTGTTTTCACAGTCTTTCAACTTTATCTGGTTGACCCCTGTCAGGATTTTTCCCCTTACGCTTTCAATGTTCATACCAACACCTGACATAATTCTGAATAAAGGTGACGAGAAGCAGCTGAATGCAATCAAGTGGAATTTTACTTGCAGCAAGGAGAACAACAATACAGAGTGTCAAACAGTCTGAGATGTTGAACTGAAGCTAATACAATGTCTACTCTCTTTTATAAGAGTGTGTGTGTGTGTGTGTGTGTGTGTGTGTGTGTGTGTGTGTGTGTGTGTGTGCGCGCGTGTGTGCGCGTGTGCGTGTCATGAGGTGGCTCCTCATCTCTGTGCCGGCTTATGCTGGTCTCGAAGGTGCACCGAGCTTCGGACAGGTGATAAGAAAGGAACAAGGAGTAGCCTGCACAAGGTTTGCAGTGTGTGTGTATGGGGGGCTGAAGAATGCATTTGCCAAGCGATGCTTATACAGATAGAGTGAGAAAAAGATGTTTCAAATACATGAAAAGACTATTTACAATATGTTCAAAGATCAAATCGTTCTTCACAACCCCCAATTAATAACTCACAAAAGGGCCGTCCAATCACCTGCCAGATTGAATTCTGCCCATTCCCAAAAACTTTCAATGGGCTCTTTTCCAGGTGGAAGAGTGAAACATATCCAATGGTTCATCTGGCGTGTGAATCATGAATCAGTCAAAGACTTAAAACACCACGGTTTCAGACTGTTAAGAGTCTTTCAACAGTAAATGATCAAATGTATCTGAATACACACAGTATATGTATCCGTATGACATTGAAGATAAACGTTCAGTCTGAGTGTGTTAAACTGTAAGACTGCTCTTCACATGAGTGACTGTAGGTGATTAACTTGTTAATTACCTGAATGTTATTTTAATGTTTTATTTTCATAAGAAAAGGTAAATAAAAACTAACCTAAAAATGACATGACAGAAAAGTGACAACTCTGCCCATCATTATGACAGATGCCAAAAAAGTTTTATACAGCCTCTGCTTAGGTGTAAGTGTATGAATGTTTTTTTCTTTTCTTATCGACACCGTGATCGGCTGGTCACTCCTGCCTCCATGACCCTTAAAGTCACAATCAGTACAGATGATGATGGGGGATTTTACATTGGTTCACTTTTGTAAACCAAGAGTGTTTTAAGTTTATGTTGGCTCCAACCAAATTGAACCCATAGAAGGCAAACATGACTAAAGTGTGACAAAAACTGAAAACATTTTTGTCTAATGACTTAGTCAGCGAGACAAGACTGAACTACATGTTGGTGTCTTAAAATCTCAAAGTTCAGCTTCAGTCATCACAGCTAAAGTTCATAACACTGACTGTTAGAAATATGACGTCCACAAAAACACCTACATTCAATAAAATTCAGGACAAAAGGTAAATGGACTATTTCTGGCTCCTGAACACAGAGCTGATGAATCAGATTTTCAGGGTGGTTACCAAGGGAACTGACAGTTTTGTCTATGTGTGTCATAGCTCTTGTGTCACAATCCTCCATTTACAAAAGTTATGTTTCTTTTCTGAAGCGACAGAAATATCATTGAAAACAAACAAAAGTAGGTCATAATAACAGTCTTTTAATGTTTATATAGATAAGATGCTGATAAAAATATTGGGAACTTATCACTACAAAAAGCTTGGGGATTTATTTTGTCATTTAAACACATTGCAGAAGCTTTTAAATGAAAAATATGTGCAGGTATATTTAATGTTTCAGTGCTTTATGATAATATGGATCATGAAAAAGACAGAGTTTGCAACAACAAGAGGGATCAACATCTGAAAAATGTTGCAACCTCACTGTGCCCATTTATAAGTGTTGAAACTGAATCCTTTTTGTAATTGTAATTTGTGCCACTACCTTTTACACCGAACAACCAGAAGCCCAAAAATCTGTCGCAGAGGAATTCACACAAGCTTAAACATTAGGACCCTCTGTCTGTACCTTGTAAAAGTTAACACTGTGGAAATCCGTGAATGGAGGGCAACATTAAAATTCTAATTCCCATATGGCATACACTCTCTGTGAATGAGCTCCAGTGCCCCGTGGCAGGGCTGCACAAGAGGAGGGAAAGTCAGGACGATTTCAAGGTTCTAAGACCACCAGGGGCCTTGAAAATACAGTTACACTGGTAAAATCATTTTCATTAAAAAAATTAATTAACCAATCACCATAAAACAGGTGGCTGGGGAATAAAGGTACCTGGGCATAGACGGCTTTTTGAGGGTTTTCTTGAACACAAGTCCTTAAGAAATGACACCAGAGACAGCATCAGCTCAGGAAACTGGGGTCTTTTGGAGTGAGCACAGACATGCTTATGAACCTTTTGCCAATCCTTCATCCAGAGTGAGATGACCTTCTCTTCCCCCAGCTGGTTTTATTCTCTCGCTCAGATGCACTTTTTCAACATTATGAAAGTTTATCTGAAGACCACATGTCACCCTGTTAGACCTCTTTTGCTATTTGAGATCAGAAAACCAGCCAAACTACTCACAGGATCTTTCAAGACCCCTAACACATTTTCAACACTTGGTGTTTGAGTGGCTAACATCAGCTTAGAAGCTGTGCTGTCCACGTTGCAGGACACAAAGGAGGAGAGCTACTTTTGTCCCTATGGCAGTCCAGCCCCTGAATGTGGACCTCTCCCTGCTCAAGCATTATACTGTTGCTTGGTCCCTTAATGGACTGTCCCCCCTGACAGCACATTTCACTTTGCCAGCGATGTTCCCCAAGTACAATAAGCTGTATCTTTTGGCATCTGTATTGCTCTTTCTACTTGTTTTTATGTTGTATTGATGTTTTTGAGCATCTTAACATGTTGCTGCTCGCTTTGCTTTTTACTAACTGCCCCTCAGGGTCAAAAAAGTGCTTGAACTGAAAAAAAAGAAGACAGTCTGCTCTTTTTACTGACAAAAAAATACTAAAACCCTTCAACAAACTCCATCTTTTATAGCTAAAAAGATCATTCAGACAGCCTCTGTGTCACTGAACACACTTCAAATAACGTTCAAATCATTACAGATGCCAATTGCAACATATGTTAGAGATTATTTGTCTTTCTTGATGAAACATTTCCCTGTTTATTTGAATATGTCCATAACATGTTCAAATCATAGACCGCTGAAAGAATCTTACAAACCAGAACTGCATCAGCTGTCTGGTTACTGATGACATCTTTGGTTGCCAATCCATGACAGTAGACATGTCAAAACCTCAAATTTAGACTAATCTAAGCTCAACCTGGCAGGAGTCAGGAGGCCCTGGAGGCCAAGTTTAAGCAAGGCTCAGGGCAGCCTGACCTATAACAACACCAGGCCGTGTGGGTCACTTCAGCCATACCCTAACCTATACACAACATCAGATCTTTATTAAAGAACAAACAGACAAGTTTTTTAAAAACATCCATCTAATGTGTATGTGTGTGACATCTTTTGCAGCCAGACTCTAGTTGACAAAACTTCAGTTTTGCAATTCCAAACTGACTTAAAGTTGCACAAGTATGCATATTCCAGCTGCTGACCAAACAGCCTTTGCACATCCATCTGCGTACAACTTGTATACTAATAACACTTTTTGCTTTGGTCCCAAATTACCCTTGACTGTTGTAGATATTAATATTTATAGTCTAATCCAGAGGTGCCATCATAGTTTCTCTGTACTGTTGTGCTGCACCTCAGTATAATGACATTCTTCATATTCTTTTTTGTATAATGGAGGATGTCACTTGGTTAATGGAATACCTTCTGAATGTTTTTTCTTTGCACTAAGACTTCAGGCCCCTGGGAACACAACCCAACAAAACCTTTCTTTATAAGACATTTGTGATCACATATAAATAAATTTAAAAAAACTAAAAGCGTAGAACTGATCTTTGAATTATTTTTAAAACAACCACAGTTAAGTTCTTGATGGTGCTCAGAAACTACATGTACAGTGTGTGGGCTTTAGACAATCACTTATTAGGCGATAAAATAAGTTTTCATAGAGTAAAAAGCAATTATTTAGCCATTACTGAACTACAACATGGCAGTTCAACTTATAAGCAACTGCAATATTCCACATCTTATTATTGAAGTTGGTCCTCATGGCTGAGACAATAGTGTATGAACGTTTCCCATAGTGTATGTAAAATTTCCCATTAAACTATAAGATCTGTATGTGTGTGTGTTCAACATGATTCTTTTATAAAGCACTTATCCAAAACTGTCTTCTAAATCCCACATAGCATCGGTCTTGTGAACTGCAAAATGCTAACTCACTGCAGCATTTCTGGACTCCTTCCTACACCCCTCTATCATATTTACCACCATCCGCCCCTTCAAGCTGGTAGACAAACGAATGGACCTGGGTCTACGGATGGACCACCTGCTTGTAGATTGAAAGCTTCCTTTTCTGGCCGCAGCCAGAGGGTGAGGATGGACCCTCACACATCTATGCACATCCGCCCACCACAGCAACACCACAGTCAAACTCACTGATGGCACCACAGTGGTGGAGCTCATCTCTGGAGGGATGAGACCACCCACAGGGAGGTGGAACAACTCACGGTGTGCTGTGGGGAGAACAATCTGCCGCTCAACACCTCAAAGACCGAAGAGGTCGTCATCGACTTCAGGAGAAATAAAATGGACTTTTCTCCGCTGTACATCAGCGGGGACTGTGTGGAGACGGGAACAGACTTTCACTTCCTGAGAGTCCACATCGAGGAGGAGCTGACCTGGAGCGTGAACACCAGCGTAACTCTGACAGCACTTTTCAATTTAATATTAGTTTTTGTCTTTGCCGAGAATATCTTTAAGCTTTAGTCATAATTTATTTATCTAAATTGTTTCAATTTTAGTCTAGTTTTAGTTGATGAAATTTCACAACATTTTAGCCACCAAAATCTACTGTAATTTTGTAAACTAAAACATGAAATGCAAAGTGTAAGGAATTTTTGTGTTTCCTTGATTTTCTGTTTTACACTTGGGTCTTGTCACCATGAAGCTAAGGCAGCTGTGATTGGATGTCCCTCTTAACTCATCCAAGTATCTGTGATTGAATACATTTCTAACTTCTCTCTACTTCTACATGACAATATTAGGTCAAACTCGATTTAGTCTCTGTCAAACATTTTAGTCTAGTTTTATCTGTTGATGAAAATGTCAGTTCATTTTGTTTATCTTTTTGTCAGTGTGCACTTGTTTTTTAGTTATAGTCTAGTTTTCATCAGAGGATTTATTATAGCTGAGTTTTATCATTTTGAAGCCAGTTTATTTGATATGCACTTTATATATATATTAATTATGATGCACTTATTGGAGGGAACTTTCATTCCGTTGTACTCGATGACAATAAAGATATTCTGATTCTGATTGCCTCGCCTGCATGGGCTCACATGACGCTATGAAAATGTCCCAGGGTTAGGAACCAAAGAGGGAGCATTCACAGTCATGGAACAAGAGAAAAAAAAGTACAAATTAAATTAAGAAAAGCAAAAACAACTACGTTCTGCTTAAACTGTCTTGCCCTCTTTTCCCAACCTGTAATCATATCAATCTGACTAAGTCTGGGATTACAATACAGAAATATTTTGTAGACTAACTATTTTCTTATAGTTTTTGTCAAAAACCTTTTTTCCCTGACAAAAACTAGACTATAACAAAAAAAACAATGCACATGGACAAAAACAAAACTAAATTAACAGACAGTTTCATCAACAAATAAAAACTTGACAAAAATGTTTGACAGAGACTTAACCCAATCAGGGTTAATTAGGGATGGGAATCAAGAACCATTTCCAGTTAACAGCTCCATCATATTATCGATATCACAAGTCTTTTTGCTAGCCAATTCCCTTATCAAGCAGTCTGAATTGTGGCTTAATTTTTTACAAAAGGCACCTACTGCACAACCTTAGTGAGTGGAAACATGAGCAACTTGCAGAGGCAGTTATCTATGCTGTGACATGTGTCTGACATTGTTGACACTGAAAATCTACAGGAATCAATAAAGAATCATTAAAGAATTGGATCGATAAGCAGGATTGTTAATATCACTGGTAGTGATAAAATCTTATCAATTCCCATCCCTAGACTTAATTTTGTCATGTAGAAAGTAGGGACACATTTGGAATATATACAATCACAGCTGGTTTGGTTGATTGGAAAGGTTGGATGAGTTAAGAGGGACATCCAGTCACAAGTGCTACAGCTTTACAGTGGAGGGATCCAAGTGAAAATGATATCTTCAGAAAATCAAGGAAACATAAAAATGCCTTATGGCCCTTTTCCACTAGTACGCCTCGGCCCTACTCTACTCGGCTCTACTCGATTTGCAGCGTGTTTCCACTAGCCTGGTACCTCCTAAAACAAGCTAGTTTTAGTACCTACTCCACTCTGGTTCCAAGCGAGCTGAGTCGAGACTGAAAGATTACATCACCGACTGCCGGCTACTGATTGGTCAGACAATGTCAGCATCGATGAGTCATGAGCTCGACGACCTAGCATGCTAGCGGTAGCTACCATTAGCTTACCCTCATACGTCTTTTCTTTGCAGCTCGATTGCTCTCGTCCTCGGCTTCATTCTGTTGTATAGCTTCCAAAACTCTCCTGTGCTTCTCAATGGGAATTTCTTCTTGCCACCTGCAGCCTTCTTCTGCTTTCCTTTTTTACTCGGTTTGTGACAAAACGTCAAAGATTGTTGTGTTGCGCTCAAAATGACGTCACCGCAGTGCCGCTCAGCTGTTTACAGCAACACTGCACCCCGTTGGGCAGGCAACTGGGGCTAATGGAAAAGCAGCACAAGGTGAGTAGAGTAGAGCTGGGAAGAGTCGAGTAGAGTAGAGTAGGGTTAATGGAAAAGGGCCATTACACTTTACTCAACTAAATTTACACTAGATGTCGTCGACTAAAATGTGAAATTTCATCAACTTAAGCTAGACTAAAATTAAAACAATTTAGATGACTAAAATTGAAAGACATTTTAGGCACAAGACTATCACTAAAACTTAATAAAAAGTAAAAAACACACTGATTAACCATCACTAATAAAGAGGCCCTGGCAGCTGTGCAAACGCCCCTGCTGTGTGGACCTGAGGACAATCACCGCCCCTCTTCCTACATCATCACCTTCACTCCGACCTAAACTACAACTATCACTCACTGTTTGAAGCATGTCACGGTGTGCAAAGCCCAGATCATCGCTCACAGGTGCAGATTTAAGCCTTGGTGCATGCCTGCCTGCTCAGCCCCAGAGATTACTATGAAGGGTTACTATGATTTCTGTTTTTTTTTTTTTTTTCAAACGGCCACTGCCATTCATAAAATCTGCCTCTCATTGACTGCAGGATCTGCATTCTTATAGGCTCAGTCTCACCTCCACAGACACTCTAAAACATGTGACAGTCTGACCTTAGGCTGGGCCTGGATGACATTATAGAGATACACCGCCTTAATCATAGGGCTCATTCCCATGTCCTTTACTGATACTGTCCACACTGCGCAAATACGGGATTCATTCATCGATTTAAGACGCTTTCAAAATAACCTCATCACGCCTTCATGCGCTCATGCTGCATAGATTACACGGTGAAAGCGTGATTTATGAGTTTTCATCCACAACAAGGAGGGTAAAATAGTGCATTTCCTACCAGAAGGACCGAGCAGTCCCTCCTCCACCGAGTCATGAGGCTCTGCTGCATTACGCGTTATGTAACAGCCTGACTCCTGAGCCTGTTTATCTGCCTCCGTGTTTACCGCAAATACATCGAAAAGGAATTAAATATCACGCTCTGTGCCTCCCGAGAAAGCTCCGTGATCTTACCGCAACATAAGGAAGTGCTGCATGGGGCTGCTGGTCGGCGGTCGAGACGGAAGGCAGGGCTCCATCGGATGCGGCTGGCACCTGACGGCCGCTCGTATTTAACTTCATCTTCGAGGCGAGGTGAAGCCGGCGAGGAAGAAGGCGGCCGAGAGACCGCAGATGTTTGCAGGACGCGTCCTCTGGATCAGGCCGATTTTCCGATGGCACTGCCAGAGAGGCGGCCGCTGATCTGAGGTCTGTGCCTGTCAGTGTGTGTGTGAGAGCAGGGCTGCAGCTCTGACCGTCATGGAACCTCCTCCACTTACTGTAAGGCCTCCGGAGCTAATAATAGGCAGGAGCTGCGAGGAGGAGAGAAGCACACACAACCCATTCATTACCAAACACTGATCCACTTTGAAGACGCACAGGTCTCATTCTGCTGCTGCTGCTGGAGCGACGTGCAAATACCGGCATAATACAGAGGGCAGGGAGTGCAAAACAACAAATGAATAAGAAAACACAACAACATTAAAGGAAACACAACATGACAGCAACAATATTCAAAACATGACAAAATCAACCAAACCACAACTATATAACATAAAACACAACATCAAACCAAACACAACAACTCTAACCACATTACATCACACAACCCAACTCGGGATGGGTACCGAATTAGGTACTTTAAGAGGTACCGACCGAATTCTGTAGGTACTACCGGGTACCGATTCATGTAAAATCAAAAGGTGCCATGTTTAGGTACCTAAACGCATCCTTGTGACTGTGAGGGAGAGGAAGAAGCAGGCATACTATTTGGTAGAGTAGGTGAATTTCCATACCAGGCTTAAACACAGCATGTTGTCCATGTTGAAGAAGTTTTGGGGACAACTACAGTGTTACAATACAAACAGTTGAATGTTGTTTTGATATATATCTGTCAATTTTAATGTATTGAGAAATAAATTTACATTGAAAAAATTTGAGATCTTAATATTAAACAAATTAATATTTATTACCCCATAAACACACGCAAAAGTACCAAAAATTGGTACTGTTGAGTACCGATACTGGGCATCAGTATGGTATCGGTTCAAATGTGAAAGGTACCCATCCCTAAACACAACACATTACACAAAGGACAACAAAAATAAACCAACAAGACAACAACACACCATTGCACAAAACATAACAATATTATACAAAATGACTTTATAACATAAATACATTATAAAAACATAACATGAAACAAAACATATCTCCAACCACACCAACACTAAACAGAGCATGTGAAAACTTAACACTTCAAACACACCGCAACACGAGATAAAACATGACAACCCTTATCACAATATTACACTAGAAAAGCACTTGGAGAGCGCAGACCTCCGCCAAGCAGCACAGTTCCCTATCTCCCAATGATAAAGAATCCTTTGAACAATTCCTGGATCCAGACGGTGATCCGAATCAACACCAAAATTGAATCACTTCTTCCTTTTCCCATGCTGAACATTTCCTGAAAATTTCATCAAAATCCATCCATAACTTTTTGAGGTATTTTGTTCACAGACAGACAAACAGACTCTCACGAAAACATAACTTCCTTGGCGGAGGTAATTACACAAAACACAACACATTACACAAAAAACAACGAAAAATAAACAATCAAGAAGAAAACAAACACCATTGCACAAATCAAATTACACTAAAAAGACTATATAACATAAAATGCATTACTAAAACCCAACAACAAAAAACAAAACGCATCCCCAATCGCAGCATTGAACAGAGCACAACAAAAACATAATACTTCAAAAACATGGCACTACTAGACAAAACACAACTCTTGCAATAACAGTATATAACGCAAAACTCAACCAAAACAATGATCGAAAGGAAGACAACATTACAGCAATAAAAAAAAATGACAAGACAAAATAGTACAGTTAAAACTCAACAGTTTTATACACAAAGTCATAGCCAAAACCACAACAACATTACACAAACACATTAGACAACAAAAAAATCTGAGCAAAAGGGAGCACGATAAGACAACACTAACAGAAAAATCTTCAAAAAACAACACAAATCTATAGAATAACAAAACAAAAAAAGATAACAAGATGCAAAACACAGAACCAAATAAAAATGATAATAAAAAAACAATATAAACACAAGTTACAATGAACAAAAATATAATAAAGCACAAGACACAAAAAATGTTAATATAAAAACATACACATCATAAAACATACAAAATTAAAATCTAACAGTCATGCATGTCAAAAACAACAATCATACAAACAAATTCTAAAACAAATCAAAACAATACCTCCCCACAGAAAAAAAACACAGTAGCATAGAGGATTATGCAAAAATATTCAACACAGGAAATAAAAATACAACAAATCTAAAGTTCACAAACACAAGTATGGGTTCACTGCGGCAGGACCATGCCACAAACCACACCACCCTACTCCCATCCCTCTTTATTGTCTGTGACGTCAGAACAGATTGGACTCACCACAGACCCCGAACAGCAGCTTCATGGCTCGCGCCCAGATTCGTGATGAGCTCCTTCCGGGTTTGAGCCTCAGACTGAGGACAGCACAGGTCCTCTTCTCACTGCTCCATCACTCAGCACAGGCAGCCTCAGCTCACCCGACACCTCGCTGCACTGATTCCGCTCCGGTGATAAATCATGATCACTCCATTACATCCTCTCATTCCGCCACAGAAACCAAGCGTCCCGCTCTTCCTGCTTCTTCACCAGGGCCAATCACTGCCGTTGACGTCTGTAGTGACGTCACCAAACCACTCAAATGCCTCAATAGCTCCCTCTGTCGGAAAACGGCCGTATTACACCCGAGCCTCACTGTCTCACCTTTCTCAAGCTTCTTTTGTCTTGTTTTTTGTTTTGTTTGACATGTTTCTCTTGATTATATTGTATTTTTAATGCTTTTACTGTTTTTATTGTTTTTATTGTAAGCACTTTGGTGGGCCATCATCTGTTTAAATGTGCTTTATAAATAGAGCTGACATTGACATTCTTTGCATGTCTGTGCTCGCGTCACAATATCCCTGTGCACGTACACCCTTCATCCACATCCTTTCATCTACTCTCACCTCTGCCATAGCCATTTCCTGAGCTCCTCAATGAGCCCAATTCAAATTGGCTATTCTCAGTCACCTCCATTTCTAACTGATTTATCAACCCTCCCTCTCCTTCCCCACCACCTCTCTTCCCCATCACCAAAATGAATTCTGCCTTTGGTCAGCCACTGCACCCTTGCAACAGCAGCTCCACCCATCTAGTCAGCCTCCATCTATAAACTGCTCCTCGCCTGTCTCACCAGCATCACGCCATAAAATTCCTCTGTGATTACGTAGCTTCGACTTAAGGACACTACTTAATACACTGCCGCTACACTTGCAACACAGGACAACACAGAGAAAGAAAATCAATTCTAGTTCCTGTCACCCACCACATCCGAGCCAGACATGACCTCAACCAGCTACAACCCTCCATTCTCACCCAGACTTCCTACGCTCTTAACCAATGCCAGCCCATCTTCTACCAGCATCCATCATACCTCAGCTACAGCTCTTAGTTACTCAACACCTACTCTCTCACAATCCAAGTTTCTCAGTAGACTTTTATTACCCTTCATCCCTCCATACCTCGAACCCTACATCCATTCATCCCATTTTTATTTTTACCCCCTTCGTTCTTAAGCCCTTGTACCTAATCACATTTCAAGCTCCCACATGTCTGCCCCTTCTGCAGTGGTACTCAAGCTAGAAGCACCTACCCCTCTCAATTCAACCACACCTTCTAACTGGCTAGCAAAGCACCTCAACAATCTTCAAGTAAAAGTGTTCGACTCAGCTCTCAGAAATCACCCAGACAGAGAGCTTGCCCATTTTTCCTGACCTTCAGCCTGCTATTATAGACCCTGATTTTCCACTCTTTACTCTCAGAAGAGGGCAAAGTGGGATCCACGACTCCACTTCTCCCTGCTAAATCAGCCCTCATGAGATGACGACTGGGAAACATGTCAGAGATTGATAAAGAGAGGCTCATCACTTACCTCTCCTACCTACATGATTAAATCAATCAATCAATCAAACTTTATTTCTATAGCACTTTTCCTAGAACATATGTAACTCAAAGTGCTTGCAGAAAAGAAAACAAGAGGAAAGGAGAGGGGTAAAAAAAAACAATTCCAAACTGGGCACCTGTCAGGGGAGCACAGTGTGGGATTGGAAAAAAAACACCTCAACACATGAGACAACAAACACAGAGACAAGCACATGTGGTGGTGGTGGTGGTGGGGGGGGGGGGGGCAACCAGTGTGGGCGTTGATTCAAAGGGAGTCCAGTGACCTTGTCTTAGCTCAGACCTCACAAAGTCTCTATTGTCTGATAAGATGACTGTACGGTCTTGAGAGAGAGACTCAAACATCCCTTGCATCAACAGTGTCAGTCTTGTCCAGATTTCTAACGCAGGTATGCCACAATCTAACTTCACACAGCAGCTGGATCACCATTTCTTAGTCTTTAACCAGTATCTTCTGTGTCTTTCATTATGCTACATCATCATGCGATGGTGGATGTCACTGCTGCAGTGAAACTACAGTTTTTGGAAGAGGACTACACAAGACACATCATAGAAATGTTCATGTATCATGACAATGTTTCTCCTTGCAGACAATTTGAACATTAACAACCTAGTAAAAATTATGTCTGCATAACCGATGTTGGAAGTGAAGATTTAAATCTGTCCACTTCGTATCAACATGAGTACCAATCAGTGCATGAAACTAAATGGTAACTGAATGAAAGAAAGGCATAAATTGCTAAGCCCACAATTGAATAGTGTACAATTATTGATATTGAACCATCTTTAAAACATAATTAACATCAAATGTCTCATATCCTGCTCTCTTCAAAAAGTCAGGCTACTGGAAAGTTAAGGCAGGTTTTGGTAAACTTTTGTAAGGATCCAACAGCAGTGGTAACTCACATTGTCTGTGTGATTTGTTCGTCATTATTCGGTTGAATTTGGAAGCAGTTGGATAACGTGCTGTTTATAAATGCTGTTCCTGCAGAGAATTGTGGGGTAGAATTGTCTCTCCTTTTGTAAAGGATTGTCCAATGTATCCTATGTTAGCTGAGATGCTAAAGGAAGCATTGAGCCACTTTTCTAAGCATTGAGGCTATTCGAACAGCTCTTATCACAAACTACTTGCAGATCATTTCACTCAGTTAGGAACATTCCTAAGCAAAAATGACTATTGGACTGCAGCCCCAGTCTGCTGACATCATGGGGGGATTGGGTTTGTTTACCCCCTTAGTTTCCTTTGGTTTGGCCAAAACCTTATTTATGTGCTCCCTTTGCCTCATTTATCAGGCCTGTTTTGTTGAGTTGGCACTTACTGTATGTTTATTTAGTGTTATATTAAGTTGACCTGTTTCTAATGACCTAATTCTAACATTTTGGTTTGTAACTTTGACCAAATTCTTTGGGTAAAATAAATACCCAATTTCTTTAAGTTCTGTGTCTTGAGCACTGCTTGGTCCCTGACAATGTTAACAGCTTCAGATGCAGTTTAATCAGATTTAGACCACATTTTTTTGTTATATGAAGAACAAACAACACTGAAAGCACTCCACGTTATGATAATTTCTCTCTACTTTCAACATTTTTGGTAATATTTTTAATATTTTACATTTCACACTGCTACAGAAGTACCAGCTTTACTACTTTATCTGAATGGGGCCTAATGAATGTGATTGACGGAATGATCATCCAATCATCTGCCAGATCTGCTTTGAAAGGTCCTGCCCTTTCCCAAACATGTTAAAAAATGTAAGAACTAACAAGAAAGCTTCAAAAAATTAAAGACACAACAACAAAAACAACAAATTCCAACAAATTAAGTTAGAATATTATACATAGCAACAAAACTGAAAAACACAAATCAAGAGAGCATATAATTAAATCAATAAAGCACAAAAACAAATCAAACACTTCAACACATCTTAAATATAAAAGGACATCAGACGACAGTAATAAAAACAGAAGCACTACACATACAAGCTTTGCAGCAGATAAGACACAACAAATGTAAAAAAAAAAAACACAATGGAACACAGAGAAGGACGAGATTCAGTACAATACAGAAAATGTTTCATTTGATTTAAGATGTTGTTTTGTTGTTTGACTTGGTCTGTTTTCTGTTTTTTTTTAATTTTGTTTTGCACTTCAGGGTCACTGTAGTCCAGAAACCTGCACAAGTTTTTCATTCAAAACAAAAACAACTTTTTGAGAAGCTATTCGAGTAATAATTTAAGTAATAAATGTAAAAGTGATTTTAAATATTCAGCTCAGGGTTTCCAAGCTTTACATTTAAAATAATTATAATTTTAGGGTGCATGCAGACTGATGGGACATGAATGGGACAAATAACAAGAAATTGTTCATTTTCTTACCCAGTGAATAGAATTATAACTTTTGTCCTGAGGTAAATGTGAAAAAACACATAATTAGATTAGCATGCCCTCATTTAAGAAATTTCAAATAGGTTGTCAGGGCAAGCCCCATATAGAAGGTTTGGTCATGTTGTTTCCTATAGAGCAGATTAATGGAGGCAATGTAGATGTACAGTTCTCCAAATGTCCAATTGAGGTTGGATGCATGCAGATATACTGGAGGGGGCTCACATGTTATATATAAAAATGCACATTTCCACAACAGATTTGAACTTTTCTGCAGCCTGGTCTAAAACACAGTTCAGGCTGAAACAGTTGTGATTTGGCGGCCCTAGCATCTTATCATTGCCTCACACATAAACTGAGAAATCATACTCAGTAACATCAACATCAGCATTTTATAAATGAAAAGTGCCATATTGTTATGCTGGATAAAATGTAAAACAATAATCATTCTAACTTAGTCTGAATGGTTAGGGGTTTAAAAAATGTGCTCCAGACACTCATCGCATTTAAAATGAAGTTCTTTCACTTCTACCAGAATAGCTTCATAGAGAGCTATGCTTGCTTGTGCATGAGTAAAATCTTACCTCAGTTGCTGTATTTACATTTAAGTGTAATACTTTAAAAGTCTCTCCACCCCTGTACTTGATCAGATATAGCACAAGTCCATATGTTTGCTAAAGTAGAATACACATCTCTCATACACTCAGGCTGATCCTGCAGAGAGGCAGTGATTAACTCAGGAATGTTGTGTGTGTGTGTGTCCTTTATCCTATTTACTCTCAAATAAAGGTTGCATATCAGACTGGAAAATAATAAATTGTTTATCTGGAGTATTCAGCAGCACTGTAAGAAAGATGCATGAGTCATCACAGCTGTTGAGTTTTACATAAGAAATCAGCTGAACTACTTAAAGGTTTTTTTGCTCTCTGAAGCTACAGTGAGGAGTTTCAAACTACTTATATAACAGACTTAATTTGACACCAGGTCCTCACATGAGCTACAAAAGTAAATAAGACCATGAGCAACAAGATGAATTATTTTGATATCATGTTTTTAAAGCCTCTTACCTCTCTAGTGTGGTAGGGGTCAAAGCGAGCGTTTACATGACTTTTTTTATCCCCATTATCTAAGGATTTTCTAATATCCTGATGTATTTTTTATTTGGGCCCTCAGACATCATATCCCTATTTCAAAGAATGAGATCGAGTTCTTTCCTGGTTTCAAGGAACCTATTTTATCTTCAAGGAGAATTCATTACAAAATAAACAGATAGTAAGGTATGCTTATACCTCCTTTCTGACAGCGTAGATATATGTATATATAACTATATACAAATATATGTAAGCATAAAACTAGAAAACAAATCATTTAGAAACCTTTAAAAAGCTGTTAAAAACTTAAAATTTTAGTTGACAAACTTTTTGAGCAGTAATGAAGTATTTCAAAGTGAGTTCATCTTTTTATACCCATAACTGAGCTACTCACTGGGCTTCTCTGAGAAGTCCGACATTTCATCAAACATAACATTGAACCACTATAGCTGTTTTTCAATTCAGGGCTGTGAGTAAATAACTTTCACTTCTTAAACAGGAAATAATAATGTATATATGTATATATATATACACACATATATATACATAATACGTTTTTACGGTTGTCTATATATGATTTAGCAGGTCTCATGGATAAAAATGATAATAATTTTTTAGCATTAAAGATATCAGTTCCGTCTACATTTTGTTGTACTGACCATTACAAAAGACAACTGTTTTCAGTAATTACAAATGCTGCTTATTAAAGGCTGCTGTAGAATAAACCTTACATTGGGTGGTGTATAAATATATATATAAATATATATATATATATATATATATATATATATATATATATATATATATATATATATATATATGTATATATATATGTATATATGTATATATATATTTATATATATATATACACATATATACTGTATATATATATACAGTATATATATACAGTATATATATATGTATATATGTATATATATATACACATATATATATACAGTATATATATATAGATATATATATATATATATATGTATATATATATAGATATAGATATAGATATAGATATACACATATATATGTATATATATACGTGTGCGTATATATATATGTATGTATGTATGTATGTGTATATATATATATATATATATATATATATATATATATATATATATATATATATATATATATATATATATATATATATATATACACATATATAAACTTTAGGTAAAGAAACTTCTGGATATATGAATATCTACAATTTTACAGAATTGACACATCAGCATTAGGCTTTGAAAAGACTATGGCACTATGCCTAAACATCATCCTAGTCAACCCTGTAATATTTCTGTTACCAAACCTTTATTACACAAAGTACCCATTTCAAAGGCTTGAAGCCTTTCTTTTCTGGTATTCATATTAAAAGTATAAAATGACTCTTTCTCTTACTGATGGTTGAGAAAACTATCGAAGCTTTAAAAGATAAATCCATTCCTAAAACATGTACATCATGGTTATTCAGCCGTACCTAAAGGCCTCTGACAAACTTTTACTCTTCTTGAACTACATTTCAGAATAAAGTGATTGCAAAAGTTATGCAAGAGTTATCTATGATTACTAATTGATTAAAAAAAAACAAGTCATAACTCAACATCTCCTGCCTTTGACCTCTATCTTTGTTGCTGTGGTATCAAACTTCAGAAGTCCTCAAACAGTGAAATGAGTTGCAGTCACAGGAGACACGATATTCCAAAGTTTTCATTTAACACTGCAGGCAATTGACTGATCAAAAACATAAAGCACTATCAGCCCCCTTGTCATGAAGTACTTCCCTCTCTTGTGTCCTAATGAAAGGATGAAGGGTCACTAAAGAGACCCCTAACCCCACAAGTATCTGAATACACTTTAAGGAGATACCCTAATCAGCTGCATGGCTCTTTGCTGCTGCATTACCACCTCCAACTGACCCAGGATCTGTACATGCAAGCCCCAGGTCGAGGAAATGCCATTGCTCTCTACTCTACCACATGGCCTGTTACCAGTCCTCCAACTCCACAACATCGAACTGAGTTTAGGCAAACAGAGAGGTTTCATGCAACAGATATTAGACCTCAACAATGCAAAGCATTCATTTGAACATCAGCATTCAAGCTCAGCCTCACTCATTTGGAACAAAGAAGATGTCTTAATTCAGAAGCACCCAAAAATATTAGTCTATAACATCAAAGACAACTCATATCCTTTTATTAATTCATGTTTACTGATCTGTTGAAATGGTTACTGCAACATGTCATCTTATCAAAATGTCACAAATAATGTCTCATAGTGAAGCCATTATAGAGATTTTCCTCTGGGTGATGCTGATGGACTTCTTCACACTTACAGCCTGTTTTACTGCAGCTGTAATGTTCAGTCTGCTCCACCAGATGAGGCTGACGGTCTGTAGTTCTTTAATCCCTGCTTTACTTCATTGACATTGGCAGATAGAAAGGCTTCCAGGGTTTTCTAGAATAGACTTTTTTATTGGTTTGTAAATCTCATCATGGTCTTACTCGAGCATGTTTATCTGATCTGTTATTATTTTATTGGTCATGGATGATTTTTAGTGTTCAGTCTTTCTGTGTTCTATCATCTTGTTGCATTTTTTAAAACTTTTGTTGGTTTGACTTGCCCTTTCCTCATCTTTATGTGGTTATATATTTATTTGATATTAATGTATTTTATCTTTATTTTAATTGTTATTATTGTATATTTGAATGTTTTTATTCTTACTTCTCATTGTTCCTCATTATAAACTCATGAGGGTGTTTCCTTGATTACTCACTCCCTTAATTCCTGCCTCACTATTTTTCACATTTATTTCACAGAGTAAACTAAGTAGAGTTAAAAGTTTGGTGTTGGAAAAATTTCAGCTGTGGCAGAGTTAATTTAACTCTGGATGGCATCAAATCCCTGAAAATCTTCTCTCAGCTGAAAGAGAGCTGCTGTAAGAAACAAGTGTAAAACTGATGTCTCAGTTAACTAAAGGTGTCACTGCAGGACCTTTAACTCTAAACTTTTTCACTGAACTCTGAATCCTGAAAATTTCGTCAAAATCCATCCATTACTTTTTGAGTTCTTGTGTTCACAGACGGACAGACGGACAGACGGACGAACTCTCCTGAAAACATAACCTCCTTGGCGAAGGTAATAATAATCAATTTGTTGATTTGTTTGTTGCTAAAAATGACTATGCCACATACCAGTGTCTTATATTAAAAGCCATGTTGCGCAGCGCAGGGTGGCGCAGTGACAATTTCGTGCCAAAAAACTGTGCGGAAGGTGCGCTGAAAGCTCGCCAGCTCCAACCTGGGGTGGATCCGAATAGTCCTTCCTAAGTCCTTTCCTATCCACTTTACCTTAACCCTGATAAAAAACGTCACAGGGTCAAGGGAAGGAGGGAAAAAGACGAGAGGAAAGGAGAACTGTTGTAAAAGAGGAATTCAACTGCACATTCACTTTGATGTCATATTTATTTACTTGTGACGTAGGTAGGCCACGACGAACTACAATGTTACGAAAATGAACTACAATAAGCGCATTTGTCCTCTGCCTTATCTTACAGGGTTGTTTCGTGTCTTCACCAGTTAACATTAAGGGCTCTAATTTCATAGACCAGGCGCAGGCGCATCTGCCCTGCGGCAGCCTGTGCCAGCCTGCGCCAAGTGGACAGGGTGTGACCAGCCCACTTTTCAAGTTTCCTGCAGTGCCAAGAGAGGCGCAGAGGAGCGCATCCACACCTCTGTCCCTGCCCCTCAGCGCAAGTGCCAGAGAGGGGGAAGAGCCGCTGTCACTTCAGCAACTGGAAGAACGGACTGGCCATCGGGGCGCGCATCGGGGGCAACGAAGCGCGTCACCGTGTGGGCCAGCTCCCGGGACAGATGTAATCTGTTCCTTTGTCATTAATAGGAGTATAAAATTAAGAGACAGTTACACAGCAGCTGGCTCATCCATTCATAATGCTTGTGATCCACCTGCACTCCTGGTTTGTCATCGCCAAATAGCAGAGCCTTTAGTGATATACTGTATATTATCCCGGTGTCTCCTCCTCATCCTTCTTGCAATAATGTACTCCATCTTTTTAGATCTTGTTAAAAATAAAGACTAAAACAGAGAAATATGGGAAATCAAAAGTAAATCCTTAGTGACATACATTTATTTTCTCTCTTATTCTTTATTATTCTTTTTTCTCCCTCTCTTCTTTGAATTTAATGAAATGAGAGAAGCCAGATATATACTCATTATCAGATGTTAAGGCTGTTTATTGTTGACTTGTAAGATGTGCATCAAACTTCCAGCTGCCATCAGGTTAAGTTTCCATTATGACAAACGGCTTTAATCCGACATCTGATGTGATGGGAGAATTAATATAGATACAAATGTATATGCTGGTTCAGACGGTTACATTAAATAGTGATTGCTGTGATTGTTTATTGAATTAAGATGCGCCTGACACTCTGGAAACCTGCCTCTGAGGCTTTGTTGACGTGTGCACACATGTGCGCCTGTCACCAAATTACAGGTGCGGAGAGTGCTCGCGCCAAGAATAGACCAGGTCGGAGCTGGCGAGCTTTCAGCGCACTTTCTGCACTGTTTTTGGCATGAAATTGTCACTGCGACAACATTAATCTGCTGACACCTCCCCCTGGTGTGCCGTGACACCGATCTCTGCACAGACAGTCTACCAAATTGTCAAATTGGTAGTGCACGGCGGTGCGCCGGACGAAATGAACACTGCGCGGGGTGCGCCAGGCTTGTGCCCCCTGCGCTGCGCCACGGAATTAGGGCCCTAACAATCTATGATCAGAGGATTCACCTGTGATGGTGTTTTGTCTTTGGTCATACAGTGTGTTTCCTGCTCACAGCTGTCAGGCTCATGACAGCATCTATAAATGTTGACATCTTTGGCAGACACTGACAATCTGAAGCCTGATAATACAGCAGACTGTCAGAAGCACTAATCCCCCTGTTTCATTCACATATTTCATCATGAACATTGTTTGAATTTATTTTATTTAGAGTATTCTAAAAGTCCTCATTTGTCCTTCTTTTATTGATTGTTTTTAATAAACATTATTAGGCCTCATCATTCTGTCCCTTCTCCATCGTAAGTTTCTGTAAACTCTCAGCAGGAGCCGTATCTGTACACGTCACATGCTGCAAGGCATTATGGGGCATTTTCTTCTTCTTTCCTTTTGAAAAGGATGGTCCAGTGTTTCCTAAGCTAAAGGAGATATCAAAGGAAGCAACGACCCTCCTTTCCTTGACTTTTGGAGAATTCCAGCAGCACTTATCATGGCAGACGCTTAAATGCTTCCGGGTCATTTCTTCAGTAAGGAAGGTTCCTTATCAAAAAAGGACTATTCAGATGCACTCCTGGTCTGTTCTCGGCGCAGGCGACGCGCACCCTCCGCAGCTGTAATTTGTTGATGTTCATGTGCGCACACGTCACCAAACCCTCAGAGGCAGGTTTCCAGACTGTCAGGAACATTTTAATGCAATGAACAATCACAGCAATCTCTATTTAATGTAACCGTCTGAACCAGCATATACATTTGTATCTATATTAATGGTCCCGTAACATCTGATGTCGGATTAAAGCCTTTTGTCGTAATGGAAACTTAACCTGACTGCAGCTGGAAGTTTGCCTTATCAGCCTTATCATTTGATACTGAGTTTATATCTGGCTTCTCTCATTTCATGAAATTCAAAGAAAAGAGGGAGAAAAAAGACGGAGGAGGCTACATTATTGAAAGGAGGATGAGGTGGAGACACTGTGAGAATATACAATATATCACCAAAGGTTCTGCTATTTTGTCATGACAAACCAGGAATGCAGGTGGATCACAAGCATGAATGGATTAGACTGCTGTTGTGTTCAAATGTCTGTCACTCAATTTTTTACTCCTATTAATGACAAAGGAACAGATTACATCTGTCCCGGGAGCTGGCCCACATGGTGATGCACGTCGTGGCCTCCCATGCCCGCCCCGATGGCCCCTCCGCTCTCTAGTTATGGTGACAGCTGCTCTGTCCTTCCCCACCACCGGGTCTTTCCAGCACACCGTGACCGCGGTGGTGGGGTTCAGCCACACAGATCAGTCTCTGCACCTTGCCCACAGTGCATTTAAAGGCAAGGAGAGGCGTTCATTTGATTGGTGAAGACAACACTCAGCTGTGTTAAACCCACTCATGCCTTTTCTCCTCCCTCTCTGGCACTTGCGCGGAGGGGCAGGGATGGAGGCGTGGGTGCACCTCTCTGCTCCTGGAGTGCGTCTCTCTGCCCACTGCAGGAAACTTGCAAAGTGCGCTGGACACACCCTGTCCACAAGGCAGGTGCGCAGCACCTGCGCCTGGTCTACGAAATTAGAACCCATTGTCACCAGAACGGAAAGGTTTTCCTCTGTTTTTCAAAAGAGCTCCCCATTCACACGGAGACAATATGGAAATGATTCACACAGATCAGCGAGAACAACTGAAAATGAGGTAGAGTGCCTGACAGGCCAGTAGTTGCCGTTGCATGTTTGGAGTGAAACAGCGGTGTTACAAACTTTTCACAAACAACAATGGCGAGTGGAAGCATGAAGACAGGAGTTTCTTGTCTGGACAACAAATACATCTGCATATTTTTGTCAAACTGAGCTCGGTAAACAGCACACATGTCGCTTGGTAGATGGCAGCTATTGCTGTTGTTTTCCCTGAAAATGGTGATTCCTGTGCACAAGAAGACGAATACCTAAGCATTTTCAAAACTTTTGGCAATTTTTAATTTGCATACGCAAGGTAGCGTCCTTTATTTTGGATCTTAGTGGATCAGGTCCTATGTCTGGACAAGGATAAACTTTGGCCCAACGTTCACTCGTTGGCGTGAGCTGAAAGATGAGGAGGGCTGTCTGACCGATGCTGATTGTGTCATGTTCTAGTTGGATTTTTAAGTACATATTGATTTATTCGAAAAGTCGGTTCGCTTCTCATCATCGAATCATAAGATGTTGTTGTTTTTAAAGGTTCTGCCTCTGAAAACTTTTCAAACAGCTTTTTCCCAGAGGGATTTGTTAAATATTTCCGTGACGAGTATATGGATCTGTCCCTCTGGCTTGTCAGGTTATCCACAAGGTACAGTAGTTAGAAAAATGTTGATCCTTTAGCACCCAGTGGTGACAAACATTTCCTCTTAGAGCCCCCCTCTAAGAGAAGTGAAGCTGGTTTGCATGTAAGAGGAAAAGTGCGTCAACTTGTGCTGGATAAAGGTTTGCTCTGTTGAATGATGATCTGTGTCACCACCTGCTGTCGTCTCTAAGAAGTCCACTTTGCTAATGCTAGATCATGCCATGTGTGCTTAGTCAACTTCAAGAAAATGAGTCATCACACAGCGTCACAGTTGTTTAGTTGAAAAAGTAAGTGTGGACATAACCTTATTTGTTAACTTATAAAGCTCATAATTTTCTCTAAATAAATTCTTAGATCACTGGAGTGTAGCTTCTACTATTTGGACAAAAGATTCTTTGATTGAAAGCCAAACAATATTGGCCAATATATATATATATTTTTTTTACAATATATGGAAACCTGTTAAAACTAATTCCTACATTTACCAATATACAGTAATCAGCTGAGTTTCAACTCCATGCCCACCATTAAGATGTCATCTGATCATCCACCCACTCGTCTGCTGCTCCTGCTGCTTAGAATTCTGAGAAACAGTCAGTATCCCAAAGCTTGTTTTCTTTTAGTTAAAAAAACAAATACAGAACTGAAATCTGAGTTGAAATTGGCGCTAAGACCAACACTGGGAGGTTTGTGATTTGTTTGTGGTCCAGTAACATTATGATTAATAGTTGGCTCGGTCAATTGGGCGTTTGACAAAGAGGTACCTGAAACCTTGTAATGTAATTTTAACAGATTGAAATTTTGATTTTGGCTGAACCTTGAAGAGCTGATGTTGATTTTGGGGGTCATTTGATATCTGGTATATTTGTTTTGATATACCAGATGTCAAGCCGTAGCTCTTGCAAGATCTTTGAATGTACTTATTTATTTGTTGAATGCTAATACAATTGTCTTTCCCAAAGCTTTGTTTTCAGTTCTTTTTGTCAAAAATAATAATCCAGCACTGAAATCGGAGTTCAAATCGACACTAAGGCCAACCAAATTGGCTTTGTGATTTGTTTGTGGTCCAGTCGGTAACATTAAAACTCACTTATGTTGAATCTGCAAATTGACCATTTGATGATTGCAGGTACATGTTGTGTTTGGTGTTTTGGAAAAAATGAACACTTAATCAGTAATTATGGGAGGCAAAGCAAGGCAAGTTTATTTATGGAGCACCTTTCATTCTTGCAGCAAGTGGAAGGGGCTAACAGAGCTAAAAAAAACAAAGATTTTACAAAAGAATGAGCATTACAGACACAATGAGCAAAAAAATAGACGATAAAATGTGAAACATGGTACAATTTTAAGATGACAAGAGGAAAATACAAAAGTGAGACAAGAATAAATGCCCATTTAATTAAAAGAATAGAGGTGATAAAAGTACAAGAAAAATAAAGGGAAATAAAAAAACAGATAAAAAATATAAATTTTTTTTATATAAGAGCTCACAGATTTAGAGAGTCTTGGGTTCTCTGGTACTTATAAACTAAAAGCTGTCAAATGACCTGTATGAGGCGAACTGTAGTGGCATATTTTGCACACGGTTGTTGTTTTGTCTGCAATCTTCTCACCGTTCTCTCGTCTTTTACATAGGAGGCCAAAATAGGTCCACATGACTGATTTATTTGGCGAGGGAGCGTCAGCTAATTCCTCGACCTCGTCTTCCTCCATATTGAAGCGAGTGTTTTGTTACGGTAGGCGAGGATGGTAAACATCACCAGTCATGCGCGCGCCCCTTCGCGTTTGTTTCGTGCTTTTATTTCGTGCGTCTTTGAATTTTATTTCGTCATTTTTTTATTTCGCGAAATTTCATGGCACGAAATTCGTTTCACCCCTGGTAGAAACTCAACCAACTTGGCAACACAAGCATTCCACTATGCAGCACCACACTGAATATCAGAAGTGTCATGTGCTTGTATTTGATGACACGAGAGACATGTGTAGGCAAACTTTTGCCCACACAGAAAATAAGCAGGAATCAATGAGGGAATCATCAAAGAACTGGATTGATTAGGAGACGAGTAAATGGTGTTGGTATCAATAACATCTTAGAAATTCCCATCCCTACTCAGCTGGCTCCATCTGTTTCTATGACAAATGCTGAGGTCAGACTACATGTTTTTTTTGTTGGTTACTACAGTCACTTTGTCAGATTAGGTGACCACAGAGCCATAAAATCGAGCTGTGACTTGTCCGACAAGCACGACAGACTACACCACTGATGTAGAAGGAGGGGGGCCGATACTGAATACAGCAACCAAAATCCACTGTATTAAGAGTCCTATTCTTTCATTTGTCTATCCAAATGTTATGATAAATTATGCATTGGCATGATGATAAATGCAACAGTCACTTTCCAAGTTGTTCATGTGGCTCTACTGCTCTTTCTAACATTTCTTTTCTAACATTCTGGTAGTAGCTCCTCCACAGTATACTGTACCTTAAAGGCAGAGATGTTTTTTTAGAGCTTCACTTAACTTTATCTTCGTCTCATGTGGGCATCAAGTTTGTCTGTGACACTGGCATAAATCAGACATTAAGAGCAGAGGTTGCATAGTGTTGTGTAACCAAAAAAATGGATAATGACAGAGAAAGAAAGAGCTTTATGACCATGTACTTTTATACCTATATTTTATGTGTTGTAAGGTCCTGCCTAAATGTGGACAGCTCATGCAAACCACAAACACACTGCTTTTGATTCCAAGACTTCGGCAGAAATGGGAAACGTGCTGTTTCATCTCTTTCCCCTGCCACTTCAGTACTTTGTTCAGTAAAATTTGATCTAATTTTCTTTCCCATCCTTTGGTATTTCCCTACAGAAATGAAGGGATAGTGATTGCTCCGTAAGATTGGAGTGGATCTAATCTTCCACTGCTCTCAGTCATACTCCATTTCACTGCACATCTAATTTGTCACACTGCTGATGAATATGCCACAAGTTTCATGGGAAAGAGAAGGACATAATGAATATAAAACACAGTGGGAGAAGGGAGAGGCGATTGCCGTACGCCACTAACCACAGTGCATTGTTCATCTGTCCCATCAAATTGCTGACACTCTGCATGCACTGTGGAGACACTGCTTCCCTCCGTCACTGTTAGATAAAAAGGTTAAAACAATGAAACAATGGATGGTGTGTGTGCCTTCTTGCAGCTTTGTGGTAGAAGTTCCAGAGTCATTTAATGATCCCTGACCACAGGGTCATTCTGCTGGTCCACTGAGAGTGACATTACCAACTTCTTTATAGGAATGAATGCATTTATCACTCATGTTAAAGAGCAATGGATCTTGCTGGAACCCAAAGCAGGTAGAGTGTTGTTGGGTTGATTTTGTGCCTGATTCTTCCTTTTGATTGAAGTCTGCAAAGGTTAAATTATGTAGTGGCGCCTGAGGTTGTTTTACGAGATTTTGCTGTAGAGTGGGGTGTTCTCAAGAGGCCATTATTTGTCTGATATACTCATATACTCAGTTGGGATGACTGCTAGAGCATTTTCACAATCACTTATGTTAAAACAAAAACTCTGTCATCCTTAGTCTTTCTCATAGACTTTGATAAATTGGATTAAGCCATTTGATGTTAGCCACAGTGGGATGACAAATATATTTGGAGAGAAGCTGTTCTTTGAAACAGTCTGTAAAGATGTGTATAAAGACAAGAAAAATGTATTTTCCCCGGATACAATCATTAAGGTGTCAGGTTTCTGCAGCCAGCCTCAAGTGGACACTCTGGGTTTTACAGCTTTGACACTTATGCATTTGTCTTGTGCATAGAAGCACTTTTTTAATGATCATTTCACGTAATGTGTAGCTGTGTTTAATAGTGTAACTATTCAGTTTTGTGCCTTCCTGACTGCCTGCCTGACACTGATCATTATTGCAGGAAAAAGCATTGTGCATTCCAACCAATGCATGGGTTTAAAAATTGCCCCAAGTCTGAAGTTTCCTGTGTTTCTGAAAGAAGTTCAGTCTTGAACATCATCTGTTGCCAGCCTGAGGTTGTATCTGGTGCTTTAATTAGACACTGTTGTAATACCAGCCTCATACAGCACAAACACTGACTTACAAAGCAGATGGTATGAATCAAACCTGCATAATAATGATTCTATTTCATCATTATTCATCATTTTCTGGTTGTGATTGTCAGGGCAGCTATACACTCGGCAGCAGTCCAAGCAACAGGCATTAATGTGGAGAGACAGGGTCAAAAATCTGTTCAAATGTTTCCTGGCAACAAGATGTTTCAGTGTGTTGAAAGCAGTAATTCCATCCAAATTGCTTTAAAAGTTACCTTCCTCAAAGCTGCTGCTGTGCGAAAAGCCTCAGTGAGAGGTAGATTGTCAAACTGTCCATATGGAAGAATGCAAAAGCATTTCTTTTCTGTCCGTCATGCTTTTGTGCTAAATTCATTGATGAGTTAGGAGTGAATATCTCTTTAAAGAAGGAAATGATAGAATCTGTGTGCAGAGCTGCTGCATCACCTATCCATGAGACTGGAGAGCTGCTGATGAGAAAGCCCTTCAGGATTCTTCTCTAAATAGGCATGAAATTATATCTTCCTCTGACTAAGATTAGCGTCCATGGAGCCTCTCACATTCTGCCCCCTCTTTTCCTCAGGCTCTCCAACCAAACAGGCACTTTGCAATTTCAGCTCATTTGTGCTCAAGTTTAAGAAAGTTCATTTTCATCAGGAGGTGTTCTCTGTGTCCTTCATCTTCCTCTGTGGGGCCTGAAAGACGTGTCATATATACTCAAGCCATGTGGTGAATGATGGCTTTGCTATTTGATAAGGACGTGTTTAATAGAGAGGCAACTTCACAATTCAGAGTCGATTTTAAAGACGTGTTGAGGTACATTTTAAATACATATATCATTTAAGCAGTACATTTTCATAATTTGAGCAAACCAATCTGACAGTGTTGAACACAGCAAAATGACAAAGTGGAGCTGATTTAAAGACTCCCCTTTTGATAATGTCAAACCTATTTAAAACCAAACTCAGGTGGGTCACAAATAGAACACTCCGATGCTAAGTAAGTGCCTCATCGACTTGAAAGTTTTGATGTGCAGTTAGCTCTTCAGCATAGGCACAGATTGTGTTGGAAATACTGGTAACAGTGGGCAACACCTAACCCTGGAGCCAGAGACGCCCACTGCCTCCTGAATCCACTGTCCGTATGTATCTGGGGAGTCCCCCCCCACCGGGCTCATCCCTCCTCCTTCTTTTCAGTAATTGCAGAGAAGGTGATTACAAGTAGGACGTTGGTCTGGGCAGAGATAGTGCTAAGAGAAGTGTGATGAAAGATAATCTCAACCATCATTATACTGATACTCGTTAAGTCCACATGATGGTGCTATTGAGCCAAGTCAGATAAGTAATGTCATTGTGCAGGTGAGTTAGTGCCAGAGTTAGGTGTTAGTAAACAAACATGGCTGCACAGGGAAGAGAGGTGAAAAGATTGCACCATCAGCATTTAAATCCATTGTGTGGAGTGAAAAAGCACCATAATGCGGGTCAAAGCTGCCTTCCAACTCTGAAGGATCTGAGAAAATCACTCATTCCATTACTAACTTTATGAGCAAAGACTCAAGGCGTCAAAATGATGTGGAAAACATGGGCTTTTTATCCTATTGGTTGGAGCCATCTATAATTGCTTTAACCATAGTGGCTCTGAGTACAAGTGTTAGTTTTAGTACTGCTTTTAATAAAACCATAGCAACATGAATTTACTGAGACATGGTCTTTTTATTCGTTTGGAATATAAATGTCAACAATAAATAGTTTTTAAGGAATTGTAGTTTATCACAATGCTAAGTCTGGCAGTACACACCATATCATGAAAAAAAAAGAATTGCAATAATATTGTGTAAACATTGTCTTGTGGGACCTCTGGTGATTCCCAACCCTAAGAAGTAATATTAATGAATAAATATATTTTTTGTATTGATGTTCATTATTTATTTGATTGTGCAACTTTAAAAAGCCGAAGGCCCACAAGAGTGTGAAGACTTTGTACAACATAGTAATTTCTTTAAATATTGTAAATATTCAAACTTAAAGGGACTGTGAGGAGTTTCTAAGTAATTACAAAAAAATCTCACTTTTAGATATATGCCTGATTGAAATACACACCTTAAGATGAGTTTTATAGCATCAAAATAAGTTATCTATAAATGCTATTCCTTAGCTTAGCGGTTGGGTCGGACAGGGCTGGACTGGCCTGGACACTCAACTTCGGGAACAAGACAATTAAAACTAGAGCAAATTTATATTATTCGGACACGTCTTAGTGCACCGGGCTTAAGTAGCGATATATAGCCGGCTACAAAACTACCATACTAAGTTTTCCAAAACTGCTTGTTGTCACACATCAAAAACTACCGCTATGAAACTAGAAAGAGACACATTACCTCGTCGCTTTGCATCCTGTAAGTTGTTGATAAAAGAAGTTGTAAAGCAATGCAGAGTTCTGCGGAAGGTCTGAGCTGCATTCATTAACATCACAACAAATGCACGCATTGGCTTGGTGCGTTCAAGTTGTAGTCTGAAGTAGGAATTTCCGAGTACCAACTAGGAAACTAAAACTGGAAGTCAGAATTTCCTACTGGGAACTCGGTGAACCCTTGCCACCCTCGAGTTGACAATCGAAGATGGATGCCCCCAGTGTGAACAGTTATTTAGCTCCTGTAATAACCACTTTATTTGCACTTCTGACTGGGGTGTGTTGCTCTAGATCAGCTGTATGCATCGTATTGTTAGACTTATATTTACAAAAATTCTGCCATAGTGATAATCACATTCTTCATACAACACAGGGCGTGCTAACAACAGCTAACAATAGCCTGGTAGCTCATCAGAGATGATGTCACTCCCCAGTTCTGAGGTTACTGGAACGCAGCATTACGACAGTCGCCACGCGTGCTCATGGGTAGCAGAGTCCCGATGTCGGCGGAAACAGATTCTCCTCACAGTCCTTTAAAATGCAACTAACAAACACTGAGACCAAGCCATCTTAAAGTACTTTTTGATGGAAGTCACACAGCAGTTACTGGTTACTTCAGCTATTTTTTACAGACATTTAATGTCTTTATTTAAAATTACATACAGGGTCTTTTACAGAGACATTACATATCTGCCTTCATGGAAATATCTCTGTATGAAATGTTGTCAGATTTTGTCAGGGTTTCTACATGTGTTTACATTACTTTGGTATTTTTTGACTGTCTAGTGGGTCCCATTAAGAGGATAGGAGGGCTGAATGTGGCCTCCAGGCCCCTAGTTTAATGAGTTTGTTATATTAAGTGAAGGCAATCAATTTAGAGGATAATTTGACTGACTGTTGCATTTTTCCTTTGGCATGTGTCATGTTGTGCAGATTTGTAAAGCAGGCTAAAACACACACACTGTTTACAATCCATGGACTCACTGCGCTATGCATTATTAGAGCGACTTTGTCTACTTGCTGGTTTTATTGTCACAGCAAAACATACATCATGTTTGTGAATCAGGCCCTCAGGGTGTTTGCAACATAACACATGACACTGCTGGAAATGTTTGTGAGTTGACTTAATTTGTTTTGTGGTTCTTTAAGAGACATTTGGTTCATTTGATTGGTCAATGGAATCACTTTCTCTAAAGCTGGATATATACTTGCTGTCAACTACAGGGGTATGCATGATGGTGGCCTTGTGTTCCCGCATCAGTTGCATACGTCATCCAGAAATTAACTTAACTCAGATGCAAGCTGCAGTCTACAAGTCACTGATAGTATCAGTGTTGAGCCAGAGAAGAGATGGCAGATTGATCACAGCAACAGAAACTACAATAATAGAAACTTTAAAAGACCAGCTGCTGAATCGAGAACACACTCATCAACATCTGAATAATGTGTGAGACTGCACATATAAAAACGTGGTAGTTCATTGAGCTGATGACAGATACTTTAGAAGCAGAAATGAGGAAAGGAGGAAAAATAGCTTGTGAAAGAATTCAACTTGTAACCGTGTACATTGGTGACATGGAGTAAACAACATGCTTGTATTAGCTTGGTTTCCTTGGCTGAATTTTCACACATACTATATAAACTAATTAAGTTTTCTTTCATTCAATGATTAATAAAAGTAAAACATTGTAAGGTACACTCTGCTTTTTATGGTGTTTTGACAGCAACAACTATCAGTACAGTTGGTCAAAAGCCATCAGTAACATGGTAACTACCCATACATGGAGACGGCTCCAACAGTGCACAGAGGAAAATATCAAACACATGAAGTGCATTCGATTCTGATGATGAAGTCTGACCACTGGTCATCAGTTGTCAACAAGTATTTGATGATGACATTGATTTTTGGAGTTTATTTTGTTGATTTACTCTCAGAATTACTACCATGTTTGCAGTTTACTTAGGTACTTACATACAGCCTGAGGTCTTTTGTGCCATGTAGTGGTGTCATCCAGCAACACACGTCACATACAGGAAAGTATATAAACAAAGATGCTCATGACGTCAACAGATGCAAACAGTAGCACAGAGACCAACTGCAAGTATAAATCCGGCTAAAGGGTTAACATGGAGGGCTTATTACATCACTACTACATTTTTCATTTGTACAATGTAGTTTTAGGATAAAAAATTAATAAGCAGCAAATAGATATTAATTAAGTGATAATCCAGTATTACTAAAGTGAAGTTGAAGTTAAAGGTGCTATGAGGAGAATCTGTTTCCGCCAACATCGGGACTCTGCCACCCATGAGCACGCGTGGCAACTGTCGTAATGCTGTGTTCCAGCAACCTCGGAACTGGGAGTGACATCATCTCCGACTTATCAGCGTTCCAGTTGAAGTCGGACAAAAACATGCCGATCTACCAGGCTATTGTGAACTGTTGTTGGCATATCCTGCGTTGTTGTTCACAAATATCACATGAAGAATGTGATTATCACTATGGCAGCATTTTTGTAAATATAAGTCTAACAATACGATGTATACAGCTGATCTAGAGCGACACACCCCAGTCAGAAGTGCAAATAAAGTGATTATTACAGGAGCTAAATAACTGTTCACACTGGGGGCATCCATCTTTGATTGTCAACTCGGGGGTGGCGAGGTTTCACCGAGTTCCCAGTAAGAAATTCCGACTTCAAGGGGGTAATGTAATGTATCTCTTTCTAGTTACACAGCTGTAGTTTTTGTTGTGTGACAAGAAGCAATATTTGGAAAACTTATTATCGTAGTTTTGTGGCCAGCTTTATATCGCTACTTACAGCCTGGTGCTCTAAGATGTGTCCGAATAATATAAATTTGCTCTAGTTTTAATTGTATTGTTCCCGAAGTTGAGTATCCAGGCCAGTCCAGCCCTGTCCGACCCGACCGCGAAGCTAAGGAATAGCACTTATAGATAACCTATTTTGATGCTATGAAACTCATCTTAAAGTGTTTATTTCGATATGTCTGTCATATATCTAAAAGTGAAACTTTTTTGAAATTACTTAGAAACTCCTCACATTCCCTTTAAGTAACATCCATCCATCCATCCATTATTCCGCCTATCTCTTTCAGGGTTGTGGAGAGCTGGAGCCTATCCCAGCTGACATTGGGTGAAAAAGCAGGGTTAACAGTCAATCACAGAGCCACACAGAGACAGAGACAATCATTAAGACTCACACTCATACCTAGGGGTAATATAGAGTCACCAATCAACCTAATGAGCATGTTTGTGGTCTGTTGGAGGAAGCCAGAATGTTGTGAGACTTGTGCACAACCTGCTGCACCACTCTTCATTTAAGGAAAATGCGGTAAAAATCACCAGTTACAGATTTATTGGTGTAAATCTAAAAATACATTTCTAAAACAATCTTTTGGTATTTTCCCAAGATCTGGATAAACAATGGCAGTGTTTGGGGGCACCAGTGGGGTTGACAGGGTTAAAAAACATAAACATATGATGATGTGATGCTTGATATAGGAGTGAAACAAGAGCAAAACAAATATAAACATATGCCAGATATGATAAATATTTTATTTCTTATCAGCAAAAGACACACAATTGATGCATTTGTATCTTTCATGACTTTTCAGTACAGAGAAAAACCCAAACATATACACAGTATGGGTATATATGTCAATGGGTATATTTTAAAGTGCAAGTGATTCACAAGGGTCAATCATGCGTTACATAGCATCAGGAACTTCAGTTATCTCATTTAAATCCTTTTCGATCTGATAGTAAAATAACTGTCACTTTTATATATATATATATATGTATGTATATATGTACATATATATATATATATATATATATACACATACGATTAAAAAATAAACTTTACGAGTCACTGAAGCTTTTTCATTTGATTTAAGCACAACATTTATCTTTATATATGTATATATGTGTGTGTGTGTATATATATATATATATATGCATATATTTATATATATATATATATATATACATACATTTCAAGTCTTGAGAGGAAAAAGTACCATGAAGTGCGGGTGTTGACAGGAGAAATTGTTTCACAAAAGTCACCACGGGTCCATTTAATAATGCTCCAGTACCACCTTTAAGCACACTAAACTAAACTAAGCAAAGTCATCTACTTCCTAGAATTTTCTCCCTACAGCCTTCATGGGTCGCCCAACTTGAGCATATCCTCGTCAAAACAGACATTCAGTTTACAGGTACATTCTCTGAATTTACCATTACATTTGACTCAGTGAGGAAACAGTCAATTTGCCCTTGCCAAATAAGTTTGACACGAGGAGTGTTCATAGAAAATAAATATAAAGACATGGAGAGACATTAAAATGTAAATGTGGACTGATGCTGAGCTCGCTGTGTGCGGTCTGATCAGAGCGGATCTGGACCAGCGTCACACAGAGAAGTAACAGTTTAGCAGCTGTTGGGTTTTGGATTTACCCATGGACAACAAAGATACAGACATATGTATCAATAGTACATGAAGAAGCCCTGACCCTTCAGGATGCAACATATTCAGACTTTCCATTCTCTGGCTAAATAAAACATGTCTGATTGCACATGTGCTGAATGTTTCAATGCCCTTTATAGTGGTTAAGATGCAAAGTGCATATTGAACATAAAAATAGTAAGCTAGGATATTATACAGTGTGACTATAGCTCTTAACCTCTCATGTGATTCCTTCAGAACTGCTGACCTTTCACACCAAATGACAAAAGAAAGATCACTTTCACAGAACAAGAAACACCAGTTTACAAAAACAAAGAACTAAAGAGGGGATGAGTGTTGTCTCCACACTGTGAGAGGACATTGAGAACGAACATGCTGCTGCTTTACTAACACAACATTAGCTGGCAGTGAATGAAATAAAGGTCAATTTCTGTGTTGCTGTGAATCCTTTGTGTGTGAGATTATTGCATAGTTTGGAATTCTTAACATAGCTTTAGAATTGACACTGACATCTCGTTTTCTGGTCTCTGCTTCCCTTGAATCCATCACGATTTAGGTTTCATCAAACAGGGCTGGGCTCAACTCCTCTCAACAAGAGCCAATGCAAGACATGCAGAATATTTCATATCTGTGTTATTTATGGGTTTCTTAGAGTAACTTTTGAAGTAAAACTCAATAAGGTACACAAAATTGGCAGAATACATCTCTAACTGTTAGTTAACCAGGTAAAGATGATGAACTAACTGGTAACTGTCGGTTAAGTATTGTCACTTCTTACATTGATATCCCTCCATACTATAAGGACCACAAAAAATCAAGACATTTATTAGTAAAGTGATGATCCAGTATAAAGTAACTTCCTAACATCCATCCATAATCTATACTGCTTATTCCGTTAGGAGTTGGGGGCTGCAGCCTATCCCAGCTGACGCTGGGTGGGAAACCTGAACTAGTTGCCAGCTGATCAAAGGGCCACATAAATAGACGGACATCCATCCACGCGCACAAGCAAGTAACCAGTCAACCTCATGAGCATGTTTTTTGGTCCGTGGAAGGAAGCTAGAGTGACAATAAAGAACCAGTGCATTCACAGAGAGGACATGCACTCTCCACACAGAAAGAACTTGACCTTCCTACATGCCACTCTATTAAGTAACTTTAATGTATGAAAATCAACTGAAAGTAATCAGTTACTCTATAATGTGTCCGACTACTTAACTAAAGGTTGTCAGGTAGTTAAATTAGTTTGCAGAAAACGTATTTTAAGTACCTAACCTATTGTTTGAAATAAACTATATTTATCAATAGTTACATACAATTTTGAGCACTTAATCTGAAGTCAGTTAACAGATCATTGTCTAATGGTACACTAGCAGTTGGCTATTCCTTTTTTAACTGTTGTATATCTTTGTTTATTAGTCTATTTTATACTTCTATTTTTGTACAGATACTTTCTTGTACCCTGGTTAACACGTAGAAGGTTAGTCTTTCATTCCCTGGTTAACTAGCAGTTAATATCTTGATCTTAAGTGACATGTAAATGTGTGGTTAAATTAAAATGCAGCTTTCACTTGTTTACTGCCTGCTTGATTGGCGATACGTTTCTTATTTGTTTTTTTGGAAAGTAGCAACTTTAGTCTGTTTGTTGTTGATTTGATCCTTGGTAAACTAGTGGTCAGATACTAATTCATTATTTGTTGGACAGCAATTAGTATCTCATTGGTTCCCATCGCTAGCAAATGTTATGGTACTAATTTGTACACGAGTTAGCTAGCAGTTAGTCAGACATCAGCATCCTGATTAACAACATGTTGGCAAATCAACTACCTAAACTTAGTCACTTTTCTGTTCCTTGTTAAACAAGGAATTGCTTAATCATCAGTTTCCTGGTCAAGTTGAAGCTTTTCACATATTCATTCCCTAAAGTAGTTACCCCTGGTTGCCCTGGTTGACTAGCAGCTAATCAATAATTTATTACCTTTTGAACAAACAATCACTGACTCTTTGGTTCCCTTATTAGCAAACAGTTAATCTCAGCTATGATCCACGGTAAACTAGCAATGAGCAGTGAAGCGAAGTGCTCTTTGTTTCCTGTTTTAGTCATAGTGTTGGGCAGGATGCTCATAAATTGTTAAAATTTGTATGTATTGAATGTTATGTATTAAAATGACTTTTTGCTAATTGCTCCTTAAAATTACTTAACCTATTAGAGTTTTAATACATTATGTAATAACTTACTAATTGAAGTGTCTAATTACTTAACTGTTAAGTTACTGATTATGTTGCACTCTTTAGAAAACTGATCTGTAATAGGCTGTGTTACAAACTGAACATACAATAAAACTTTAAATTGTTAAAATTTCAGATCCACCCCTCTGATTTTCTGTGCTACATAAAACATTTAGCTCGTTACTGCGATTACATTAAGATTACACCCCACCCAAATCAAAAAAGTAACTAATTAACCACACTTTCTCTCAATAATAAATGTATTACTATTTTTCAGATATTGTAAATATTTAGATACAGAAAAGTCATTTCAGTACAGTATTGTATTACCTGCAGCTATTAGATGTCCAATGTTGTTTTTTAGCAGTTAGTGACTGGTTTATTTCCTTAGTAATAGTAGTAAGTTGTGCATTTATTCCTTATTCAACAAGCTATCTTTGTTCTGGATTAATCAGCCATTGTTTACTCATTTGTCTCCTGGCTACCTTTTAGGTAATCACTTGTTCCCATCCTGGTTACAGTTAACTGCTTGCTCCCTGGTTAACGTACAGCTATGTTATTTATTAGTCATTCTATAACAGTGCCAATTGTTGGTTACCTTATTACAAAGTGTGACTGGTTTTTGATAGAAGAGCGGCATTATGGTCTTGAGAGGCTAACTGAGCCCAGCCCTGTCTCCGGCTTTATTGTATTTCTTTTGTGCAAAAGTAACTCAAACATGCATGGTACACATAAACCAAACACCAGCATAAAGACCCTTCTTAGCGACTGCTTTCTTCCACTGATTGACTGCTTCTGAGTGATTGTCTTGATTTTTCAGACCATGTGACATACAGTCAGTTAAAAGCCTGACACACACACTGTTGGCTTTTTCACTCTGTCGTGTCTGTATCGTAATAACAGTGCAAACATGTGGACCTGAGATACTGGGCTTTAGAGAGTAAACATAGTTTAAAACTATTGTTACTCCGTTTTTCTCCCTCTGGCTCCCATCCTGTGGAACCAATACATAGGCAGGGCTTCGGCTGACATTAGGTACATCCAGTTACCAATCAGGTTCAGCAACAGTTATCCTCTGATGGCATTAAATATTATCAAACCAAATTTACACAGTCATGACTAAGCAGATTACATGGGATTTAGAGTAGAAAATATATGTGAATATTTAGGTTATGTTAAAGCTCCTGTAAGGGGTTTATAGCTGGTTACAAAATAGGCATGAATCATGATGTGATGCATCTATGTGAGCTAAAAAGGCAAACAAGACCATCAGTGTTCAGACTGATTGCTTATTAAACATTGTTGTTTAACCCTGGGACTAGGGGAAGTGTCTGGCAAAGTGAATCACAGGCAAAGCTACTTGAATATCACTTCTTTTTACTTTGTTTATTGAAAATGCTGATTATACATATTTGGAAATTTAGGAAAAAATATTCTCATAGCAGCTTGAAGTTATTGATTTTTAAAATTGAGATGGAAAAGGTAATATTTGAAATCAAAATGCAAAGGCCAATCAGGAAAACTAAAGCGGGTATTTTCAACTATAGTATTCGATTTCAATTTTGTCAGTATGAATACGACTGAGACCGTTTTGGCTTTACAATGATTAGGTATTAATTACATCTGTGATCAATGATATTTAAAAAAAAACACTCTAAAGAAAGCTTCTTTTGCATGAGACAGGACTGAAGGAGAGGAATGAGCCGATCAAGATGTTGCAGCTGCTCAGTGTCTAAACTGCACAGAAATATGGGCAATATTTTTGGGGAAATTAGACCAAGCAGGAGTTCGTCCTCGATTTTCAATCATTGAAGGCTGAATAAAAGAATGACACTTTTCATCTGTAGAGGATCGGATGCTGTTTTTTTCCCTCCTCTTGGGAAACACTTGGATCTGAGATGGCAGGGAGGCTTTGGGAAGCTATGACATTGAGCTCTGCCCTGATTGGCTGCTCAAACAATGCCTGATGGGAAGGGATAGGAGGGGCTACAGACCTGGGGGTGTACTTTAAAAACAGTCGTGGCGTCTGCCTGTGACCAGGACAAAACACACATGTAGGTGGAGGCTGTATAGCTGTGACATCATAAATTCCAGAAAGGTGCGGTGTGTGATGTCCTTCTGCTTGATTTTTAGGACACATCATAACATAGTGAAGAATCTAATGTTATGGGGTTTATTTGTTTAGATGTATTCTTATCTTATGTTTCAATTTGGGAAATTAGAGGTTTAACACAAGGTTAATATACATGAAAAAACAATTAAGAGGATAACGATAGTTGCCTCCAGAGGTTCTTGATGCTGGTGTTTGTTTCGCAGTGATCACACCCCTGTGAATTCTCAGAGCTCCAGCACTGAAAAGACTCATGTAGCAACTGCATGAAATTCTTCTTATTTTCAACCAGAAACTGTGTCAAACTGAAGCTATTGTTACATTGTGGTCCCTTGTAAATCCCAGGGAGTAGATCACCTGACCTGAATGACCAACCTTGTTCCCCTATGGCCAGCACAGAGTCATGACATGGGTCCCATTCAGTCAAAGAGTGTCAGCTCACTTTTTGTTTTTTTGGCATAGAGCTCACGTTCAAATAGGAGCCAAGACTGAACTTGTTTTTAACCTGTAAACTAAGTGAAACTACAATAAAATGCATCAAAACAACCAAAAACAAAAACATTAAATAACATAGTAGGAAAATAAATATCATTCCAACAAGGCTTTTTTTTTTAAATAGTCATTCTCAATCTGGACCCTGGAAGTCAGCGTGTATGTCATGGATTCACGTCAGAGAGTGTTGTTCGTCAGTCCAAGAGGATAGCTGCTCTCAGTCTCATCTGTGAACGTGCTAATTAGCTACTGCAACATACACGACCGCTGCAAAACACGGATACAGACTCCACTAAACATGGTCCCACGTCTACTTCAGAGCTCAACAGTCATATGCGTTACAAGTGCCTGTATACTAGATATGTAAGATGGACTTGTTTTCTGATAGTTAGACTTGGCCATGACCTTGACAAAACACACCACCACAGCTACATCTGCTATCAGAAAAAAACAAAAATAAAACAATTTGAAGTGCTATAGCTATACACTGTTTTGGTTTTTCCATGAAGAGCATTCAGGGCAGTTTGTTGTTGTTGGTGGTGGTTATTTTTTGGTCAGTTTAAGGTAACCTTTCAAAGGTTATCATGAAACCTCTACAGACCTCCCTCCATATGAGCTTTCTCTGTTTTAGAGGGTAAGCTATGGCTGTCTCAGATAAATTGGTTTACAGTACATTTAATTGTTATCTTAGAGTTAGAAAATAGAAAATTATCTCCACATCTCATGCTCACAACTGCACAGGTCTCACTGCTGAAATATCTGATACATCTATCTTATTTCTATTGATAAACTAATAATAATTACACTACTAATTTCTAGTCATGAACAGATGTCAGAATTATGAGTTTTGTTTTTTTTATGTATGTACTTGTGCTCTGGAGGCATGATCCACCATGGCTGTTTTTTTTCTCATCTTGGCATCAAAAGACTTATTAAGGACTCAGCTCTGTTTGAGGAGGTGAGGAGCGAACAGGCAACATCCACGTTCGACACAATCTGTGAGCGGACACGCCGGAAAAAGTTGATGGAAGGGCCTAAACGTTGGATCTACAATATAACAACAATCAAATTCTGATGTCAACTCTATGGGCGTTCCAGCATTCCCTAGAGGTGCCTGTTTCTGTGACTTCCAGTCTGGCGGAGGAATGTATTCTGTCACCCCTAGGGAATAGAGGAGCTTTCACGATGTTTGGAGGAGTGTGAGGAGTTGCTGGATCAGAGTGGGAGTTAGGAGCTGTCAGT
The DNA here is from genome assembly GCA_036419115.1 of Scarus forsteni. Lineage (NCBI taxonomy): Eukaryota > Metazoa > Chordata > Actinopteri > Labriformes > Labridae > Scarus > Scarus forsteni. Next base: position 49,252,565 of record JAZDUH010000066.1, on the reverse strand, counting down.
GGCTGAGCGCTTTTTGCCAAAATTACTGGCGGAGTCTCTGTTCCGCAGATTAGGCTGGATCTTGTACATATGGGGACCCATGGACCAGCGCCAGCTCCCACGGCCCTCCACTCCAGTTGGGATGGAGGCAGCTGCAGCCGCAGCAGTGGATGGGCAGGGCTTGTTCTGCAGCAGCTGAATAAGCATGGTCATCTCTGGGCCCAGCCGCGACACCATGCTGGTCCGAACGCGCTCCACTGTGTCCTCGTCGCAGTCCATCAGGCTCTGGAGCAGTTTACCATAAAATCTGAGGACAAAAAAACACATTTGGATGGCTTTTTGGAGGGTATAATAATGTGCAATATGGGGCTGCAGTCAACCAAAAAAGTCACAGTAATAGATGCTTTAACAAATCTTAGTGTGTTAGTTTGTTGGTGTTGTAACTGTAAGTGAAAGGATAGACCTTCCTAGTTTGGCTGATCAGAATAAATGCACTTGTCATTATAACAGTTATGACTTCATTGTTAAACTGGTCAGAGGTCAAATGTCAACTACTGAAAGAAGTCTTATATGCTAAAGCTACAATGAACCACACAGGGTTATGTTTTATGCTGCTTGCTAGATCATCTCACAGCCCCTGCGTCCTTTAAATCAGATTGGTCCATGAAGAAGGTGAAGCTTGTGTTTGAAAACAGACAGCTGAATCATTTTAGCCCACAGCCTGTGATAATACCTCAAAGAGAAACACACGACACATGCTCACTTATTGCCCTCATATTTGCAGACACTGTTTCTTTAAGCAGGAAAGGGTACACATGTGCCATGTTGCTGTGTATTAGCTTCAGTTCACTGTTTAAGCACTATACATGAGGTGAGGCTATGAGCTATCACTTTAAAGTCAGTTTGGCCTCTCCAAAGTACAAAACAAAGCATGTGTTTTTAAACTGATGATGACGGCTACTTAAACAAATAGTTCAGGCTTTCTGGAGTTGGGTTGCTCAAGAACTATGACCCTGGTAAATTTAATTGCCACTAAAGCACCTAGCCAGATTTGTCCCTGATTTGAGATAGCTAGGTTTTAACTGTGAGGGTTACATAAAAGTCAGTGGTGTCACCAAATACCTTAAAATTAACCCACTTTTAGAGTAAAACTACTCATAAACCATCATTTGCTTGACTAGATGCTACAGCAAGATTCTTTTTAATGTTTCACTTTTCCTTGACAAAGCTCCTGTGCTTTTAACTTTTGTGTGCAGTTACTTTGTATCTGTCAGCAGTTGGTCAGGTTGTCAGAAAAAACAATAAACACTAACTTCACAAAAACACTGGAGTAATGACATTATGCCATTTGACATGGGGACGACAGGAAATCTTAATCAGTTGGAGTACACAGAGGAAGAACTTTTGCAGATGGAGTCATGGGTAGAGAGAGGGATAGACAACCTTATGAGGTACGTAAGAAGAAGAAAGATCATAAGATACTTGTGGTGCAGATGCATCAACTGTGAGCCCATGTCCATGAATGAAGGCCTTTTGCTGTCAAAATTAAGATTAAGGTGCCTTCATACTGAATGGGCCTTGGGTCGGCGACCAAGATCATGACACCTATCCAAGTCATGTCCCCTGTCTATAAATAGCTGATTCTGTCACCGTCATGTTGCTCAGTGATGTCACGTCCACTCGAGTTCCACTGCAATCATATCATTTCATACATCATATATTTGTATGTATTAGCTGACATTATTCCAACTGTATCCTTTTCAGTCATGTACCATCTGCAGAGAACCACTACTTCTGTTGAATAAGGCAGAAGAAATGTACTCACTAACTAATGTTTCCTCACAGACATGGATTGATTGGTGATCTGCCATAAAACAGTTGTGAACTGTCATGGCTGTCGTCACACACTCACACAATAACGATCGGCTGTTGCGGCACAGCAACACATGATGTCGCCTGAAAAGTTTATTTTTGACTTTGGTGACCAAGCGACTTGACCTGGTCATGTGCTCAAAGTAAATGGACTTGAGCTTATATAGCGCTTTTCTAGTCATTGACTACTCAAAGCTGCTTTACACTGCAGGTCACACCTACCCATTCACACCCATTCGCCCTCACATTCACTCACTGATGGTTCTGAGTTTCTATGTTAGTTATCCATCAGTATCTCTAACACATTCACGCCCTTTCATGCCCATTTATACACCACTGATGCAGCAGTGGGAGCAACTTGGGGTTAAGTGTCTTGCCCAAGGACACATCGCCATGTGTCACCCGGAGCTGGGCTTGAACCTGCAACCTCCCGATTACTGACCAAGCGCACTATCCAACTGCGCCACCGACGCAAAGTGACCCAGTGCCACGACCAAGTCATCCAGATGGCGTCCATCACATTTCGTAATTGACTTTACATGGAGAGTGGTTGCCCAGGTGACGTAAGTCGCTTTTGGTGTGAACCTTCAGTAACATTTATTCCCCTTCGACCTCTCAGCAGATCTTTTAATTTCTGTAAGTTTAAAACTACTGTTCTTTTTGTTTCTTTGACTTTTTATACAATTGTGATAACTACATGAGTGGCCCGTCTTTGTTACATCTGGGGAGTTATATTTTTATCAGTTTGTGCTCCAGTGACCGCTACTTGACTCGGCTGCAGCCTGCAGCACTGTGACCTGAACATCTAATGAGAGGAGTTGCTGGCAGAAGAATATGTAGCCTGTATGTTGCATCACAAAATAGCTCTAGACACAGGTGTTTTGTCAAGGAAACGTGAAAGGATGTTTAAAAAAAACTACTACCATTACTACTACTAGACCTGTATACTCTAGCCAAGCCAGTATAGGATTCTATGTAGTTTTAACCCAAAAGTGGCATAATTATGTGGCTTCTGGTGGCCCCATCAACTGCTGTAGATCTCCTAGTGGGCTTTTCAGCTGTCTACTGCTAGGGACAAAGCTGGCCAGGCGTTTTAGTGGCAATCATATTTACTAGTGTAATGAGCAACCCTACCCCAAAAACCTAAAACTACTCCCCTAAAATTGTTATCATGGCACAATAGATACCACTTACAATGTTAGGAGTGCGTGAAAAAATCAATATATAACTAAATTTGGTTCCATCTTGTATTGGTATTTTATCGAAAGGCATTCTGAACATCTCTTTGGTGTTGTAGTCCAGCCCACAGCTGCTAGTTTTCTGGAAACAATCAGCCATTTGACCCTAGGTCTCTATGTTACATTAACTAACATTTTTTCTCTCCAGGACAGGCAAAAAGACTAATCCATGCAGCAGGGACTATAATTTCTATAAAAAACACTGATTAGAAACAGTTTTTGTGCTATGACTACAATATTGTGAGTTTTTAAAACTATAAGTGTTATTTCTCCCTGCTTTCACTATCACTACATATCATGTTTATATTATTGTCACCTCTTAGTGGTGTTATGTACTGAATAGCGAGATTCTTTCTACTACACACCCATAGACAGTGTTTACACCAGTGTACAGCCCAGCACCAGAGTGCACATTGGTGTCCTCCATAAGGAGAATTTTGATCTAGAGCTGTTTGTGCACCGTGGGGGAGGAAGCAGCAGTGTTTGGGAGGCTGCAATGTGAGCTCTTTATTTTTCAGGCAGTTGTAAAAGCTTGTGGCAAAGCATGGATTGCTTGAACTAAAACATTAAGAAGAGTACCTTTAACAGTAATAGTACTCAACAATTAGCTGATGTGAACAAAAAGTAAGAATTCCAACATTAAATGTCAATTTGAGACATTTTATATAACACTTTAAGAGTGAGGATGGGACCAGAGTTCAGAGTTCCTAAACAAGCTCATGGCACTGCTGGACATCCTCTCAGTTTGGCTGTTCCTCAGAGGATTAAAAGGGTTTTAAGCATCCTACAAAGCTGTTTTACCTTTCAAACAAAATGATGACCAACAGCACCTGTTTAGTACAATTTGCCATCCTACACCTGGTTTTAATTCAATTAATTCAAACTGATTAAATAGCTTAATTTATTATTTACAGCATTGTAACTTCACAGCATTTTCACTGTTTATAAAGATGTGCTAGATTTGTGCCCATTTTTTGCAGTTACCACCTTAACAATCCTGGTTTCATGTCTGAAACACTTTATTGAAGGGAAAGAGACCTCCATTCTGTAATAATAGATTCACACTTTGAGTTAGGAAGTCCACCATCATTGACATAGGCCATAACAATAAAGCAATGAGGATGGAAACCTCCCCTCTGCAATTTGCACTTATCATAAATGCTGCTGCATGCAAACTGCAATCATTAATAAAGCATTGTCCAGTATTTCCCAAAATATTGTGATATACAAAGTATAATATTATGACCCCTGAATGTTTCAGTAAATATCACTGATTATCTCTTCCTCATCGCACTTGTTAGTGGACGGGATATATCAGGCAGCAAGGGAACATTTGGTCCTCAAAGTCAATGTTAGAAGAAAGAAAAATGGGCCAGTGTAAGGATAAGCGCAAGTTTGACAAGAAACAAATTCATGATGGCTACATGACTGGGCTGACCTGACACACCTGCTGAACCATTCAATATGTTTCACAGGTCCATCTGGGCAACAGCCCATAGAAAGGACTTGGGAATAGGCAGAACCATCAGCAGGTGACTTGATGATTGTTCCGTCTATCACATTCATCATGGGCCAGTACAACAATTTAGTAGGAAAGTACTACTGCCGCAGTGTAAAATACAAACTAAAGTCATAACATTAAATAAACTATCTTAAAAACACATGAAGTGCTTTTCCTGCTCGTTGTTCTTCCTTTAAAAGACAAATGTGGTCCACATCTGACAAAGTTTCTACTGAGGCTATGAGTATTTATGTTCATCTCTGTACGAGCAATTACTTCCTGCTGCTGTCTTACTCATAGCTCCCACCTCTTCCTGCGGTAATGGACGCTGATTAGGCCATGCCACTTTTGTTGTTGTGGATTGGTTGTGGACTGATCACAGATATCGAATCAGGCAAATCCAGCTGCTGCGCAAGGTTATGACTGGATCAGAGCATCTTAAAAACGGCAGCCCTTGTGGAGTGTTCCCATTCTGCAGTGGTCAGTATCTTTTAAAAGTGGTCCAGTGGTGAACTGGTGACAGGATCATGGGTGGCCAAGGTTCAAGGCTGGCCCGTGTGGTATGATCCAGTAAACTAGCTATTGTTGCTTGATCACTGAAGAAGCTAATGCTGGTTCTGACAGAGAGGTGTCACAGTGAAACGGAGTGCATCACAGTTTGTTGTTCATAGGGCTGTACAGGATAGCAACACAATTTAAGACAGGTGTTTATAATGTTATGCATATTGTGATATCATTTTAAGACCTTGTTGTCCTCCACTACTCTCAACCCTCATGCAACATATTCCATTTTCCTCTTACACACTTGAACTGGTATTCCTCTGTATTTGCACACTACTCTACAGTCTGATGTCATCCATATGGGAGTAACCATCCCCTCTCCAGTCTCTACTAAGCCATGTGCTCCACCCTCCCAGCCCCCTTTTGTGTCCACTCCCAACCAGCAATCCTACATGTATTACAAGAACAATAGGAACAAAAAACATGCAAACTTGATATTCTTGTTTCTTATTCTCTCATTGTGCAGAAGAATGTATGAAGCAGCTGGTAACCACTAACATGAAAATCCATACAGTCAGTCAGCTGCTGCAAGGCACTCAATGGAGTCAAGAGACTTTTTTCATATGCAACTTCTTGCAGTTTTAACATGCTACCAAGGGTTCACTTTAGTTATAATGAATGCATTAATGAACCCTCACATCATACTGTTTTGAACACAGCCAACTGAACTCTAAAATAACCCTGACTTGTCCTGGTTGCACAGTAGCTCTTAGTATCCTGAGCAGCCTGCTTTTGTTAAATTCATACAGGAAAGGAAGAGCTCACCTATTTGGAAAGTGACTTGGAAGCTGTGCCACTTCACCAATAGCATCTGGATTTGATCGGGCCACAGTGCAGATATCCAGCTTGCTGTAACACTCCTCTTGAACTTCGGATATCATTCTTTGGAAGGCGGAGCAGCGACGGATGGTGGGGAATGCCTTCGAGGTGATGCCATTGGCAATGCACTTGAGGCTCTCCTTTACAAATGCTTTACCCTGCATGAGGAAAAAAAGAAAAGTACTTCTTCACACATCCTCACCTAGACAGTTGCACTTATTAAAAAACAGAAAGGGGGATATACTTTTTAAAGTGATTTTTAAGGGTGTACCTGAGTGTCAAATTTAGCAGCGCTGTATAGGAAGGACTTGCAGATGTCATGCATGCCATCTGTGTCACACGTCGAGTTTTCCAGGCAGGCAAAGGCTCCGCAGCCAACTTGGAGGGCACTGTTGAGACAGCGTGCCACATCTGCTGTGGGCACAGAGAACGGACCGTCAGCGGGGGAGCCAACAGCGGCTTCACTGGGAATCACTGCACACTCACTGAGCTCATTACACAAGAGGTTGCCAGGGTTTCAGCTCGGAAAAATGTGCCGAACAAAAGAGAATTTTCATACTTTGGTGATTCACAAAAGACATACAGTCACTCAGGGCAAACTTGACTGGAGATTGGACACCTTACAGCTCAGAGAGACACTATTTGGCACAACTGCTCTTTTCTCTTGGCAGGGACCTGTGCTCCACTGTTTGGTTCCTTTCAGCAGAGCTTGGATGAACAGCACCAGAAATACCAAAGAGTTTCCTGAAAATTGTTGGCATGCCTGTCCACACACACACAAATGCACTTGTACCACTGGCACACAAACACACACATGCATGAAAACGCACACTGCAACTAAAGTCTGTCTTCAATTTTTTTCTTACAACCAGTGACAGAAAAGCTGGAGTTGTGGGCCCTGCATCCAAATTACATCTCTATTGGTAAGAAAGCTGGTTTCACAGTCAAGTTGCATAAATAGATTAATTCCAGATCTGATCTATACAATCAGGGATGTGTCATGACTTTTGACTGGGGCCTAACTGGTAAACTGAATTAAATAGGGGTGGCATCTTTATGGGCAAATGATGAAGAATATTCTAATTTTAGTTTTTGTATTTACACCAATTCTAGCTCATTTAAAGACACAAAAAGTAATGACAAATACATTTTTTTAAGGCAGACTCTTCGCTAACGTTAAAAGTACATGAAGGACTTATTCAGGTATGGCAGTAGGCTTTTCTTCCAAAATATTAAGACACAGTTTTGAGCACTTCTGTCTCCTGTCTGCCATTATTTTTACGTCTTTGTTATCATTTCTGCTGACTGCCTCTGATGAAAGTGTGACATAATTAATTGCAAAGCATAGCAGAACAAAGTGGAAGGAACTGATAAATGAATTGTTAAGCAAAATAACTCATGATATCAATGTCTTGAGGGAGTTGTTATCAATTCTGAGGTGGAATTGTTTTTTTACTTCCCTAATCCACTTGCAGGCTGGATGTTTTGGCCTTTTGTATACAATCTAATGATTTTAGGTCAACACAAACAAACATTTTGAAAAACTTCTGCCAGAGTCAGAAGTTCCAGAAACTGTGTAATCCCCAATGTCCACATTGTTGAGTCCTGTCCCAGTTGTGGCTTTCCTCCTACTAACAGCACGTGTCCTTGCCCACTGGAAGGTGCAGCATAAAGAAGCACGGTGGAGTGCAGGCCTGAGCTGCTTGAAACATGAGATTGAATATAATGAGAAGACTACAACTTCATGAGGTTATTGTGAGATCACAGAATAAAAGAAAAACAAATTTTCCATTCTGATTTCCATTTGTGGTCTGCACCAATATTATTTCCACACAGTGTTGACTTTGAAATTACGCTGCAACTCTGAGCACTTGTTTTCCTGTTTCTGATGATCTAGTTGGCAGAGATTGATGCCATTCCTGCCGAACATTAACCTTGCACTGCAGCTGGACCTGCCTGATATAGGCCCCATTGACATGGAAACATTTTAACTAGAACCTGAGAGGTTTTTCCTTTGCGCTTTCAAAAACGATCTGCGTTCAGACGGAGATGTGAGAACAACAGAAAACACTGCAGCATACAGGCGCCGAAGCTGTTGTTGTTGTTCCTGGTATGTGCGTGCAGCCTTCATGTGAATATTTTAAGAGATTAAGAGAACTGGCCATGTGGTGACGCCAGTGTTTCACTCTGAAACACTGAATCTTGTCTACATGGACATGATTCTGGATACGCTTTCAAAACTCTCCCCTCTTTACCCTGGTTTTAAGAATTTGCAGATTCATGCACTTCGGGCAAGACTTCAGGAGGTGAAAAAAACAATAAAAACTCTCTGTTTTGGCCAAGCTCCAATCTACAATGATTGTGAGGGGACAAGAACGTAGATGCTAGCAGCTTCAGTAGCAGTGTTGTTGAGCCTGGAGGGCATTTCTTTATTAAATTAAAAACAAATAACACTACAAACTTCTCTATGGTAAGGATATTTTCTCTCAACTTTTGCTATGTTTTGCCAAAGGTTTGTATTAAGAAGTGACAGTTTTGTTGGTTAATGCAGTAGTGCCTGCCTACTACATTATCTGCTTGGCCCAAAATAAATTTGATTGACCGATCATCCAATCACCTGCCGGTTATGCTTCTGAAAGGTTCTGCCCTCCCCAAACACTTTTTACGGACTCTTTCCCAAGTGGACCAGTCAAATATGCTGAAGCTGTGCATGATTAGCTCAAAGTTGACTAGCCACATATCTCCCAGAGAACCAGCACTCGGATGTGCTGTTGGCACATGCTGGAGACAGAGCAGGACACAGGGATGTGGAAGCTAACTGACTGACAAGACCAGGGTAAATAGACTGCAGAATGTGCAACAGGCAGACTGTGAGGAAATCGAGGATAAAATCTTTTAATTTTGACGGAGAGCAGTTTTTTGGAGTTAAAACATCTGTGTAGCACTTCTCTGACTGAAACCACTGTACTGCAGTATTCCCCTTGTTTTTGTGGCGGCTGTATTATGATGGACATCTCTAAACTTTTGCTGGTTTAATAAATGCAAACTGTACTACTAAAGATGTTAACATATACATTCACAGTTGCTCTCCCATTAGGCTACTGTTTCACACAACACTAAGATAACACAAACCCAGCCAATGGGTTAACGACAGCAGAGCTAGCAGGTTTTACCCATTTCAAGATTCATATTTCAGTGACTTATTAGTTGCTCGCTTCTAGGATGCTAACAATGCTATGTACTCTTACATAGGGTTCATTTAATGTTCTATTGTTTACATCTTGATATGAGGGCATTTGGGTATCAAGGCAGCAGTTACTGAGCTAAGATGTTATGTGCAGCACTTTAAACAAAGAGTTTGATGGTATGCTTGTATTTATTAGAAATTTAAAGAAATCTTTCCAATGACTTACAACCTATCCACTTGCATCCCCAATTAAAATCAAAAGAGTTCCGACAACCAGTGTTAAACAGCATTACTTTTTCTTACGCAATGATAAAAATAATCCTTTACGTTACTGTGTCACAAACTGTGAAAGGTAGACATTAATGTACTTTTGCAATACCAAGATTAAACTCAGTCACCAACTAACTGCCAAGTTTCTGGCCAGTGATCTGTCAATCGGCAGCCTGGTGACCGAATGACAGACCTGGGGACTCATTGATAAAACATTAAGTAGGAGCCATACTAAAACTGTACGTGCGCCCAAAAGCTGAAAATGGCGCGCGCCAAAAAAACAACCTGATTTATAAAATTGTGCGTGCACACACCTGCAAGCACTTTTCCCCATTATAAACCCCAGTCCACATGGAAAGTGGCCCAAGTGAATTTACCTCACACCACACCCACGTTACCATGAATGGTCAATGCAAAGTATCTCATGAATGTTTTTGCATTGTCGGCCTGCAGTCTGTTCATCCACTGCTGTGCATCAGGATGAATGAATCATGCGCTGACCCAGGCTGCTATGACACTAAATTTGTCAAAACCTTGTTTGAGGTACAAAGAATTTGTACATTGATTGTATGTGCATTTCTTCTGGTTCACATACACAAATTCAATTTCACTCAGAGCTCTTTAGCAACGTGGGTGCAGTCAATTACATTTGGGAAGCCAAACATTGCTCTAAATACCTTTTAATGTTGGCCTATTAGGGTGCTGATTTGGCGGAGTGGTAAGCAGTCGGGCGCCACCCTCAGAGTGGCTTCTGTTCAAAGCGAGCCTATGGCTCACTTACAAAGTGACCTCCCTTACATTCTCTCACCCCCTCCCCTATTTTCTATCACCTCCTCTTCACACTGCATATCCACTGTCTCTCACTCTCCGATAAACAAAGGCACAAAATGCCCCAAAAATATTTATAAAAAATGTTGGCCTATCCACCCTCAGTGGAAGTGTATAGACTGGTCATGTTTATAATGCCATCCAACACAGCTGGCATTATTGTGCTGAGGAATGGCTCTGATGACAATAATGACAATGACAATAATCCAAACTTAAGGACAGAATTTAACTGCATTGTATCATACCCAAGAGGGGCTTTGGACAGAGTATGTAACACTATACATTGTTAATCATATCAAACACATAGCTGTCGGCTTGTTCCCTCAAGAAGGAGCCTTTTGCTGGACCCCTGGTCAGCAGCTTTATATGCACCAGGATGGCTCGGTTCAGCAGGTGGTTCTGTCTCACACTGGGCCCAGTTCAGCGCATAGATCCAAAAGCACTCCTCTGTGGAATCTAAATCGGCTTATTAGCCAGTCATCATCATGACTCAGGAAATCTTCTCTCTCTCCATCCTACCATTACGCACAAGTGTCACTGCACTATTTATACGCATACAAAGCAATTAGACTGTTACATACCTTGTCACAATTAATACAGATTAGTGCTAGCCACCGCTCCATATCATTGATGGAAGTGTGATATATGAACACTGCAGAGTACATCTAATGGCTCTCTAAAGGAACACGTCTATAACGCTGCAGACTTGGGTGTTTATGATTACGCCAGTCTATAATTCTGATATGTGATGATTTTTAGAAGTATGAGATGAACATGGCTTCTATTCACCACCTTACCATTTGCGCCAGCATCAAAGTTGACATACCCGTGCGCTCATTCTTCCGCTAAGTTTATTTTTATAAATCACAACCTTACTTAACCATGCTTAACATTGTGCTTAACAAAGAGATGATGGGACAAGGTTTTGAAGAATCATTTCATGTTGATGTTGTTCTTGTCCCTTCATTGGATTTCAACATAACAGGGATATTTTCAGAGTATCGCTGTCTTCCTTGTCACCTCAGTAGCAGGAGCAGCAAACTGCACAGAATTATCGCTCAGTAACCTGTTAACTATTAACAGGTTACTTGCAAGAATTGTAAAACTTATGTTGCATTACTTGTTGCATAAAAAATGATTCTGGGTACTCTAATGGATTAATTCATTACATATTACCCAAAGACTGGGTATTAATATAGAATTATTCACCAACCTGTCAACAAACTAACAAATAAATAACCAAATTAACTAACAAACTAACACCAGCAAAAACAAGACCTCCTTCTGAGAGCTAGAAATGCAGGTCGAGTGCCCGTTTCGTGGCACAGTCATTTAAAAACGTATTACTAAAGGCTTGTTTTGCATGCTTGTGCCACCCCCCATGACATGCCGCTCTGGGCTGCTGCCTGCTTCACCCAAGCCTGAAACCACCACTGTTTATAGCTTCCTGCAATAAACTTGACCTATTAAGTAGCCTATTATATTACTATTGATAACTCAATGACATTGTAAGTGTGTGTGTCACATGTGTGTCTGGCACTTGTGTGTATGTGCATGTACTTATGCAGCTGCATATTGAATCACATTTTGTCTGCCAATCATTCTCTTCTAGAGTATCATGGCCCCTAGGATGTAATGATCAGTTCAAAAGAAAAATTTGGTTAAGGTATGTTGTCATTTTCAACATCTGAGAAAAAAATGCTTTCAAAAATTGCAAACATTACAAGATTAACCAAAAAAATTTGAGAAATTAATATGTAAACATTAGATCATTCTCATGTTGGGATCATTTTTGGATGTTTTTACCTTTGTCAAAGCTGTGTTGTGATAAAAATGTGAATAAAAAGGTGATGAATGAACATGTCAAGCATGAAATAATCATTTTTTGTATCAAAATATAGTCATCTTTAACCAAAATGAAGGAACAATGTCAAGTTTACAGCATAAAATGCATTCATTCTAATTGTGGTCCTTTTTCACCCCACTCATAAAAGAGTGTAGGTATTGGTAGGTCATGCATCTAAGGCTTTAAGTTTTATCTTTATTACCTCAGCCACGGAGGTTATGTTTTGGCAGCATATGTCTGTTTTTTGTTTGTCTGTTTTTTTCTGTTTGTGGGCAAGGTAAGTAAAAAATCTGGATCTGAATCAAGACGCAGATCCTGAAATTTTTTTAGGATCTGTTATCAGGCCTGTTAGAAAAAGGACATCGTCATTTGTTGTAAACTTTGGTCCAACCTGTTGTAGATCTGTTTAGGAGAAGAAAGCAATATGTAACTTATCCGTAAAGTGATTAGTTGCTTTTGATGCTAAGTAATAAATGACCACTTTAAACTTTTTAGGGAGCTCAAAAACCTTTTGTGCAGGTGTTTGCTTGAAATTTTTTATTTATTTTTTTTATTTCTTTAATCTCACCTCTCTAATGTAATACATGAGGGAAACATTTATTTACAGTATCAGGCACCATTAACACAAAATTTGCTATCTAGACATGTTAGCCCAAATCAATTAGCCCAAAAAACCCAATTGTAGCTAAAGTTCTCTACTATCCTCAATGAACTACATATTTAGAAAATGCTGCCATTAACATTTAAGTGCAATCAAATTATTAAAACAGTTACCAGGATGATAAACCCAAGCCTGATCATTCAAGCAAATGGCATATACATGTTTGCTAAGTCCCTAAAGCATACACCACACAACAGGTTCCTCTGAGAGGACATAATCCTTAAAGGTTACACAAAGACCACAACTATAAAATAACATCTGTAAATCAATGCATTGAGATATCAGTCTCCTCATAGTTCTTTATCCGAGAGCCCACTGAGATGGCACGCAGCCCGACTTCCAGCCCTTTGCAATAACCATTAAGAAATGTCACCACAGAGCTTATAAGCCCCCTTGGCAGACTTCTGAATCTGGGGCCACATATTTGACCTGCACAGTCAGATAAAGTCTGCCTGCCATCAGAGACCAGAGACTGTTCTCAAAACACAGAGGGCGAGCTGCCGATCTTATGATGATGAAGCAGTTCCAGCAATGAGAAAATCAGCTTCTCTCTTACACACTGATTTTATTTCTCACTGAACTTTGCATGCTCTGTTAAATAAGAGCTGTCAAAACAAAAGATTGTAATAATTATAATAATTAATTTTACACAAAGAAAACAAGATTAAAACTGATGTCCTCATACATCTGTCTACCATGGCTTTATTACAGCCACTGAGACATGCCAAAAAATCCCTGTGCACTAAATTATTATTTTATCAAACCTTTGAGATCTGCACCATCTAAGATCAGTTAATAAGTGGACGAGGGTCCATGGGAGAGTGTTTGTATGTATGTGTGTGTTTGTGTGTGACTGAAAGAACTGGACTTAAAGTAATAAAATTAAAAGTAGTTTGTGAATTAAATCTAAGGTTAAAGAAGCAAAGCCTGACTCCCACTTCTGCGTTGAAGCTTCAGTGCGACAAAATGCAGCCCATTGCTGAGAAAATGTACCTCCAGTTTATCTTTGACTACATTTACTTAACTTTTTAGTTCTCAACAGCCTTTGTATCACATGGCATATGCTACAGTACCTGTAGGCTTTATCTATAGACTAGCCAACAATCACAGTATGGTTGGTCATTTGTTTCCATACCTGTGCTAAATCAACACTTTTTAGACTGCAGTTGTGAACAAAATCTTTCCTGGGTTTATAAATCCATACTTTATCTATCAATTCATTTAGAAGGCATTTCTGACTTTATTTGACAGAGAAGACAGTAAATAGAGTCAAAAAGGGGGTAAGAGTGGGAAGACTTGCACACACAGGTCATAGACTTGATTCTGGGCCAAGTGCATTGAGACAAGAATCCCAATTCAGGGGGTGCACGGATAAAACCTATTATGCCCTTTTCCACTCGCATGCCTTGGGCCTACTCTACTCGGCCCTACTCGATTTGCGGCGTGTTTCCACTGGCCTGGTACCTCCTTAAACAAGCTAGTTTTAGTACCTCTCCGCTCTGGTTCTAAGCGAGCCGAGTCGATACTAAAAGATGACGTCACCGACTGCCGGCTACTGATTGGTCAGACAATGTCGTTATCGATGAGTCATGAGCGCGACGACCTAGCATGCAAGCGGTAGCTACCATTAGCTTACCCTCATACATCTTTTCTTTGCAGCTTGATTGCTCTCGTCCTCGGCTTCATTCTGTTGTATAACTTCCAAACTCTCCCGTGATTCTCAAGGAGTATTTCTTCTTACCACCTGCAGCCTTCTTCTGCTTTCCTTTTTTACGTGATTTGTGACAAAAAGCCACAGTTTGTTGTGTCACGCTCAAAATGACGTCACCGCAGAGCCGCTCTCTGTTTACAGTGACACTGCACGCTGTTGGGCAGGCGACTGGGGCTAATGGAAAAGCAGCGCAAGGCGAGTAGAGTAGAGCCGGGTAGAGTCGAGTAGAGTAGCGTAGGGCTAGTGGAAAAGGGCCATTAGTCGATGTTGTTGGGCAGGGATGCTGTTTTTTTGGAGGTTGGGTAGGTTTGTTGGCTGGCTCTATTTGACTAAACTGTACTTTTACAATGTTCATAGATAGTCAGCTCTGTGGTCAACACAAAATCATGCAACTCGCACGTCTTGCTTTTCGTGATCATAATTACTAGCTGTAACAGTCACTTCATTTTATATGTGTTTACTCTTGGGATCAATGAGAGTAAAGAGCTCTTACCAAGCTATTTTCAAACTACAATACAACATGGTGATTGATCTTAAAAGTAGCTCTCACACTTCTGCAGCTCATTTATGGAGTTTTTATTGGTGGAATTTGGCAAGAGGTTTTGAAACACACACCAATAAATGCTGTAAGAAAAATCTTGGGTATTGTATTCCAGCTGATAAAAATCGGGATGATGAATGTCCCAAATCAGAACATATTTGTGTTTTTTGGGATACTTATGGGGACACAGGACTCAAGGCCTGAATATGGGGCGGTCCTGGCTAAATCAGGATGCCTGGTCACCCTTACAGTCTATATCTGTATGGCCATATTGGAAATGTTAATTCATCCTGTGCTAGGTGAGATAGGTTGAATTGGTTTACTAATGAAACCACGTCTTGGTGACATCACAGCAGATCTAACAAGAAGGTCAAAAAGCTTGAAACTACACCTTTGCTGACCTGCCCAGAAACAGCGTAGCCAGTTCAGTGTCCAACTCAAAGCCTGCTTATTTGTAAAACTCTCTAAAACACAAAGGCCGATACATTATTCACTCAGTATAGCCTCCTGATTGATTGCTTTTTTTCTGCCCCTTGCCTCTTGCCTCATCTGTCAGTGTCCTCTTTTGTCTTTTGTGTCTGTTGCCTTAGCAACTGCAAAAAATGCTCTCATACCATACAGCAGTATGCATGTCATGCAGGATGACCATGGCTCACTACCAAACTTACACAGTGCTATATTGAGGCAACCAGGGTTCTGTGAGGGAGATTCAGGGATGCCATATCTTATTTTTGTGTCCTATTAGACGAATCTGAAACTACTATAGGGTGGAAAAGCATCAAATTGTTTCTTTACATGAAGCACTTAAATCAGTGTTGTGACAGCATTTGGTTTGTATTGGCTGTGTTTGTACCTGTACCACATCAGTATGGATTCTTTGCCCAACCCTTAATCTCAGGACAAGCTGTCTGTATTGTTTAGGCTGTAGCCATAGACACATTTTTTGAAGGTGCATGTCTGACCATGCACATTGGTTAGTAGATGTGCAGCAAGGCTATAGCTTCAGTGCAGAAATGTACATCAGACTTAAAGACAGTATTTTAAATATCCATTGCCAGGGGACCCTCAACCTAAACAACATAAGTGATGAATTATGCCTATACATCGTAGGTTAGAGGGACCCACCATCTCCTTCAACTGCCTTGTTCTAAACTGAGGACATGACTCAATAAAAAGCAGACTCCAAAAGCTGTGTCTACTAAATAGCAAACCATTGCTCCTGTTTCTTTGAGAAATTTCACATAATGAAAGAGGAAGTCTTTTAAAAGTGGACTTCCTGGTTCACACTGTGAGAAGTCCCAGACTGCTTTGTTGATAGCTCACTGGGAGAACCAAGAAGTGAAATTGCACAAGGTTTTTTTTCCTCATGGTATGTGAAATTAATCAATGAAACTGAAATATTGGTTTGCTGAGTACACCTCATGAAGAGCAGCCTTTGTTCAATAGAGTCTTCAATTTATAAAGAGTAAACAGTAAAGACAACTGGAAGTGACTGCTGTTCTCTACTAATCTAACATTCCAGATGGACAATTCAGTACATCAACAGGACACATTTCATGACTGTAGCTGTCAAGACTTAGCTGCTGCTAAGGAGTTAAGTTCATAGCGTAATCCATATTGGGTATCTGCTTAACTTGGCTTGGTCTTGCATGGAAATGGATTCTACCTGCTTCATTTTCCATGACAGTGACAATACCTCTTTAAAGTAGACAGACTTGTCATAGAACAGATGTGCAAAACTACTATGGCATCCCCACAACAACAAAGGAGGATATAATGGAGATGGAGTTGCCAGTCATTACAGGCCTTGTTGTAAGAGTGAGGACACTGATTTGTATAATGATGGCTGCCATTAGCAAAGCAACCAGAGATCTAAGGGACAGTTTACACACCTCCGTTTTCGACCAACTCTGAAGAGTTTTCATTGAGTTTCTGCCTCCCGTTTACATGAGAATGGTACCTGGAGTGCCTGAATCTGCAAATTATTGAAACTAGGATGCATGCTCAGTACTCTTTCACATGAAGGCTGTGTGTGCATACCAGGAACAACAACAGCTTTGGCCATCTACCGAGCAACATTTGTGCTGTTTGCCTTGCTCGGTTTGTTATCCAGACAACACTGTCCAGACAGATTTGTTAAGTATTTTTCCTTGTATGTCTGTTTTCATACCACTGTTTCTCTGCAAACCTACATCACCATGTACTGTACTGGCATGCATGCCACAGCATTTTCAGCCGTCCTCACACTTCCATGCGAATGCAGATTACTTTGTAAAATGAAAAGGAAACATCTTGTAGTTTCTGGTGTCTCCATGTAAACAAGGCCTAAAGCAGAGGAAAGTTCAGGAAGTCATGCAGCATTATGTGGTGGGAGGTGCTGTATCTCATGTCTCTGCTGGATACCTAACACTCGAGGCGATACACTGATCATTCAGTGGTCAGCAATGCCTCCATGTCACTGTTAGTAAGGGCTCAGGTCACTTGGAACCCTGCTCAAGGGGATATGAAAACTATACCAGGTATAATGAAGATCCTTAATGGAAGACCAAAACAAGTCAAGTCAAGCTGAATCAAGCTGATACCACACAGTGTAAAGCCCAATTTGACTTTCATTTGACTTTGACTCTTACCTAAATCAGTTCAGAAAGGGCCAGTGTTTATGAGCTGTTCTTCTTCCTTTAATGAACAAATGTTGTCAGTTCTGATAAAACCCCATGAAAGCAGACAGCATCTATGCTAAACATTGCACTTCCAGCCATTGTTCATAGGCTTGCATTTGCTTCTCACTCATGCTTGCAGCTCTGGCCTATCAAGATGGGCCCTGACAATGCCTCTGAAGTCCAAACTAATGTTTACAGCTTGAAGGATTGCAGCATGGATCAGCCTGATCACAGAGATTGAAACAGGTGGATCCAGCTTCACTGCAAGGTTAGGTCACCACCCAACTTGGAAATGTCTAGTATGGTTGTTAAGGTATGAGAGTTGTGAGAGAAACATACAGGTCAGGGGGCAGTTTTGGCAAAAAAAAAAAAGGACAATAGATCCTGCTGGCTCACACAGCAGTGTTTGAGGTAATATAACATGTCTCCATGGCAACAATTAACATGGCCTTTAATGACGGCAAAATTTTCCAGTTTTCTTAATTTCTACTTACTTTACTTCTTGTGATTTATTGTTAAAAATCATCGACAAAGCCTGCATTTTTTTTCATTTATCATTGGAAAGTACTTGTCAAAGCATGAGACATGCAGAATTTCATAAACATTCATTTTTTGGAATTTAACCCTTAAGCTGTTTTTGCATCTAAAAGGATACAAGCTAGAAAAACAAAATATTGCATTCTCAGTGACATCCATAATTTCTAAACAAGTTATCACAGATACTGATACTTTTTTAGTCAAAAACAACAAATCTCTACCGTGCTGGTGCTGGACCTGTCCTTTTCTTGTGACTGGACTTCTGTTCACAGTTGATATGAAACAAGGACGTACTTGATTCTCCAATAAAGGATTTTGTATTCTTGTATTCTAAATGTAGATATTCAGTTATGATATGGGATGAGGATAATGCGGTGACAAAGAAGCTGTTTCTCTTCTTGAAAGTTCATTGTAAAGCCCTTCTTAAGTTGGGCTGTTAACTTGAATTGACTTCTATCTTGCAGTATACACATATCTATATCTACCTACCTATCTATCTATCTATCTATCTATCTATCTACCTATCTATCTATCTATCTATCTATCTATCTATCTATCTATCTATATTATATATATATATATATATATATATATATATATATATATATATATATATATATATATATATATATACACATTTATACATACATATATATATATATATACATATATATATACATATACATATATATATATATATATACATATATATAAATATATGTGTGTGTGTGTGTGTGTGTGTGTATATATGTATCTATATCTATATCTACATCTATATATATATATATATATATATATATATATATATATACATATACATATATGTTAGGGCTGGGTTAAAAAAATCGATTCAATCGATTTAAATCGATTTTCCTTTAACTGGTTCATAATCAATCCATAAAATCCAAAGATCGATCTTTTAACTTGGGTAGTTTTTTCTTCTTTGGATGTGCAGAGAAGCAGCCTGTGGTATCAACCCTGCTAGTCTCGTGTGATCAGCATTTAGCGTTGCTTTCTACTGAACAAGATCTCATGAGATGTTACTGCAAACAAACATGGTGGAGGCACTATATGGTCACCTCTGGCAAGTTTAAAAGCTGATGTTTGGATCTACAGTATTTTAGATTTAACAAGTACAAAGGAAAATACGAGTTGGACAAAAAACAAGTAATATGCAGAATATGCATTAATGCATATCATTAAAATATGATTAATGTAACTGCTTTGGGTTTAGTTCTTCATGTTAAAACAATTTTTAATGATGTACCAGGTCAAAAGGTCACTTTTTAAATTTACAGCACTGTTTTAACTAAGATATAAATATCGAACTGAATCGTGAATTGAATCGATTAGAGACCTTGTAATATCGAATCGAATCGATCCAGAAAATCTGAATTGATAGTTGGTAGGTGGACCCACCACCATTAGTCCAGGGGTAAAGTTAATCTGGCCGAAGTATTTGCAAAATACATGTTTTTAGTTACCATGGTGTAAAAACCCTCAGATAGTTTTATTTTAATGGCAGATGGATGTTTCTTTCATTTTTTGTTTTTTATTTCTTTATTATTGCATTTGACAGACACCTTCACTTGATGTTCATTATTAATACTTAATAAAACCTTTTCTACAAAGCATGAAAACTGAATCAATGACTTGTCAACAAAACACCATTTAAGTTATAGAAATGTAAACCCAGCACAGGCAAGGTATTCTAGGAAATGACTTTAAACTGAGAAAAAAAATACTTTGAAAAAAATCATGAAACTGTATAATTTTAGCCTAAACATATGAAAATATCCCTTATCGTGTCCGTCCATGTAAGGGTTAAGACGTTCAACTGCACAAGTAGTTAACAGAGTTGTAGGCTAATTATCAGCCCAGATAGCAAACTGTCTCTTTTAGGCACACTCATGTTTCCTACTTCTTTTTCTGACTAAAAGGCAACACAGGAAGGCTACCATAAGCTTTATGTTCCATACCCTACTCCCGTCCCTATAAATCTGAATAGAGGGACCTATACATCAGCCAAAACCATAAGAAAGAGACTATCAGCATGACACAGCCTGCGCTCTCAGGTGTCAGCACCAAGCTCCATGCTCATCTGTTGCCGGCAGGACACCGGCAGAACCACAGCGTTAATCCTGCAGCCTCCTCCGTCAGTGTAGCGCTCCTTTACGCAGAAAAACAAGGCTGCACAGGCCAAAATGTACAGAAATATGTGTGGAAACATCTCCAAGCGATGATAAATCAGTGCACTGTGGAGATAGATGGTGTTTGAAAAAGCGAGCAATGCACTCTTGAGATTTATGCAAATGGAAGCAGCGTGTTACTTACAAGGGCTGTTGGCAGAGAAGCGTGCTCTTCTAGGCGAATAGGACTCGTTCTGATCCAGTTCATATGCAGATGCGTGTAGCACCATCAGGAGAAAAAGTCCGGTCCTCAAAGGCATCGTCCTCCACACACAGATAAGACAACTAAACGCAAAGACGCGGCTCCTGCTGCTCTCGGAGGAATTCATCAGTATATAGAGGCTATAAAAAAAGAAAGCTCCAAAAGCTGGTGTGCAGCGCCGGAAACAGAAGAAATGTCAGATATGAGAAGTACGCTGCGAGCTCTGTCTCTACACCGGGCTCCTCACTGGCGTTTTGACTTGCATGACAGATAGAAGCGATGTGGAGCCTGCATGGATTTATATGGGAGCGCTGAACATTACGAGCTCTGCCTGTGGACCAATCAGAGCGCAGCATTCCAGCCCGTGGTCCCGGTCTTTCCACTATTAATTGATAAAATGGTTCAACAGAACAGAAGCCCACACGATTCATCCTACAGCTCAAAACGAACACTTGAATAGTGTCTACTAAATAATGTGTTCACCAGAGGTGTATCTCATTTTTCTGCAGATCTGAGGTCCTGAAACTTTGACATTCCTGGTGCACCCACAAGCCCATTCTCTGATCTCAGACACTTTAAGATCTCTGTCTTTGTTTTACATGGCAGTCAACTTTTCAATTTGTCCTTAGAGCGGTACAGTACCAAGTTATAAAATATTAAGGTAGCATTTTCACTTCCTCAAAGTCGGTGATTTTTTTGTAGATTTTCTGGATAAATACCTGAGACACAGTCCACACATACATACAAGATTATAACCAATTATTTTCACTTGTGTTTTTAAAATAGCTCATATTATTCCCTATAGTGTATTTATCATGTCCACTTCACGTGGTGGAGAACTTCATGAGCAAGACAAATAGTCAACACCACCAGGACTTCTCCTTAATGCCTAAATGTCTTGTTTCCCCTGCCCCCTCAAAAAGACCTATAATAATAATAACAATAATAATGGCAATAAAAAAATAATACTATTCATATACAGTGCAATTTTCATAATAAAAGTTACAGAGTACCTTACAATAACAATAACCATTATAACAAAATGAAGCATACAACACAGCAGGCAGGTTTTAAAATCATGATAGGAAAATGTATCTAGAAACTACCAAACAGTTTAAGATATAAATATCATTCAGAGATCCAAAGTCTTGGTGTGCTTGGCCATTTCCATAATGTATTAAATGTTTATTAAGCAAGTATTTGATTAAGTTGAATTAGAGAAGAAAAATCAGTGTCTGTATAGGATCAGATGCATCTATTTTCCCCTTCTCTTTGTAAACGCTCAGATCTGAGGGAGTGAAGAGTCTATGGAAGACTATGATGATGAGCTGATTGGCAGCTCAAATGATGGGAAGGGTGAGGAAGGGTTACAGGCCATGGGGCAGACCCCAAACAAGTCATGGCATCTGCCTGTGCCAAGCAGAAAACACGTGTAGGTGGAGGCTGTATAGCTGTGACATAACAGACCCCTGGAAGTAAAAAATTGAGCACTTTAAAGAGGCACTTCCCCATGATTTAGTAAAAGCTGTCATGTTCTACTGCTTCTCAAGCCCGCGAACAACATAACAAGCAAAGAAAAATGATGTTACAGGACATGGGTCCCAAAAAAACAAAATACAAAAAATACACTCAATTCAACTACTTGTTTGATGTCCTAATGGTGTTTCATCAGTTCAAGCCCACTTCAAAGTATAGTAGGTAGAATGGATGCAGAGTTGTTGACAATTTGGCACTGAGTTGCACTGAACCTTTGAAACTGGAAGGTCAACTGAACATCGATGATTGTGAACATATCCTCACAGCTTTTAAACCTGGTTTAAGGCATAATATGAACTCTATAAAGAGTTATTATTTTCATTCAAAGGATGGTTATTCACAAAATGCTAAGGACTACAAAGTGGCCAGGCAGACCTTAAACATAATTTCTGATCATCTTTGGATAATATCCGTCATCACAGCATTGCCACAGCCTGTAGCATCAATTTGATTGGGTAACAAAGACATTTCTTGAACAACAGGTAGTAGTGTGATATAATGTAAGCTGGGAACATGGTGCTGGCTTCTACATCAAACCGCCATGTTGTGGTTCCACAATAGCCTGACAGTAGCTTTTTACTTTTCTTGATAACATTGATGCTAAATAAATTAAGAAACTCGTGATTGTTTGTGACAATATGAAGAACAAAACATGTACACTTTATAAACTTTTTTTTTGGCCACATGCTTTTGCTCTGGGTAGCATCATCCTTGACCTTTTTTGTATACAGCCTATTTTGTGTGCAAAGCCAAAGTGTTGGTTTATGAAAGAATCTACAAAGATTTTGGACTTTGGCAGGCCCATAAACCACTATGTTTCAGCCCTGTCCAGAACAGGTTGTTTTAAAGTAAATCCTCATGAGCTGCATCTGGCCAGGCCCCTCTCAAGAAGTGAGTGTGGCTTCAGCTTTCCAGCGCTGTGCTAAAATGTTTTATATGGCTTCATTGTTAAACCTTGACATATTCTTCCCAAGGAACTTGTCTGGATTTTCTTTTTCTAATTAAAGGTGGCTCAAGCAACAGAGGGAGAGTAGGGACTTTTGTTTGTCTGGGGAGTTTTTGACAGGTCATGGACACATATTAATTACATACTTGCCAAAAAACATAAAGAGTTGTATTTGCTATGATATGAGATCTTTGCTGGTTGCATAGTTCTCTAGTTCTTTAAATAAAATCCCTTGTTGGCACTGTGGCGACTATTTGATTAAAAAAAAAATCAAATACAACACATATTTATGTTTATCCACTGCTACTACTACTACTACTATGCTTTATGATGAACGCATTTTATATAAAAATGAAATCAAGTTGTTATGACTAATTTGAGGGATAATATTTTGTTTTTCTTAGAGTGAAGATAAAAGCCAAGACAAGGATGAACTTTTTCTTTACTGTAGACCAGTTTTTACCCCACCCCATATAATTTTCTACATCCCTTAAAGTCAGCAAATGATTGCCCATCTTTACACCAACAAAGCGTTTATTAAACCACTCTGTGTTCATTCAAATTTAGTGTCCAAATATCACCTCAGAACATTCAAATGACCTATGGTCTTTTTTATCACTCTGGCATTTACTTGAACCATGCTAAATGATGACACCGTTGTTGCTTTAGCTCCTTTAGAACAGGGAAATAAACCACCTGTATTGTTGACATTAAGTACAGGTAGTTGTTGCTGTTGACCCAGTTCCCCATGCCGGCTCAGAGTCCTTTAACATGCAACTGCACAGAGAGGGTAACATGTCAGATTCTCTGCTTGTAAATTAAGGCCTTACTAACTACTTACAAATGTATTTCATCCAGGTCCAGGCACATCCTCATCTTCTCACTTGACACCACTTTGGTCTATGCATGCAAAATCCTCATCTGTCTGTTCATGTTTCCTTTTTGTTTCATTGTCCTGTACATCTGTCCATTTTCTTTTTAACATTTCTCAAGTCCTTCCACACATCTGTTCAACACCGCAGTAAGCACTGATGCCTCTGTCCATTTACATCTAACTTATTTCCATACACATATAATACAGTTCTATTTATTTTACCATTTAGTCCATGCACAAATACCACTGTTCATTTACTCATTTACTGCTGAAGTCCATGATGCACACATACTACTGTTCAGTGTATATAATATTGTGGTGTATAATTACATATTTATGTTGCGTGCATACATAAGCACACACACACACTTCTTCCTCATTTGATAGAGTTGCATCAAATGTGACTACAGTTAAAGGTGCTATGAGGAGAATCTAGTTCCGGCGACATAAAGACTCTGCTACCCATGAGCACGCGTGGCGACTGTCGTAATGCTGCGTTCCAGTAACCTCGGAACTGGGAGTGACATCATCTCCGACTTATCAGCGTTCCAGTTGAAGTCTGAAAAAAACATGCCAATCTACCAGGCTATTGTTAGCTGTTGTTAGCACGCCCTGTGTTGTTCACAAATATCTCATGAAGAATGTGATTATCACTATGACAGCATTTTTGTAAATATAAGTCTAACAATACTCTGTATACAGCTGATCTAGAGTGACACACCCCAGTCAGAAGTGCAAATAAATTGATTATTACAGGAGCTAAATAACTGTTCACACTGGAAGCATCCATCTTCGATTGTCAACTTGGGGGTGGCGAGGTTTCACCAAGTTCCCAGGAGGAAATTCCGACTTCGGGGGACGTTCCAGTTGCAGTTTCCTACTTGGAACTCGGAAATTCCTACTTCTGACTACAACTGGAATGCACCAAAAGACATGACCCAAGCCGAAGTGTGTTGGTTGTGATGCTAATAAATGCAGCTCGGACCTTCCTCAGAACTCTGCATTGCGTTACAACTTCTTTTTTCAACAACTTACAGGATGTAAAGCGACGAGGTAATGTATCTCTTTCTAGTTACGTAGCGGTAGTTTTTGATGTGTGACAACAAGCAATTTTTGGAAAAATTAGTATGGTAGTTTTGTAGCCAGCTATATATAGCTACTTACAGCCCGGTGCTCTAAGACGTGTCAGAATAATATAAATTTGCTCTAGTTTTAACAGTCTTGTTCCCGAAGTTGAGTACCCAGGCCAGTCCAGCCCTGTCCGACCCGACCAGAAGGCTAAGGAATAGCATTTATAGATAGCCTATTTTGATGCAATAAAACTCATCTTAAAGTGTGTATTTCGATCAGGCATATATCTAAAAGTGAGACTTTTTTGTAATTACTTAGAAACTCCTCACAGTCCCTTTAAGAAAAGAAAAGCTTTAAAATCAGATGATTGTAATCAGTAATTCCTGATTTTGTTTTTTTTTTAAATAACCTTTTCAGGATCAGATGTGCAACCTAAAAAATAATCTGAATAAAAATGACAGTTTTTCTTTGGGTCATCACCATCACTCCCTCATTCCTCTGAGGTGTGCATGTGTGGTTGTATTTTTGGTTGCGCTCCTTTTCAGCAACAACAACATTTTACAGTGGTTCAAGTTGTCTGTAGAACATTATTTGATTTTCTTTTCAAAAAGTATAATATTGGATTTTGGCATGCCAATCAACCACTCTGTTTTGGTCCTGCTCAGAACAGACTGTTTTATTTTATGTTTAATACTCCAGTTGAATTATGCCCATCTCAAGAAGTGATTGAGGCCTTAGATTTCCAGCTGCAAAGACATGCCTGGACAAATTTCTCCTCTTTTTGTGGGCCAAACTAACCCCTGACTCAAGGGTTACCTCTAATCTGGGAAGGAGGGATAAATCCTTGTGAAATCATTAGAGTCACATTTTCAACTGGACCATTTGGGTACTCATTTTCTAAGAGGGAGAGCACAGATTTTTTTTTCTGTGTTAGAGGGGTTTGTGACAGGCCAAGGACTATTTTTTAAATACCATCAAAAGTGAATGAGTCAGGGGGTTCCCCCATCTTTGAGAGGTGGCACAACCTCTTTAGGGAAATTTTTATTCAGTCCATTTGAGCAGGACTTTTATGAAATGTGAAGCAAGCAACCAAGGAAAATTATGTTTTTTTGGGGTGGTGGAGACAGGCCTTGAACAGTGTATGATAATGATTAAAAAGTGCATTTGCGTGATGGACAGCAACGAAAGATTAAGTTCAACAATCAAACACAAGTTCCACTCTCCAGCCTCCATTTATTTAAAAGTAAAGGTTCTTGCAGGACAACATGCCCTCTTTCCAGTAAATGTGATGAGCAGAAAACAATACATCATGGACTGTGTTGTTTGCTTATTGGTTATGTCAGCACTCCCAAAATAACTAGAAAAAAACAATAGTCCCAGCAACCTAAGATTTCAGTCAGATGTTGAGCTGATATACATGCTTGCCATGAATATGTTGCTGCTCTTGTATTTATTGCTTCCCTTTGCTTTTTCACTCAGGTGTACGGGGGTTTTCGATATGTCTCAGCTGAAACTGAAGACGTGAAATTGAGAGTTTATTCATGAGTTTGGGAGTCAGTCTCGTCCTTGTTAGCACATCTCTGCAGACTTCCTTTTTGGAGCTTAGCCACACCACAAACACATTTGAGAAGACCACTTGTGCGTCCTCCGGAGAGAAAAGGATAATGAATTCCTTTGTCAGGTAGAAGAAGGTGATTCACCTTGTTTGCAGAAATATAACAGACAACCTTTGCACAGCGCTGGAGAGAGGGCAGAGTTCAGGGAAAGGACAAACGGAATACAGAGCGTGAACACACAGCAGACACAGTGCAAATGTTTTGCATGTATTTATGCTGGAGTGAATGGACTGGTGCACTGATTGGAGTTCACTTTGCATCTAAGTTCAGTGTTGCCTGAAGCTTATAGCTATTTGCCTGACAGCAACTTCCTCTGTAATTATAGGATTATAAGAGATGTGAAATTAGTTTTATGGGAGAAGATATCATCTTCTTCAATCATAAAATTAATGACAAATGTTTCTATCAGCAGTGAGGCTCTTGAACAAGGTGAAACGAGTTATATCAAGGCACTAAAGTCATTGAAAGAACAGTGTTAAGCTCTTTGTGTCCACAAGAGGGACTTTCCCATGTTTTTTTGCTCTACCAGAACAGCAGAGAAGATAATACACTTTCAGGGGTCCGTCTGTCCAACTGTTATGCCAGGTCTCATAAATGAAAGATCTCAGGTAAACTTTAAGGGATACACATTCAACTTTGCATCAAAGTTCACCACTGATAAAGGAAACATTAGTTACATTTTTGAGCTCATAGGTCAAAGCTTACGGTCATACAGTCCTATGTTTATTTATACGGGTGAAACTTTTCTTTAACCTTTAAATGAATGACATACAGAGTGAGATTTTTCAAGGTCATGAGTCCAGGCCATAAGACCCCATGTTCATCACTAGCTTGTAAAAAAATCCTTTTCAAATGTGTTTTTATGGAAAGTCTTCAAAATATGCACCATTGTCCACTCTTGCACAAAGATGATCTCAAAGGTTTTAAAGGTCCTTTTTTTGCTCCCTTTCTGAAGTTTAACTTGGATACTTGATGTCTTTATGAAATGTTAGTAACATGCTTTGGTCCAAAAAGCCTAAACTAAAGCACAGCTGAACTCTTTCCACACTCACATAGCCCCTCTGTTCAGAGCAGCTGGTTTTGGGGACAGTCAGCAACGGGAAATTCGCGATAAACCTGCAGACACTAGCCGAGTGCTCTGTTGCTCCAGCCACCTGCCGCTTACAGCCCTGAACACACACAAACCGTGAATTCATTCTGGTTTCCAGGTAACAGCAAAGCTTTTTTCCCCAAAACATCACAGACTAACACAAAACATAATAACCCCAGTGGGACTGCCGAACTTAGCCTACATTCCGGCTAACATTAGCACAAATGGAGGAGGACTGATCACACTTAGCCAGCTGTTAAACTTCTCTTCCTGAACAAACATGAACTGCAAATTCATGCCGGCTACCAGATAACAGAGAAGCTTGTCCCCTCAAACATTACAGGCCAATGCACAACATGCTAACCTAAGCCTGGTCACAGCAGTAGGGCACAGCTGCAACTTAAAGGTGTAGTCAGCGATCTTCTAATCTTCTAATCGAATGCACTATTTGTCAAAATCACCGTATTTCTCCTCTCCATCCACAAGATGTCACCACTGACAGCATGTTGAAAAAAAAAGTCCGGTTTCAATACACAGCCTTGGCTCTGAATTTCAGCAGGTAAATACTGTGGCTCGAGCTGAGTCACCAAAACAGGGTACACCCCCCCACATCCAGGGGGCAATCATACTCATGCGCAGATCAGACAGAGGGGGGAGGGGGAGTAGTAGGTTGCGTAGCGTGCGTAGTTAGCGTAAGAGAGAGATACAATATGTGCAGTAGCAATGGCTGAAAAACAGCCCAAAAGAAAAAGTTCAGAGGAGTGAAAAGTGAAAAAGAAGGGCTATGACCATGAAAGAGCGAAGACCCGGGTCAACATTGGTGATACTTTCCGACGGTGGAGGGAACTCCGTGAATCCAAAGACCTGAAATCGGACGCGGATGTCACCATCTTTCTGCGGGATAGGTAAGCAACATTAGCTTTGTGGTGCTTCACATAACAGTAACAGCCGTCGGGCATTCATCTTTTTTTCTAATCTGCCAGAATGCATTGTTGTTGTGATGTTATCAATAATGGAAGACGAGTTGTCTGACGAGTCAGGATTACCTTAGCTACGTTGGTCCGCTACGCAGTTTCTATGGACATTTCCATGACGATGCACGTCTATCAGCTTTCGGGGGTGGAGCCAGGGGTATGAAGGGACAGGCGGGTCTAAATTCGTTTATAAACAACCTCTCCACTCGTTTTCTCCCACATCGCTGACTAAACCTTTAACCTACCTTCTATTAGCAGAAAGGGGGGGGCAATGAGGTGGGTAAAGGACAGATTATATTCAGCCAGCTGTTTAACTCCTCTTGACTAATTTAGGGATGTTCGTACTTTGAAGTTTACCCTTCAGACTTTTAACAAGTATTGTAGTTACCTCTGGTTAGTTCCCCTCTGCTGTTAGCATCAGCTCATAGCAATGAGCAAAATAAATACTACACAGCATTAAAATACTCCCATTTCCATCATCATGTTTGGTGGTGGTGGGAGGGACTCGGGTAGATGGCTCAGGTTAGGCTTATGCAAATGAAAATATACTGTTACATAAAAGTATATCCACAGACTCAACAGCTCGCCTCATACCATGAGTTTACATTCATGCAGCCTGCTAAATACAGGTTTTGTCGACAGCTATCACATTTTGTGGGCTGGGAGGAAGCTAAATATCCAAAAATGTATTCTAAAGCCTTAAAGGAATACTCCGACGATTTTGGACCCACGCCCTTTCCCTATCATTGACAAAGTGAGATAAGCTCAAAAATACCTTTTTTTGTGTCTCTGCCAAACTAGCACCCCTCAAAATGTAGGAGTCAGAACCGGACTGACGAAAGTGGATAAAATACTCCTTACAGTGGTCCAGGGGATGGCGTATTAGCACGTGAAGTAAATCCGAATGGTTATAAAACATTTAAAAAAATGTGTTTTCTTTTCAACCTGTTAAAATAACAATTTGAGGGGTGTTAGTTTGGCGGAGTGGTTAGCACCCCATGTACTTGCTTCTGCCGGTCCAGGTTCGAATCCCGCCTGTGACAAGTTTGCAGAGTGTCTTCCCCTACTCTCTCACCCCCTTTCACAAGCCTTTCCACTGTCTCTCTCCTATCAATAAAGGCACAAAATGCCCAAAAAATACATAAAAAAAAAAAAAAAATAACGTTTTGATACACACAGACCTGCGCATGCGCAGTGCTCCGCGGAAGGATATACCGGCGCACAGTTTACAAAGCCCGGTGAGTTTTGTAAACCAGTGACTTTTTTGGTGAAAGGAAAAACATCATGCCTGTGTCAGTAAACTCATGTTCAACTTCCTCATCCATCGTGGCTCTTGCAGCTGTTGCGAGGCTACATAAACATGGTTACGTCTGAGGGTCGCCTTCTTCCGGCTGCTACTGCTGTTCCGCGGAGCACTGCGCATGCGCAGGTCTGTGTGTATCAAAACGTTATTTTAACGGGTTGAAAAGAAAACACATCTTTTAAAATGTTTTATAACCATTCGGATTTACTTCACGTGCTAATACGCCATCCCCTGGACCACTGTAAGGAGTATTTTGTCCACTTTCATCAGTCCGGCTCTGACTCCTATTGACCTCCAGCCATTGAGCTAAGCTGCCTACGGAGCTAACAGCTGGGAGCCAGCCACTGGACGCAGAGACACAAAAAAGGTATTTTTGAGCTTGTCTCACTTTGTCAATGATAGGGAAAGGGCGTGGGTCCAAAATCGTCGGAGTATTCCTTTAAAAATGTTTTGGCATAATATGTCTCCTTGAAGTGATCATGGGTCAAAGGTGGAGGTCGTTGATACTGAAAGTTAGATAGACTTTCAGCTTTCACTTTATGGGCAGGCTAGAGTTTGGATATTTGGTCCACAGCAGAGTTTGTGTAAACTTTGTCTGGACCAAATGTGTTGGGTGTGAAGGCACCCTCAAGTTCATCTTTTGCTTGTTAATGCAATATTATAGAGGATTTTAAAGTATCATCTACTAAATATAAAATAGATTTCACTCAAAAACTGAATGTCCTTGGTCATGGAGGCTGTTGGTCCTCTTTAACGTATGAATAGAATATTTTGAGTGTCTTTATAGGTAAGAATTGCTGAAATGAAAAAGGTTACATGTTAAAGGCCAAGGTTGTGAGACCGCATGTTCATCTTTATATTGTGAATCAGGCCCTGTAAAGCTGCACATTAAATGTGTATTAGGGATATTTCTCTAAAGAATTAAGTCATTAAATCAAATTAGCAAATGTCAGGTCATTGTGCCCCATGTTCATCCCATGTTTGTACATCAAATCTTTTGAGGATCCAATTGCTTTTAAAAATTTTCTTTCAAAATGTTCACAAATAAACTTTATCAGCAAACCAAGAATTGGATTTATACGATCTAGAAAAAATAAATAATTATGTCTCTATAAGGAAACAGGCACAGCTCTTTTACCCTCCTCATTGGAAATGCTTGGGCCTGAGGGGGCGGAAAGGCCATGGTAATAAACTCTAGCATTTAAGGGTTATTTACTGCATTTCATCATGAATGGATATTATCATAAAAGGTGTCATGTTCTTCTGCTCCTTCAGCTGTTTCTTACAGCATTAAAAGCAAAGAAAATGAGATTTTGCATGACATGGGGCTTGCTTAATTTTAGCATTTCAAGGTCACTGGAAAGTAATTCCTTGCCTTAACAGGTCTACAAATCACACTTCCACAAATCACACTGTGGCCCTTTTACGTACGTCTGTTTTTCATTAACTGTCATTCACTATCATTATATGTCAAAATGTCCATGGTGAGCTATTTTTGTGAAGTAACACCTTCAAACATGACTTTATGTGGTGTACTGAAGACCATCAATTTAAAGCGTCTGAGTAACTTTAGACTCTCTGCAGCAATAAAATTACAACCAAGTTATCAAATTAAATGATTGTTTTTTTTTTCATGTATGATGATTTTGGGTCAGAGAAAAATGCATTTCTGTTGTAGTGTTCACATGGGAATAACTCTTCATTTGCTGTGCTCTGAAAAAAAACATGGCAGAGGAGCCATGATTTATCAGTTGTGCTTAGTACCCAGCGGTGCCATCAGAAAGTTGAAAGACCCTTCAATGGTTTGTAGAGAAGCATGTCACATTAAACCATCATGAAAAGACCGGACAGAAATATGCACAACCCCACAGTGTGCCGGGAAGTATGATCCATTTTAAAGAAGAATGTCACAGCTTCTTCTGATTTGATTTCCATAAACCAAACAATTTTGTTTACGTTGCTTTAACTGCTCTAACAATCTGCATTGCTGGAAGAAAATGTATTGAAACCCCAGAAGAGCAGCAACCAAACTAGGATTTGGTTTCTGTGGTCACACCGAACAGCCAACCCCATTTCCCATTGTGAGAGGCATTTAGCACTCAAGAGAGGCTGAAATTAGTTGACACCGCTGTGTGCAGAGCTCATTTTATTGTGGGCCTGTGGAATTCACAATTCTTAGAAAAAGTATGATTCTGACTGACAGACAATATATTCATTGTCACTTCCCCTGAATGGAGGGTGTTGTGTTTCAGTTTGTTTTTTTTTCTAAAACAGCGCTCCTTACTCTGTGGTATCTGTATGCATGGTGTTTTCTTCCTCAAACAGATGTCTGCATGACTTGAACATAACGCAAAAACTCAGGGGACCTGCATTCCTGAAAGGGTGTCCAATACGAGTAGCGAAGCAGGGCTATACTGGAGGCTGGAATGAAAACACTGCTGCTCTGCTGCATGAAACCTTATAGGAGCAAAACACAACACTCAGACTGTTAATTGCTGCAACTGTTTTCACATTTTCCACGTGTTGATATGAGTCACCACTCACATAGTATCAGTCATTTGTGTGTAATGAGAATATCATATTTTTCTTTCTTTTTTTTTTTTTACATTTTAGCAACAACCTTACACCATTTAGTGATCTTTACTGAATTTAATCTGTCAATGCTTCTTATGGACAAATAGGTGCATCTGTTACATTACATTACATTTCAGAACTTGTCATATCAGTCATGTTTCTTTCTAGGTGTACATGTTACATTAATACTGATGTTGGGTCTACATATAATCTTTCTCCAAATACAAGTGGTCAGTCAGAGGTTCAGGTTGTCCCCACATATTTTAAACAATGCATGTAAAATCCTCTAAAGCCCAACAAGATAAGGACATAAGGTTTTTAGGATAATCCTGGCTGTCAGAGTATATATGACTAAATCTTAAGGAACTTTTGAAACATCACAAACAAATCAATGACAAACAAGGTTTTTCACATATGAATATGGTTTCTCCAAGTCTTGCTATGTGAGAAGGAGATAAAAAAAAACTATGCAAACAAGCCAACAACAAAGATTTTAAATATTTACACTGGGTAATTTTTCCCCATAATGAAGTGTTACTGACATGCTCAACCATAACAATAATGCACGGCTGCATGATGAGCTATTCTACCAAAGCTTTTATATCAGTTTTATAAATCTGCTAGTCATTTTATGAAGCTTGATTATCATTTGTAATAGAAGTGGTTTGTGGGCAGACATCCACCAGCACCACAGTCCTCACCCATATTGTGATTTTCACTATAAATATTAGTCCTACCTTTATTTCATCTAAATATTAAGATTCCTTGACCATGAAAGCATAGCATTAGCAATTGGATTCATAATGATATCCATGTTAGTTCAGTAGTTATTCACGAAAATCCCATTTTTCGTCATGGCGGATCCAGACGCTGATCCGTATCACTCCCAAAATCTAATCATTTGTTCCTTGTCCCAATCTGGAAATTTCCTAAACGTTTCATCAAATTTTTGAGTTATGTTGCTAACAGAGAAACAAACAAACAAACAGACGACATCAATAACATAACCTCCTTGGCGGAGGTAAACATGGCAGTGTCTATATCAAATGCATGATCAGTGTAATCCAAATAATTTGAAGATGACTGTTCATACCTGCTGGTTTGAATGTCAGTTATTTGAATGTTGAGTTTAAATGTCATTTAAAGCAAGGACAATCTGCTTGATGACTGCCACGGGTTGCAGATTTACACATATTAATCAAAGGTGTCCCTTGCTCCTGAAACATCCTGAAAACTTTTGCCAAGTTACTTTGGTATCTCATCTAATTTGACATCAACAGGTAGGCCTGACCTGGATTTCTTGTGTCCTCCTGTTCCCACTGATAATGTTTTTGCTGTGTGCACTCTGATTATGTTTCATCATGTATCCAAAATAAGCAGTGGTTATAATCTTTGGAAAGATCATCAAATTATCTTGCTGGGCAGTGGTTGTTTTTCATTTACAGAGCTTCATGTAAACAGCAGATTCTCACACACTGTCTGCTGTGCACAGAACTGAGTGATGTCATGTTAGTCTCGTGTCTGCAAATGTTCACTAATAATTTGTGCAACTCTTGAATGCAGTTTCTGGCTCAAGTGAAATAAGAGTAATATTTAAAATAGTTAACTCCTCCTTTTTTGGCTCTTCTGGGAAACAGATAAGTAAACATAACAGATATATACTCAGTATCAGATGTTAAGGCTGTTTATTGTTGACTTGTAAGATGTGCATCAAACTTCCAGCTGCCGTCAGGTTAAGTTTCCATGATAAGAAACGGCTTTAATCCGACATCAGATGTGACGGGACAATTAACATAGATACAAATGTATATGCTGGTTCAGACGGTTACATTAAATAGTGATTGCTGTGATTGTTTATTGCATTAAAATGTGCCTGACACTCTGAATTCCTGCCTCTGAGGCTTTGTTGACGATTGCGCACATGTGCGCTTGTCACCAAATTACAGCTGCGGAGGGTGCGCTTCGCTTGCGCCAAGAATAGACCAGGTTGGAGCAGGCGAGCTTTCAGCGCACTTTCTGCACTGTTTTTGGCACGAAATTGTCACTGCACCAACATGAATCTGCCCCAGTGCACCGTCACACCCATCTCTGCGCAGACGGTCTACCAAATTGTCAAATTGGCAGTGCACAGCGGTGCGCCAGATGAAATTAACACTGCGCGGGGTGCGCCAGGCTTGCGCCACGAAATTAGGGCCCAATATGTGAACAAGACAAAAAGTCTGCAGCATCTGGACTTCCTTTTCTCTAGTAGTACCTGAAGTGTGATGTCCAACCATTGTTTAAACAACAGTTGTTGAAATGATCTTTTGAGTCTATGGGCTCTAATTTCGTAGACCAGGCGCAAGCGCAGGCGCACCTGCCTGCGCCAGCCTTCGCCGCACGGACTGGGTGTGACCTGCGCACTTTGCAAGTTTCCTGCAGTGCCAAGAGAGGCGCACTCATGGCGCAGAGGTTCAAGTCCACGCCCACGTCTCTGCCTCTTCGCGCAAATGTCAGAATAGGAGGAGAATAGACGTGAGTGGGATTATCACAGCCGATCGTTGTCTTCACCAATCAAATGAGCGCCTCAAATGCGCTGCGGCTGAGGCGCAGCGTCTGATTGGTCTGAATTATCCCGCCATCTGAAACAGTGCGCTGGAAACTTTGCCAAGTTACTTTGGTATCTCATCTAATTTGAGAATGGACAGCGCGGGCCACCGCAGGGCTTAGCCCCGGACAGATGTAATCTGTTCCTTTGTCATTAATAGGAGTAAAAAAAATAAGAGACAGTTAAACCACAGCTGGCTTATCCATTCATAATGCTTGTGATCCACCTGCACTCCTGGTTTGTCATCGCCAAATAGCAGAGCCTTTAGTGATAAACTGTATACTCTCCCGGTGTCTCCTCCTCATCCTCCTTGCAATAATGCTCTCCATCTTTTTAGAGCAAGTTAAAAATAAAGACTAAAATAGAGGAATACGGGAAATAACAGGTAAATCCTGAGTGACAGACATTTATTTTCTCTCCTTTTTCTTCGTCTTTTTTCCCCTTTTCTTCTTTGAATTTAATGAAATGAGAGAAGCCAGATATATACTCAGTATCAGATGTTAAGGCTGTTTATTGTTGACTTGTAAGATGTGCATCAAACTTCCAGCTGCCGTCAGGTTAAGTTTCCATTATGACAAACGGCTTTAATCCGACATCAGATGTGACGGGAAGGTTAATATCGATACAAATGTATATGCTGGTTTAGACGGGGACATTAAATAGTGATTGCTGTGATTGTTTATTGCATTAAAATGTGCCTGACACTTTGGAAACCTGCCTCTGAGGCGTGCGCACATGTGCGCTTGTCACCAAATTACAGCTGCGGAGGGTGCGCTCCGCCCTGCGCCGAGGTTAGACCAGGTTGCAGCTGGCGAGCTTTCAGTGCACTTTCTGCACTGTTTTTGGCACGAAATTGTCACTGCGCCAACATGAATCTGCCGACACCTCCCCCTGGTGCGCCATCACCTCCCCTTGGTGCGCCGTCACACCCACCTCTGCGCAGACAGTCTACCAAATTGTCAAATTGGCAGCGCACGGCGGTGCGCCGCACGAAATTAACACTGCGTGGGGTGCGCCAGGCTTGCGCCACGAAATTAGAGCCCTATATGTTTGACCTTATCGAATCAATATAGAGTCATTGACGATATGGGTCCAAGCAGTACTACACTTACTGATTATCAAAACTTTACCAGTCAACCAAACCAAGCATGTTGGGAAATGAGTTTTTTAAAAGACAGGAGCTGCTGCTTCTATGAAAGCAGCAGTTCAAGGAATCATAGACCCTAACAAATTAATGTTGGTTTAGAATGAGGGTGATTTCATATGTTAACCTGTTTTTTTTTTCTCTTTGTGGGTTGATACAGACATGTGTTATTGACACAGAAAGTTTTCTGTTCAGATATGAAATCAGCTACTAGATGCACATGTGTTAACAGGCCTTTGGATGCTGATTCTCAGCTCACAGCTTGTGCTGTGACTCTTCTGCAATCTTTCATTCTTCTTGTGTGTGCCTTTCTCCAATTTTCTGTTGCAAACACCTAACTCTGATTGGAAACATTTCTGAATACTTTTGAAATAAGATAGTGGAAATAAAAATTGTGTACTTGCGTGACCCATGCAGTTAAGGATACATTTGTCATGTGTTAATATATCAGAGCCACATTACTACCCACAGGGCAGAATCAATTAAAGGCTTCTGGGAATGATAAACTGTTCAGTGTCATACCAGATTCACTGCTCTTATCCATGCAGTGATGCTTTTGCATTCACTCTGTTTTTTTTTAAGGTATGTCAAAACCCATTTTCAGGTGTAATTGCAAGGATGAGTGTTTCTAAGTGAATATAACTCTTAATTCTTCAAAGAACTTTAGATTACCTCACCGCTGCCACTCTCTTAGTTCATGTACAAGTCAATCTAAAAAGCTCTATTGTATGTCTGGTGCAAGATTTTTGGGCATACAGCATGCAGGGGGTGAAGAAAAAAATATTAAAAGTCAACAGGAGAAGGGGTAGCCCTCTGTCTGGGCTTGTGCCAGTGCTGTGTCTGTGGCTGTTCATGGTCAGGACCGGAGTGGTCCCTCTTGAAAATGAGACGTCTCAGAAGGCTTAGCTTTAATAAATGTATGTAATGCATTATGAGACTGGGATCAACATTCAAGATTTCCTGCTGTTAAACACAGGTTTTATCTTGCCACCATAATGGACTCATGTAAGGTGCTGGATGTATGTTTGTTTGTATCTGTAAATGTATAGGTGTATGTTAAATGTATATTTATCTCTCTCTCTCTCTCTCTCTCTCTCTATGTATATATATATATATATATATATATATATATATATATATATATGTATATATATGTATATATATATATATATATATATATGTGTGTGTGTGTGTGTGTTCTAAACTGGCGCTATACAAATAAAGATAGATAGATTGATTTATTGACTGACTGATTAATTGATTGATTGAAGCAAGAGGGAGAGGTGTGATCCAGACAGCAGGAAGTGACTGCTCATATCAAGATTAGCATGGATGTCAATGGCTTCAGTAGCAGTTTTCTTAGATCTGAACTGCATTTCTTTAATAGACGTAAAAAAAAAAAAAAAAATCTCTGAAAGCACTTCTCAAAAGAAGATATTTGATATTTTTGGATTTATGATAGTTTGTTCCAAGTAGTGGCTTACATTTTTTATTTTACCTCAAGGTTGTAGCGCCAGCCTTTAATGTGTCTAAAATCAAAACATTTTATCTTGTATCCAGTTCATGAAATACAACTGAGTGAAGTCCACAGCATTTATCCATACTGCACTACACCTGGAAGACCAGGAAACTCTTGCTCCTTTTTAATGTGCTATGGGGTCAATAATGGTTTAAAAAATACTACACAAATTCTGCACATATAAACCCTGAGAGCAGATTGTCTACTGTTCGGACTGTAACAAGCTTACATGAAGAAAGCAGTAGGCTATTTCATCCTCATGAAAAAAACAGCAGCAGAAAAGCTCCAGACCACTAAAGGCCACAACAACCACCAAACATCTGTATGGAGATACAGAGCCCCTCCATGACAACAAACTCTCAGACAAACACTAACACTGGTCATTATCTACTGTACAGACAGTCCAGCAGAATAAACAGATTACTTAACAACTCAACATGTCCAGAAATAAAACATAATTCAACTCACCAAAGCAATTGGTCATGTATATGAAATGCAGTGCAGTTATGTACGTACTGGGCAGGTTACCTGTTGTCCTTCACCTGTCTGTGATGCTGCTTATGGAGTGCATGTACATGCTGTCAGTTTATGCAGCAATATTTACCCTACCAAATGAGCTGTTTCACAATACTGTCCACATTACTTCCCCTCTAAAACTCGTCATCAGTCTCCACTGAATTAGGGACACTGTGGTCTTTATGATGCTACTGTTAGCCTCTTCATCCTCCGGCACCTCTTTGTAAAAATCCACCATTGGTTTCACCAGCAGTCTGAGTGAAGACAAAATCCTGTGGCTAGTTAGCGCTGAGGTGTATTTCCAGCTCCCCCATAAAACTTGAAGTTTCAAACCTGTGCTTGAGATAAAAATCCTACTAATTCATCTTCAAAGGTAACGTAATGCTAATCCACTCTGAACGATGAGCTAATCAGTGCTAGGGCTGGGTACTGATTCAGATTTTCTGGATCGATTCGATTTGATATTACAAGGTCTCAAATCAATTCGATTCACAATTCCATTCAATATTTATTCAGTCTGGGATATCTTTTAAAATAGTGCTGTAAATTTAAAAAGTGACCTTTTGACCTGGTACATTATTAAAAAATAGTTTTAACATGAAGAACTAAACCCAAAGCAGTTACATTAATCATATTTTAATGATATGCATTAAACATATTCTGCATATTACTTGTTTTTTGTCCAAATCGTATTTTCCTTTGTTCTTGTTAAATCTTAAAAACTGTACACCCAAACATCAGCTTTTAAACTTGCCAGTGGTGCCCATATAGTGCTTCCACCTTGTTTGTTTGCAGTAACATCTCATGAGATCTTGTTCAGTAGAAAGCAACGCTAAACGCTGATCACACGAGACTAGCAGGGTTGATACCACAGGCTTCTTCTCTGCACATCCAAAGAA
The DNA here is from genome assembly GCA_036419115.1 of Scarus forsteni. Classification (NCBI taxonomy): domain Eukaryota; kingdom Metazoa; phylum Chordata; class Actinopteri; order Labriformes; family Labridae; genus Scarus; species Scarus forsteni. The sequence goes on along the minus strand of JAZDUH010000066.1, from coordinate 49,213,314 downwards.
GAAAAAACTTCCCAAGTTAAAGATTGATCTTTGGATTTTATAGATCCATTATGAACCAGTTAAAGGAAAACCGATTTAAATCGATTGAATCGATTTTTTTTTAATCCAGCCCTAGTCAGTGCCTAAAGTTTTGGTGGGGCTGGGATCTAGTAGCCCCTGTGCCCATCAGTGTTTGTGTGCCACGAGATTAAAAATAGATACTGAAATTTCTGAACATGCATGTTACCATTTTCCCATCTTCTGTACAAGAAAATCTGATAGGTGAAGACAGGCCCTCCACAGGGGCTAATCCCCACCCCCATCTCCCCCAACAAATCACAGGAGTGCAGGTGTCTTTTCTTTATTCAACCTGACGCAGGTGTCATTTTTACAACCAGTGCTCATACTGGTGAAAATGAAAGTGAACATGTGCTCCTGTTTGCTCAGGGGTGTGTTTGTCTAAAAGTGAGAGGTGTTTAGGTGCTAAGATGGGGTGTTCCAATCCAGAGGACACAGAACAAAAACACTTCTGCCTTAAACCACCTAAAACCTGGTCCAAAGGCTAAAGTAGGAGACTAAAGTTGTTTTCTTTAGCACCTTTCACAGATAAAATCTCAAAGAGCTTCACTTTGACAATGAATTACAAAGAATAAAACACTTATATAAAAAAGTACAGAAAACAAACAATAATCCAGAAGGTCACATTATTCACCTTGAAGACAAAGCCTAACTGAGGATATGTTCAGACATTTAGATGTATATTCTTAATAACAATGGTTTTTCCCCTAAGTTTTTAAGATTACCCAAGTCCACACAGATGTGCTATCATTGTCAAATGTTATTACCTTGGAACTACAGCATGTCCATGGTGTAAATGTTTGGGTGTGTGTTTACTGTGTTAAAGGAACACTCCAACATTTTTGTTCTTTTCATGTCTTGCCTCACTCCTGAGTCCATGACAAGCACATAGACACCATTCTTTCAACTATACATAACAAGAAATAGACAGACAAAGATTGCCAATGTCTAGTTAGCTTAGCTCAAATGCTGGGAGTCAACCGGTACTGCTAGCCTGTCTCTGCCTACAGTCATTAAGTAACTCTTCAGCAACTCTAAACAGTCCTGTGTGCTTGTCATGACTCCATTATGTTACATTATTTTCATATTATCTTCTTCTACTCTTAAACAGAGGCTTTGTTTTGTTGACCTACTTCAGCGGTGGTTTTGTGATGTTCTGCGAGAGATGTGATGTTCTCGAATGAGTTGAGTCTTTTAAACAGCTCTTTTAAGTTAACAAGAAGAATTGATTCACAGCCCTGAGTGAGCCGTTCGTTGGCGAGCCACAATTGAATGCAAATTGGCTACAGATTTAAGACAAGAACGGCTCACTATCAAATGCAAATCAGTTCTCCTCATTCATTTAGAGTTGCTGACGAGTTTATCTAATGACTGCAGGCAGGGACAAGCTAGCACTACCAGTTGGCTCCCAGGGTTTGAGTTAAACTAACTAGAGGTGGGAGATCTTTGTCTGTCTCTTCCTTATTAGTTGAGGCAAAACAAGAAAACAACAAAATGTTGGAGTGTTCCTTTAAATATGTATTTTTTTGTTTATATTTGTATGTGAGACATTCAATAATCTTGATCAAATCTTGTTTTAAAACACAGAATTGGGTCCTCCTGTTGGTTTTGACAACTGTAATAACCATGAAAACCACAGAAGTCCGTAGTCACCTGTCAACATGGTCACTGATGAAACAGTAACACCTGGTCTTGTCCAAAATACTGGCAGTGCTGGTATTGGTTTTTTTTAATCCAGTATCATAGGGAAAGAGTGACAGATAGAATGTGTTGGTATGTAAATAGTCCAGTTGTCAACACTTAAAAATTGCCACAATTGAACAGTATCCACTGCAGGATGTACATAACATTCATAGTGTTGCCAAGTGTGACATCATTCTGTGGAGAGGTTGCCGCAGAGTGAGACGTTTCAGGCCCAAAACACTGTTTCCCCGTCCACACAGACACACCTAAACTATGTTCTCACCTTGGCCAAAGGTTTCCAAAATCTGCATTTTCAATTACCTAAAATGCTGTTTCTGTATGGACATAAAGACAAAACTTGTAGAAAAAGCTCAGTTTTGAATAAATATTTTTTCACCTGTTTCTTAAAGTCATCATTACACACAACCAAAAAAAGAGCATTCCATAAAGGAGATGCTACTGCTGGAGAGAGGACAATATCTTTAATGCGTTGTCGGAAACCTATAACAGTCTTAGTATGATGGGACTTGTCCATGAAGGGCTGTAAAGTCAATATTGAGATCTTCAAGATATTTCTAAAGTTGACTGGCAGCCAAAGAAGACAGGATCAAACTTGAGATTTGTTATTTTAGGAAAGAAACCTATCCTAAAATAACAAAGTGCAATTTTATATTCAATACATTTTTCTACATTTACATTTTTCTTTTTACCAAAGCACAGGTTTTTTTGGGGACTGTAAAACATGGCTTGCAGTTTGGGGAAGAGGGGTTGGCAGAGGCTCCTCAGCAGTATGGGTGGATTTTTTAACAAGGCAACTTGAGGACATTGAACTTCATGAAAAAGAGTAAATCCTGGAGCTGTTCAAGTTTGTGTTCAATAACACTCAGGATATGTGGAAGAAATGCAGATGTCAGAGGACTCCTTGCATATTGTGAAAGCAAAATGAATAACAGCAGTGATAAAACTGAGAACAGCCGTCTGTCATGTCATTGTGTTGAAGCCTTTATAAGTATTTTTCTATCAATGTTTTTCTTCATGTATATGATACATAACTTTTTTATTTGATGAACTTTTTCTGATCATAATTATGGAATCTTGTCACCCAGTTTTACTCCAACTGTTATTTGCTTAACTACATTTTTCTTTCTGGGCATGCTCCAGGCCCCAGTGGAGGTAGGGGAGGAACTGGGTTTGGGGGGCACAATAACTTGGGTCATTGCAATTCAGTAACTTTTTTGTATTTATATTTTTAAAAACCTTTAAATTTTTATTGGTGAAGTTATATATCACAATACTTTTAACTTGAGCAGTGCAGGTTTGATACAGTATCAGAAACTGAATGTCAGTGCTGGATCAATATCAATTCTGGGCTACTTTAACCTGAAATCATTATAAATAAACCTATCCAATGTCTACAACCTGAAATCTTCAAAGGTGTATTGTGCACCAGGACAGCTTAGCACATCCTCTGTGTTTTGTCACAGGGGACGATACAAAGCCAATCAGGCACGAAGCAAATGTAGCCATCACCACAAGAGTGAAGGTGAAGGATCAAGTTTAACAAATGGAGAACTAATTTGTTTACGTGTCAAAAACACGACTGCCTAAACGGCCTATTAATTATTAATGACAAACTGATCGAGGGAGGAGCTGGATATAAATCAAAACCACAAAGGTTGTAAGGAGCTAGCTGTTAGCCACATGCAGCTTCGCAATTCCTTCCATTGTCCACCATGTTTGTTTATGTTAAAGTCATATTTGATTATGCAAGATTACAAGGTACAAGAGAAGAGGTCTTAGCTATTGATTAATCAAATATGTCAATGAACTGCTTCATGTGTGTTGTCCTATGCCTCTCTTTGTGGAACTGCACACATTACAAGAATACAACTGATAAATCTGTCATTAGATGAACCTTTATTGTCCCAGAAAAGGGAAATTTGTTTCCACAGCTTCCCTATCATGTTGCCAAAGTATACAACATGATTTGTCTTTTTGGGGTCTCTCCCCCTTTAAGATTTGTTATAATTAAATACAAGCTAATGCTAACATTTGTCCAAAGATGTCATTTTATGCTAACCATTATTCAATCATATTATGTTAGGGCCGATCAGTTCAAACATGTTTGTTCAACAGGTCAAATGTGTCATAAATTGCAACAATGCAATCGCGGTTAGACAGGACTGTGGTTTCACTTAAGGTCTGGGGGGGCAGTTTCCCCATTTCGCATCCTGTAGTTGGTCCTGTGGTTTTGTGAAACTGCGAGAACTTTGGTTGAACCCTTGGTTGAACTTCTGCCTTAAGTCTGACCTTTATCTAGCCATTATGTTTATCTTTCTTGACAGACATAGCTTATGAAACCAGATATGATCTTAACACGTGATAAGTTGGTACTGCCCAAATCCTGATGTGTATAAGATCTTGTGTATGCTACTGTTCAATGCTCTTTGTCTGTACATCCCTGGTGAGGTGCAGAATTGAGCCCTCAGCAGCTGAGTATTTTTATTATTTTTGTATTGTCTCACATATTGTCAATAAATGGTTGGCTAACCGATCTAATCTGCTGCTCTCCCTGAGAACTCAAATCTCTGTGGCAAAAGGAAGAAAAGAAAAAAACAGTCAGCAGCAACCAACAGCCTTTACATTGGGACTAAGTGGGGCAGTTTCTTCTCCTGAAGTGGACATGTCTGAGCAGCTCTAAACATGTGCAGTTGAGTACAAAGTACAGAAGAGAGAAGAGTAAGCTCACTTAACCTTGGTTGGAGACCCCTACTCTAAAGACAATGCAGATATTGCAACAAAATGACATCAAGATGTTTGCATAAAGATCTAGTTTAATCAGAAGCAGCAAGTTAATTTAGATTTTCAACCTTTTTAGTGATCAGTTCAAATGCCTACCCACTGCAGCCAAGAAAATCTGACTAAGGATATCGCAGTGTGATATTCATGAACTAAGATAACATATTTGTTTTTATCTTTGACTTTGAATCATTAAACTTTCAAATGAAGTTATAGTATAACTTTGGCACATGTTCTTCCAGTGTTGAGACAGTCTAGTTTGTAATGCAGTCAACATTTTGACAAGTTACACTTTCCATCGTGCATTACTGCAAATTTCTTCCATTCTGACACACTCTTGCATTTGTGCATTAAAACTCCAAGACACACAGTGGGCAAAATTGTTAACTGTGTACCTTGGAAAAAGTCTGACTGTATGCAGCATGCAGTAGTACCTAGGCTATATTCCCTTCACCCAGCCATCTGGTTTCAGTTCAGACCCATCTGGATCTGTCTCCAGCCCAGGCATCTCAGGAATACATTCTGGAGGGGTGCCCACATCCGTTCACACAGACAAGTGTTTTCAATTACTTGATTTTAAATGTCTCTAAAACCAAGTGATTGTGCTTTTTTTTTTTTTTTTGAAAGGATGCAGTGGTGGTAAACACTTTCTTAAAAAGGGCAACTTCACTAAGAAACAGCTGACCAGTGCCCGAGTTTTGGATTGAGTTACACCTTGATGACTCGTAGGAGCATGTCAACGCAAAACTTTGCAAGCCAAGCATTGGCACAGCTCGTGCACTCCACTGATCACAACACATGCTTGTTGTTGCTGATTTTGGAGCTACCGCAAACATCCTTTGAGCAAACATGAAGCAACCAGAGAGGCGAGAAGTGATGAGAATCATGCAGAGAGCTCATCTCACATTGCAGCTGACAGGACAATTCCATGAGCGGCCACAACATACGGCTTGAATTAGCTTTATGTGTATTGAGGTTTGTAACATGAAAAAACAAAAGACATGCAGATTTAAAGCCATTTATCACATTTATATGAGCAGATTAATTGGTATTGAATTTCTGATATATGTCACAGCAGCCTTAATAATTTCAGTCATTTACTTTACAACCTGCAGCATTAATATGACTAAAAATCTAAATTTGTTGTAGATCTAGTACATTACCCAATTCTCTTAAAGTAGCCTAAAATATTGGCTTAAACTTTTGTGCATGCATAGTACAGAAACATTTACGTTTATCCTAGATTACTGCTTTTTCTGCACTGACATAGATTGACTGATTTTTCTTGGAGTCACAGTGTGCTTGTGTGTATCTGCACATGAATCCAGTCCCATGAATTCTGCTGCGTCAGAGTGAAGCTTGTACCTGAGTCTATTTTAAATTGTGACAAACAGCACTTTTTAATGACTTCCATGACTAAACCAGAGAAGACCTTGCTCAAGTTGCCCGCGGGCATGTGCTCAAACAGCTCCACTATTTCACAGGGCTGTGTGATAAGGTCTATAGTGTAGCACTTATACATTGTCACAGGCAGTGGCAGTTAATCCACAGGAAATACTGCCCCTCTTTTCAATTTGCATGCTAATACTACAGCAGATTTAATCTGATATGAGCTACACAGTGGTGGCCCTCATATTAGTTCCCCATCAGGCAGCCAGCCCCCGTCGTTCACATCTATCTTTCATTAGTCCAGCAGCAGCTCACGGCATCCTTTTTTTGTCAAATGTTTTAAGGCCTCCCTCAGTCTGACAATAACACTGTATTAAAACAGCACTCGCATTAGTTACTATTGGATTACTGTCTTGTGTATTCAGAGGAACCTGAAGACAAATATGAAGAGAAATGAACTAGAAAGTAAATCCTGACTAAACTTTTAGAACATAATATTTATATATATCAGTCTGTCAATGCACCGTTTTGACCAATCAAAGGGACGGACTCACTTGCATTGTCTTAAAACTAGACATCCCCGAATCAAGCTTACTGCTGATCATTAAGTACCAGCAGTGCAGCTTTTTCTGTAATGGCTTTGGCTAAGAACTTGAGTCGGTCCAAGGCTCTATTGAAACATACATGGAAGTCGGTTTGGTAGCTGGGAAGATGCAAGCTGACTGCCGTTGGTTATGTTAGTTGGTAAAGCAGCTGAAAGGGGTTGGTGCCCCTTGCCTCCAGATCCTCAGGACGTAGGGGTTGCAACCTTGTGCCCTTAAAGGGATAGTTCAGAATTTTTGAACTGAGGTTGTAAGTCTAAGTACATTAGATGAAGTAGAAAGTTCTCTCCTCTTGCTCAGTGAGCCTGAGTCTGTAAGAGTCTGTTACGCAGAAACAGCCACAAACAGGAAAGTATAGTACCAAAAACAAAGGGTATTTTCTCCACCTACAAGAACTCTCATCAAAAATAATACCACAGTTTAAGAGGATGCTACCTAGAGATGTTTTTAAGTGCATTAACCTTTTGGAAATAAAATGTTTATCTGGATCAGCTCACGTTATGCATTCCTCCGCATAGCACTGCTGTGTGCTGCTAAATCACTGGGCCTCACTCTCAGCTGATGTAAACATAACAAGCTAGCAGCTTCAGACTTAGTGCAGAGCATTTCTATGAAAAAACAATTTTCTTCATTATTTTTATGACTTTGATCAAAAATAATAAGCAATGGTTTGCTTTTACACTGCTATTTGTCAAATGATGTGCAGTTTAGCCTCCCACCACTAAATGTGCTGTAGCTGTGGATGTTTGTCCCAGTCCCCCATCTATTGTTGCACTGTAGACCAGAAATACTCAAGTAGCTTCAAGTAATGATGTCAAAGTCAAAGCAGTTTGAAAGTATTCTGCACCATAAAATAAAGATAAAGCTGCATTTTGGCTGCATCAGTTGGCACTTACACGTAGACTGGTGTGATGTATAAACATATTCCACATGGAATTTAGGACATGAACTTGAAAAGAAGACCAGAGGTTGGCAGTGCGAGTAATGCTAACCTTAGCCATGATCTGCTTGAAATTTCAGTGAATTCTGCTTTACCTTTCTTGCCGTTGTGATTTTCTGTTAAGGAACAATTGACTTCTTTTTGGTTCACCTGTCCTGGTTGGTCCGCTCCACCATCTGAACTTCCAATAAAAAGCTATCCAGAGTTTGTTTGCTGCAGACCAAACGTGTTTAGTTTGGAAGTACCTTAAGTGTCTTCAAGGACAAATGGGCTGTAGCTGTGGGTGTGGATTAGTTGTGCAGAGTTGAAAAATAAAATATAATCAGATAACTACATGATTTTCTACATAGCAACTGTTGTGTATATAATGTACATAGGGTTTAAGATGTTATTTTATCCTTGTTGCAAAGATGTATTATTATATATGTACTTTAACACTTTATAAGTTCTATTCCATTATGTTGCTACCTACTCAGTCAGTCATATCTATATATATGTACAGTGAATGTAGGGGGGTTATATATTTGTATGCATGCAGAAATGTTACATGTATCGTTTGATGTATATGTATATCTAGGTATGCTAGTGGGTATAGATTTCTGTTATATGTATGTGGGTATGTATTGGTTGCATGTAGGATTTGTTTGTGTATGTATATACGTGTATATATATTTATGTATAACATTTATTTATTTTGGGTTGGGTTTACTTTATGTAGGTTGTGTATGGGGATGCATCAGTTATGGGTTTGTATATTCACGTTATGTTTAAGTGTACATATATGAGATAATGTGACATTTAAAACACTGCCTCCCTTCCGCTGAGGGGGTACCTTGTTGTTTGTTGATAACTGTCGATGAGTTCCAGCTGAGTCTGGTCTGGTGTATACTTACTTCTATTTAAATGGCTTCTCACTGACCACTATGTAAATTCTGAGGAAGAGCGATCACGCTCGAAACGTCACTGTCTGAAAATAAAATTTCAAGGGAGCTACTTTTTGGTGTTTGCGGACCTCTGTATACATTTTTTATGGTTAGTTGTGCAGAGAGCCATGAGTGATTACAATAGTGCGTTACATAAGTGACGGAAAACGTTTGTTCAATCACCTTCAAGTTTTTTCTTTGAAAGGTTCTCCCCTTCTGAATCACTTCTTTTAGGATCTTACTCAGGTGGATGTGAAATAAATCCCCTCAGTGTGGGGAAACTGACCATCTGATATGACAAGTAAGCAGAGCTGTTCACTCCTTCGTCACTCTGATGTAATTTTCATTTTCATGTTTGCAGTTTTGTGCACTCATCAGCCGACTGCTGTCATAATTTTGAACAGTACAATTTGTTATATCAGAAACTAAAAACTTGTTATAATGGTCAAATTTTTCAAATTTGTCATGAGATCAAAACAGGAGAAAGACAGCCTTGTCCAAAAATCACTTGACAACCACGATCCCCACAGTCCAGCCAAACTCAGGATTTTTCTACAACTTTGGAAATTTATCTGTGACTTTAAAAACACCAGAAAAATCTTCAGGTGCAAGGATGGTAATAATAAGTCAATGTTACTGTTCATGACTCACAATTAATAAGTTAATAAGACTATCAATGCTTAAACTGGTTTGGGTTGTTTAAACAAAAGTATTTATCACGTGGTCAGTGTTTGTTGTGGTCTTCAAACTCCACCATGAGAAAAATCCCTTCCCTCCTTCTGCTGCTCGCGAAACACCTAACAGAAAAAGTGAGATCAAACAGTCCTTTTGAAAATGATCCCTAATGAAGTGATTAGAGATGATGATCAAACATTATTATGGTATCACCTTCACAGACAAAGGATTTTTACAAGACTAAATGACCTTGAACTTGACCGGTGGCCCTGAGATCTGATGGGATCAGACTTGACTCTAGGAGCTTTCAGGATCTGACCCAGGATTTGGTCTCTTCCCAGCTTTAATAGAAAACACAGGTGAAAGTTATAGCTCAGATTGAAAGTCTTTCACTGGCTGAGAACACTTGCATTTAGATGAGTACTTTAGGAGTCTGGAAAACCCTCAGAGTAGTGCTGAGAGTTATAAAACAACCTTGTGGGTGATTGCTGATTGGCCTTGTAGCCTCATCTTTGTAGTTCATTTGATTTCCCACATGATTTGTCTTTAAAGAGTAAAAAGATGAGACAGATTCAATATACAGGCTCAAAATAGGGAGAACTCTTTTGTGGAATTCCTTCTGTCTGCTTGTGTTTTCAGTGTTTGTATGTATTGCTGAAAAAATAAAAAAAAAGTCAAGAAATCCCCCATACACCAACATGCCACAGTCCTCATCATTACAACCATGATGTCTTTTATCTTACTGATTTTATTCTAATAACTGGAGCTGAGTGGAGCTGCAAATCTGAGGGATCGTTGTGGTTTTGATTTATGATGCTGGAGTGTATTTCAATGGTCTTGTGGTATTCATCTCATCTCTGCAATAATCCTTAATCAGGGTTATGTACATAGCACTCCATCAATAGACCTTCAACGTCTCTCAAAGAATGTTGACTTGGTAATTGAATTTGAGCAGAGTTTATGATGGGAACATAAGCCAGATGCCGGGATGTTTATGTTGTTGTTGCTTTGTGGGCAGCAGTGTACACAGCCCCGTCTCTCCCTGAAGCCAAATTTTCCATGCCCAGTGAGTCCTCATGGTCAGGAGAGATCTTAGGAAATTTATTGTGAACTTGGTTCAGCAGTGATACGCATCATGTCCGTTAATTACAGCACTTTGTCAGAGGTTGGAAAAGAAATTAAATCGACCTGTTGTTGCTCAACAACTGTTTCGAATAAAAAGATGAATTGGTATAAATGAGTAGACAAAAAGTGTATGCTGATGGTTCAAAACAGGGGACATGGTCATAAAAAACACATTTTTACTCATTATGCATATTTATTGTGGGAAAACAGAGCGTATACTGGTCCACAGAAGTTGAAGAAGCCAAACCAGACCTTTGTTTGTGGTCCACGTCCATCTAAAAACATGAAATCTGGTGGTCAGGCCAAAAATCTGCTCTCATTTTGACATTACATTTAGTCATGACAAAAATAGACTTCCCTCAATTGTTGCACCATCCATCACATACGAGGCGAAGTTACTGTTTGCAAGTCTCATAAGTCACAAGTCTTTGGTCTCTAGTCATGAGTCAAGTCGAGTTAGGAGAGAAACCTTGAGAGGATGTTACCTATAGATGTTTTTAAGTGTATTAACTTTTTGGAAATAAAATGTTTATCTGGACCTAACCAGCTCACGTCATGTATTCCTCCACATAGCACTGCTGCAAGCTGCTAAATCACTGGGCCTCACTCTTAGCTGATGTAAACATAACAAGCTAGCAGCTTCAGACCAGAGCATTTCCATGAAAAACCATTGTTTCTTATTATTTTTATGACTTTGATCAAAAATAATAAGCAAACTTACAGTAAAAATATAACATTGCCTCTATTTACCCTTGGTTTGGTTTGCTTTTACACTGCTATTTGTCAAATGATGTGCATGTAGCTGTGGATGTTTGTTCCAGTCCCCCATCTATTGTTGCACTGTAGACCAGAAATACTCAAGTAGCTTCAAGTAATGATGTCAAAGTCAAAGCAGTTTGAAAGTATTCTGCACCATTAAATAAAAAAAAAGCTGCATTTTGGCTGCATCAGTTGGCACTTACATGTAGACTGGAGGGATTATTATATTATTACACATCAACAACTGTTTCGAATAAAAAGATGCATTGGTTTAAATGAGTAGACAAAAAGTGTATGCTGATGGTTCAAAACAGGGGACATGGTCATAAAAAAACACATTTTTACTCATTATGCATATTTATTGTGGGGACACAGAGCATATACTGGTCCACAGAAGTTGAAGAAGCCAAACCAGACCTTTGTTTGTGGTCCATTTTCCGTCTAAAAACATGAAATCTGGTGGTCAGGCCAAAAATCTGCTCTCATTTTGACATTACATTTAGTCATGACAAAAATAGACTTCCCTCAATTGTTGCACCATCCATCACATACGAGGCGAAGTTACTGTTTGTAAGTCTCATAAGTCACAAGTCTTTGGTCTCAAGTCATGAGTCAAGTCGAGTTAGGAGAGAAACCTTGAGTTGAGTCTCCCTGATCTTAATCAGGATGAAAATCTAGGGTTCTTGAAACTGTTTGTTAATATTTTGCTGCAGGGTAGTTCTTCACATTTTTGCAAATAACAAAGATTTGTGCTATCTGAGAACTTGTGGTATCTAAATGCAGATTTAGCATGAAGAAAAACAACAATTAATTCAAATAAGAAGTGCCCAGGGAGGAAAGGCCTCCTCCAAGGTATTTCTTACTTTCTTACAGTTGAGTTATTAGCCAACATTTGTACCTACCGTGTTGTGCCTGGATCCACACCACCAAAGTCCAACCACTTTTTCCTTGTGCCAAGACCAGCATTCCCTGAAAATGTAATGAAAATACAAAAAAGTGATTGGATTTTGGTGGGGATCCTCTTGCAAATGGATATTCAGTAAAAAAAATAATAAATAGTGATTTAGTTGCAAGATGGAGTAGTTTTTCACATTTTAATAATCACTCAAGAAGTTCACATACATTTTAGAGACATTTTAATGAATAGTTGGTCATGGTATAAGAGAGCCATGATTACATTTTGGTGGTGGTATGAAATTTGGTTGTAGATGATTGAAAATCTTTGGATCTGTAATCATTACGCGATAGGGCAGCGTTCCATGTGATAATTACTCTGCTGTGAAGAAAGTTTGTGCTCACTGAGCCCTTTTAGTCTGATTTAATCATTGTTTGCCTTCATACAGGGATCTGCTTATTGCTTTAGAAAAAAAAAAAAAAGAAATGCTCAGATTGCACAAACCTCCACCTAGACATTCCTGATATTTGTTATTAGCAAAAATGTGAAAAACTGCCCCGTCACCCTGATCCAGACCACCACCAAAATCTCCTCCCTTATGCAATGACCCACATTCTGTGAAATGTTTATCAAAATCTGCAGAGAATTTTTTGAGTTATCAGTGGAAATGTGCAAAACTACCCTGTCTTGCGAGGTTAACAACTATTTCAGAACGACACACGAGTCCTTGTGTTATGGCCAACATTCCTTGAATATTTCATCAATGTCAGTGGAGACATCTTCCAGTTACTTTGCTCACCAACATGCTAAAAACAGCAGGAGAAACATTACCTACTTGGCAGAGGAAATGTGAAACATGGGTCTTTCAATAGAATGAGTGCCATTATCATGTTGCAAATCCACCAAATTAAATTTTTTTTTTCAGTATTTTTCAAAATTAAATCAAGGAACACATGTACAGTTATTTAGAATGAGCTATGTCAATCTAAATTGGCTTTATTTAGTCTTTATGGGGTTTAAGGACAAAGATGGTTGCATTTTTTTCAGTCCTGTTGCCAAAACTCATGTTACATTTAAAAAGCATGTTTCGAGGCATGTCAACTAATTCCTTCATTTTCTCCTCAAGAAAATCTCTTCTATTGGAATGGTTGGTTAGACATGCAAATAATGAATGTTTGCTCCTAAAACACTGATCATTTTAAACAAAAGTTACAGTTTTCTAAAACATCTTATTTTTCATTTTATGCAGACCCAAGGCTCAATTTAAATGAATGTATTATCATGCAATCTATTGAACAGTCGGATAAAGGATGGACCAAACATAATTAAAATGGGCAGCAGAAATGTACAAGATGTAACAGGAATGAACAATGAACAACAAAATGCTGTGTCATGGGTTGCATGCATGTGTGGATGTGAATGTTTGTGTGAACGTGTGATTTTTGAGTTAAAGAAACACATCGCAAACCATGATGTCACTCTCAGGCTCAAAACGGTTGGTGACCACTGCTCTCAAAGAAGCTCTTTTTCATCTTGCTTGTGGTTCATCAGGGTAATAAAATAATCAGTCTGACATATATTTGACATATGGTTCTGACAGAACAGCAGCCCAGGCATGTAAACTGACTAACTGTTGCATGAGTTGACTTTACAGTGAGCTTGCTGAGGTGCAGCAGAGCAGGGGCCCATGCTTTGATTTGCTTTAGAGCGCATGTACGGTTATCAAATACAGTTGCAGGAAAAAGTAGGTGAACCCTTTGGGATTACTTGAATTTCTGCTTAAATTGGTCATAAAATATGTTCTGATCTGCATCTAAGTCACATCACTAGACAAGTAAGATAAGATAAGTTTTCATGTTTTTATTCGACACAATATTTAAACAGTCACAGTGCAGGATGAAAATAGTATGTGAACCTGTAGGCTCATTACTTCTCCAAGAGCTAATTGGAGCCAGGAGTCAGCCAACCTGTGGCCTGTACTACGAAGCTGGATTAGCTCTCAGAGATAACTTCCTGGATAAGTTTCAGATTTTCCGCACTACGAATGTGGATCTCTTTTTATCCAGACACGTTGCCCCGGTAACTGATGCTGAACGCCAAACCTGGTCCTAAGCAGGTTAAGTACCAGGATAAGAGCTCACGGGGTGTGACAGACCGCCCGCTGGCCAATCGGTTCTCTCGGGCGGGCATAAAAGACCGCACAGTCACCAATTTGCTGTCTTGGAAAATGGCTTACCCATTTCTGCCAGAACCGGTTAATGTCGGTGCGCGAATTGTAAGAGGAGCGCTTCATTGGGAGCGTTTTTTTTCGTGACAGAAGTAATCGGCTTGATTTACCAGAAGAAATCTTGTACGAGAGGTACAGATTTTCACGGGAGGGACTTCTATACATCTGTGACCTGCTGGAGCCTTACGTGGCAAATAATGCACTAAGGTCATTTTGAAAATATGAATGTGATTTTCCTGGTCAAACAAGTGAAAAAATTAATTGCGTTTAGACAAATGTAGAGTATTTATTAGTATGTTGACCATGATGTTTTAGCAACAATAATGGACACATAGAAAAATCGTTCTTGTCAGTATTTTTATGTTATTTCTGTCATTGGTGTTAACATATTTTAGGTTACAATCACAAGATTCATGAATGCAATAAAATTAATCTAAAGGCACATATCACAACATCTGAAGACTGCTGACAAAACTCCATGAAATAAAACAGTAACTTGTTTAATTCAAACTATTTGACATTATTTCTCAATGTCAGTGATAACGTTTGATCCGAGGATGTTTACTTCTGATAAAAGACAACACATGCTGATAATTGTACTGAACTTTATTATGGATAAAGTCAAGTAACAATAATTTTGGTTTAAAGTTCAATTACAATTAGTCTACATAAGTAATCATCATATCTTAAATGCTGTTTAATGTAATATGATCTCCAAATTTTGGTAGTAACACCATGAAACTGAGGGACATAATTTAGTTTGAAGAAATATTTTTAAATATCTAATTTACGTTTAATTTCATTCATAGATTTATCCCAGTGTTATCAACACTGTCCATTTATTATTTTTATTAACAAAAAAGAGGAAATGTTTTACACTGCCCAGTAGCGGTGGATCATGACAATGGGACAAATGTCATTTTAGATCCAAAGTACACTAAAAGTGAAATTAAATATTATATTTAGGCTAATTATATTACATTTAAAATAAAAAAGGATAATTATTCATCACCATTTAAAAGACTATTTAATTACATAATTTTGGTTTAATGTGGACGAGTTCTTTATTACATTTTAAGCGATTTGTGTTTCTGGAAAATGTAGGAAAATGTGGAAAATGTACCGGCAATCCCCCCGGCTTCTCGCGGCTACAGTCGTGTTGCTCCTGGCCTGGATAATACTGCGGTACTCCTCATACTTTTGCAGGATTATTTGCTGCTCCTCCGCTTTGAAGTAGGCTGCTCTCTTCTCCATTGTGGAAAATGCTCCGGGGCCGCTAACTACGCCCATTTTATGTGTGCGCGCACAGATCCCAGCCGGATTCACTTATCGAGTTGATAACGAGCCTCGTAGTACAGCAGATCTGGATGACGGAGATCCGGTGAAGTTTAGCGAGATGTCGCAGAGTTATCCTGGATGACTTAATCCAGCTTCGTAGTACAGGCCCCTGGGGTCCAATCAATATGATTAGATAGGATGTGTTGGTTAAAGCTGCCCTGCCTTATAAAAAGCAAACATTAGTTGTGAGTTTGCTGTTCTCAAGAGGCATTGCCTGATGTGACCCATGCCTCGCACAGAAGAGCTCTCAGAAAATCTACGATCAAGATTTGTTGACTTGCATGAAGCTGGAAAGGGTTACAAAAGTATCCCTAAAAGCCTTGATGTCCATGTGTCCACGGTAAGACAGACTGTCTACAAATGGAGAAAGTTCAGCAGCACTGTTGCTACTCTGCCAAGGTGTGGTCGTCCTGTAGAGATGACTGTGAGAGCACAGCGCAGAATAGTCAATGAGGTGAAGAAGAATCCTAGAGTGTCAGCTGAAGACTTATAGAAATCCCTGGCACATGCTAACATTATTGTTGACAAATCTACAATATGTAACACATTACACAAGAATGGAGCTCATGGGAGGACACCACAGAGAAAGCCACTGCTTTCCAAAAAAATCCATTGCTGCACATTTGAAGTTTGCCAAAGAGCACCTGGATGTTCCACAGCACTGCTGGCAAAATATTCCGTGGACAGATGAAACCAAATTTGGTTTGTTTGGAAGGAACACACAAAGAAAAAAAGTCACAGCACACCACCATTAAAACCTCATCCCAACTGTGAGGTATGGTGGAGGGAGCATTATGGTTTGGGGCTGCTTTGCTGCCTCAGGGTCAGGACGGTTTGCTGTCATCAACGGAAGAATGAATCCTCAAGTTTATCAAGACATTTTGCTGGAAAACTTAATGCCATCTGTCTGCCAACTGAAGCTTAACAGAGGATGGGTGATGCAACAGGACAACAACCCAAAGCATAGAAGCAAATCAACAATGGAATGGCTTCAACAGAAGAAAATGTGGCTACTGCAGTGGCCAAGTCAGAGTCCAGACCTCAACCCGATTGAGATACTGTGGCATGACCTCAAAAGAGCGATTTGCACCAGACATCCAAGGAATATTGCTGAACTGAAACAGTTTTGTACAGAGGAATGGTCCAAAATTCCTTCTCACTGTTGTGCAGGTCTGATCTACAACTACAGGGAACGTTTGGTTGAGGTTATTGCTACCAAAGGAGGGTCAACCAGTTATTAAATCCAAAGGTTCACATACTTTTTCCACCCTGCACTGTGAATTTTTACATGTTGTATTCAATAAAAACATGAAAACTTATATTTTTTGTGCAGCATTAGCTAAAGGCAGACTGTGTTTGTCTAGTGATGTAACTTTGATGAAGATCATAACATACTGTATGACCAATTTAAGCAGAAATACAGGTAATCCCAAAGGATTCACATACTTTTTCCTGCAACTGTATACAGAAAAACCAATGAAAGAACTTGCTTTTGGTCTTCCCTTGGCCTTTAGAAGATACAACTGCTGCAACTTCCTGTTGTACAAGTGACTTGTGTAATGTTCCAAATTAATCAGATGGCGTAATGTGTTAGGGTAACTGGACTGAGTGAGTCCTCGGGGACATGTCTAAAATGGAAATTTTTACAAGACATTATAAATTTGTTTTGAAAAAAATATTGGTGAAGCATAGATGGCACACAGAAATACACAAAAATGCAACAAAAAACAGGTATATTTGTTGGATTTTATCTATTATATTTTATTCTAAAGTATAATGTTAAAGAGTCAGGACAGGACAAAAATGTACTTTTCTCAGTGTCTCTTTTATTAATCTTTCCCATCAAATACGCTAAATTTGCAATTACATTATTGGGCAGGACACTTCACTGAATAAGAAAATGTATTTTCTATTTCATTTTCATGTATATTTATAGTTATAGCTTCCTGTGGACATAAAGGCACCCACTTGGTGGGATGGCCTTCATATATTGAGGTGTGTCACTAAACATGGTACCAAAAGTACAGACACTAAAGAGTCTGATACCTTATCACAAAAAAGGTTTGGTGCTTCAGATTAGTCCCATTTACCAAATTTCAGAGCTCAAGTTACTGGACAACCTCTGCTTTTTCTGCTCAGTTGTTAAATTTAATAATATCCATGCTCAAGAAAAGAAAGTTACAGGAGGCAGGAGCATCATTACATACTGTAGACTGCTACAAGACTTAAAATAAATGCTCCTTTTTTCAATATTAAAGGTGTAGTCAGCGATCTTCTAATCTTCTAATCGAATGCAGTATTTGTCAAATTCACCGAATTTCTCCTCTCCATCCACAAGATGTCACCACTGACAGCATGCAGAAAAAAAAGTCCGGTTTCAATACACAGCCTCGGCTCTGAATTTCAGCAGGTAAATACTGCGGCTCGGGCCGAGTTACCAAAACAGGGTACACCCCCCCACATCTAGGGGGTGATTATACTCATGTGCAGATCAGACGGGGGGTTGTAGGTTGCGCAGCGTGCACAGTTGGCTTAAGAGAGAGATACAATATGTAGTAGCAATGGCTGAAAACAGCCCAAAACAAAAGGGTCAGAGGAGTGAAAAGTGAAAAAGAAGGGCTATGACCATGAAAGAGCGAAGACCGGGGTCAACATTGGTGTTGCTTTCTGACGGTGGAGGGAACTCCACGTATTGAAAGACCTGAAAACGGACACGGATGTTGCCGTCTGTCTGCTGGATAGGTAAGCTACGTTGGTCAGCTACGCAGTTTCTACGGCCTTTTCCATGACGATGCACGTCCATCAGCTTTCGGGGGTGGAGCCAGGGGTGAGGTATGAAGGGTCTAAATTTGTTTAGAAACAACCTCTCCACTCGTTTTCTCCCACATTACTGACTACACCTTTAATACAAATGTAACTGTACAACTGCCATCTCACCCATCTCTTTATTCAGCTGTTTTTCATTCACTTTTTGATGCTTCTGAGCTGTAACACTTGAGGTTGGAGGCAACCTCTGCTGTCACCTCCAAAGTCCAAATGGTACTTTTGAGGTCACAGCACAACATCATATCTTATGAACACCTCTGTGGATTTTCATCAAACTTTAAACAAATGTCTGCTCTGGTTTGTAGATAAACCAACTAAACTTTGGAGATCTTAGGTCAAGGTCACAGACCATCATGGTTGTGTTATGCTTATGAGTGTAATATGGTGAACTTTGATTTTGAGACTTGAAAGTTTTCCTTCAAACTTTACATAACTGTGTTCTGTAAGTCAAAGATGATTTAATAACACTAGAGGTCATATACTGTCAGTTTACAGTCAAGCTATAACAGCTTTATAGACATCTTCAGCTGGTACATGTGATACCTCAAGAAAACTTTAACAAATTATCATTAAACATTTTTTGCAGATGTCCTTATGCCTTTAAGAATGAGGTGGATTTAACTTGAAGGTTGAAGGAGAAAGGTGAAGTTCATAGATGAGCATGATCTTTATTTGCACATGAACACATTATCTCATCTTTCCCCAAACTTTGCTCTTATGCCCAATACTTTGGAAAAACCTGATTAGTTATAGAAAATCTTTGGTTAAAGGTCAAGATCACTGCGTTTTGTCATCCCTTTTGCCTGTGAATGTGGTGTCATGAACACGGTGTAACTGAATGCTCTTAAGATTTTCCACCATAGCACAAGCATGATTGCGAAAGTCCTAGGTCAGTGCCCAAGGTCATAAAGTTTCCTTTTATGCCTTGCTTGTTAATTTTTGCTCTTGCACGCTTTTCTTAATATTCTGGAAATGACCTGATTAATATTCTGAGGTCACCAGTGTGCCATATTCACTGCCTGCTTGAGTACAAAATATCTCAAAAAAGGTCTTTTGAAGGTTGTCCAACTATTCACCTTGATTCGAGGAAAAGCTGTAAGATTTTGGAGGGACAATGTCACACATGCTGGGGCCTCATGACCAGTCCTTTCCTGCTGAACCATCTCTGTACTTTGATGCTGTGGCATGTAAGATCTTCTGAGGCCATAAAACAACCACGTAGCTGTTTCAGCCTCGAGCAATAAAGGGCCTAAGAGAGAGACAGCCATGACCACCCTTCTCTGTATCTTAGTTTAAAATTTCACCGCATGAATTGAATGGGAGTTGAAAACAGCTTTTAAAAGGTATTAGCTGGAATTTCATGCTGATATTTCTTGTAAAAAAATAAGAAAAGCTAAATTGACCCTGGAATTGCATTAGTAATGACAAGTAAAATTAATTTTTCTCCACTCAAACCTGCAAAAAGATAAAGCCTAATGATATGTCAATGAAGGATGCTTTACCCACAAACATACACTGTAACAACTCCATGCCAAGATCTGGTCCTGACTCCCAAATGTCTCCCTTATATGCAGAAACAAATAGAAATTTAGCTCAAACACAATAGAAACTGCTGTTAAAGACTTCTGCAGTGATCTGGGCCTTGGCCTCCCTGTGCATTGTTGAGCTTGCAGCAACAAAAAAGCTTGAAGCATTTCACTGAGCCACAGCCTACTTGATTCATGGCAGCCCCCTAACCACACAACCATTGCTGTGGATAATGGAGTAAGCAATGGGATTTGTAGTAAAAGCACTGTGCATCCTCATTGAAATAAAGCATCCATGTCTTCAAGAGCCTCGGCAGCTTGGCCCATCTCAGTGAGCGAACACAGATGGGAGAGATGCCCAGCAGTGGAAAACTGGGAATAAACTAGCTTAATGAAAGCATCATGGCACAGTGAAAAGCCAGTCTAAGCCGTCAGTGAGAATGTCCCGCGGGTAGGAAGATGGGCTGGTGTGCGTGCTGGGGGCTGGAAGCTTGCCTGGATCCAGGAGCTCTGTTGGCCCTCTGTGGGCTCATGGCAGACCACTCCCTCACTACACAGTACCTCCTGGGAACAGCTAGAAAGCTGATACGCCATGTTACAGGTTAGCCCACAATGTGCTTAGCACCATATAAGAAAAATTTGATGCTTCATTGAGAGTGGCAACGATCCAAGCTTGTCTCTTTTGAATGGTGTAATGTCTGCATTCAGTGTCCTTGACACTTCCTGGGAGAGAAAGGCTGTGAAGAATCAGTTTCCTTTTTTTTTTCAGAAAGATGACAGTTGTGATTTTCCACAAATGTCAGTTTATGGAAAAAAAGATAATCAGTTTCTTGACTAGTCATGCCAAGATCAGACAACAATATTCTTTTTGTCTGCTAAAATGCTAACTGTGTTGTATCAGGCAATCATGAAAACATAATGCAGTGACTAGACCAACCATTATTACAGAACACATGCTTGTACTGAACTACTGATCAAAACAATGCAATGATAGTGGAGGAAGACAGCAAACCAGCATATATTATTAACAGTACTGCACAGTGTTTCTTATTCTACTTAACTATTATGGTGAAAGTTATGCTACCCTGATGCTAAATGCGAGTCACATACCGGCTTGCTATTTCTATTTTTCAATCTGTTCTTGTAATTGGTAAATAAACTTAAGCTTATAAACGATTATCTAGTTTTTCTGATAGTCAAAGCACTTTCACACCACAGGTCACACCTACCCATTCCCTCCCTGACAGTTAAAGTTGCTACGCAAAGTGTCCATTATGCCTAAGTCACACATTCCCATTTCTCATGGCGATTGTGCACGACTGTACACGATTGACGAGGTTGGTGTGATCGCTATGATACGGGATGAAATGACTGTCTCACCCCGGACACACCCCGTAAATACACCGTCAGTAGCGCTTCTACAGGGCTTCGGGGGCATTCATCCCACTCCAGTTAGGTTAATACAGCGATATGACGAGGACTCCTTCGTGTCAGGTAAGCCCCGACTAAGCCCCGTCACTTGCGCCGTCTTGAACGGGACACAGTCGGGGCACAAACGGATACATCCTCATCAGTCATCCTCAGAAAGCTTTCAGGATTGAGCCATGATCAGCCTGATTGAGCTCCGTACATGCCACGCTAATACCGTTTGCATTAGGACTGCATTAGGCTTCCATCCTGCTGTACTGAGAACGGCGATTCTCCACGACAGTTTTGAACTGTTCAAAACTGTCGGGACCCTTCTACGTTCCCCGCCATTCATCCACGACTATACAACGCTGATCCAGTCCAAGTAGCGCATGCACCATGACCAAAGCACGTTTTATTAGGATTATGACAATCGTGCACAATCGCCATGAGAAACGGGAATGTGTGACTGGGGCTTTAGTAGTCTATAAGCCAACACTTCCTTGCACTTTCATCTATTTACAATCCACCGGAGCAGTTGTGGGAACAATTTGAGGTTAAGTGCCATGCTCAGGGACATACTGACATGCGGCAGCCAGAGCTGGGCACAAACCCACAACCGTCTGATGTTGGCAGTCGGGATGGGATGATTGTACCTTGTCACTATTAACTGCGGTTTTAAAAGTAATGGTTAATTATTCCTTCAGTCTCCACAACACCCATACTGAAAGAGAAGAGCCAGACTTTGTAACCAGCACTGCACAACCTGCATCGACCATAAACAAAGAGACAGAGTGCCCCGCTCCATCTGTTGTCTTTAGTCACAGACATGCTATGCCATATTAGCTTCTTTGCTGACGAGATACATATCAGTTAGGTGCAGTATCCACAAAAGAAAAACAAAAAAGTCTGCACTGGCAATACAGACTTAGCAACCACGGAAATACTGACGCTAACAAACAAACTTGTGGCTAACATGCTAAACACAAAAAAGTATAGCTCTGGCCTTAACACACATTAACTACACTCTGCTAACTGATACAAATGATTTTGGCAGCTACTGGCACTGTTCACGGGGGGAGGGGGAGAAGTCCGTCGCCTACACTCTGGATTTTTCTTCTTGTGTATAGAAGAACACTGCCACTCAGACATTACAAAAAAACTACATAAATTGTAAAAAAACTCAAAATGCATGTCAAGGCCTTAGTAATGAGTCGAATCATATTGTAGCCATGCTGCGACTGTGTGTTTTGTCCACACAGAACAGGCTGAAAATGCATGTTTTTGAATATGGGTCCCAGAGTAAATAGATCTCAAAACGCTGCCCTCATTCTTGAAACAATGCCATGTTTACAGAAAATGCTTTTGTCTCTGTGTGGACAGGGTCTAAAATTAACCACTCTGAGCTCATGCATGTGAAATGATAATCAAAGGCTGATGGTGCTAGTAATGCTAACATTAGCCACACTCCACTCTGCAAACAGACTTCACATTGTTTACCTCCCAACGCTGTGATCCTGTGTTAAATAAATAGCGCATCATTTAGAGTGTCATTTAAATGTTTTCAGTAAAAATAGCTAAAACATGAGATTCATCAGAATAAAGTCATTTGCCATGGATCATCCCTGTTTGACTGTTTGTGTCACAACGTTTCAACTGTCCGCCTCAATGGCAATCTAAAAAGGTTCAGCTCCTGATTTGTCTATTGTTTTTTTCACAGTTGTTTTTATTTGCAAAAGAACAAAACTGAAATGCTCATGTGAAAGAGAAACAGTTGGTGATGAATTTATCATCACCTGCTCAGATGTTTAGTTTCAGATTTGAGATGCTGTTAACCATCTTTGAGCTCTCTGTTTTGGTATTGTGACCTGAAGCATGACTGTTATGATTTCTTGTCAGCACTCTCATCAAATATTTCCATTTTTTTTACGAAAAAGAAAAAATAAACTTCACATTACCTGATTGGTGCTAACAGCTGACAGACTATGGTATAAATGACTCTGAAATCATACTTTATTTATAGATAGCTTTGTTTCTTTCTTTCAAGTTTTTTACTCAGGATGTGTTGCTTTTCTCCAAGCACAATCTAGGCCATCAATGATCTCCTTGTCCACATGATCAAGTCTTGGATCTTCTCCTTTCATTTTGCCACAGAATTGGTTAATTAAAAAGGCTGGAGCCCAAAGAATAAGTCTGGCAGTGTGATTTGTGGCTTTTCAGCTGCCACATCCATGTTGAATGCATTATCTTTTGTGATAGCTGCAATTTTTCCCATATTCCCTCAGCTTCTTCGGCTACCACTGCACCTGTCTGAGCTCTATAAACAGCTTTTATTTTTGACACTTCCTGGTTTATCTATAACTGTGATGTATTGGTCCCTGGGAGATGCTGGTCCCCCCGTCAGTGCCTGATAGTTTGATAGTCTGTCTTGTATTTGGGGTCCAGGGGTTTTTACAATTTATGTAGTTTGTTGTGTCCCTGCAGAGAAATTCCAAACTTACATTGTAAGGCTATACCTATTAGGTGATTGGCACCACCACACATGAGCTATGGTGTTGGATATTTCGCTAAGGGATTTTTTTTTAAATAAACAATTGAGATCATTGTTTGGTTGAATGGATTGTTCTCACTGATGGATCTCAGGATTCAGGGATCGGGGTTGCTTCTTCAACTTGTGTCAAATAAAAATGTTCGCAATATCTTAATGTTAGAACTCACCTTGATGTCTGGAAGTGAATTTACTTTTATTCTTTGTTGACTTAATCCACCTAATTTTATCTTTGAAAAAAAAAGAATTATTTGATTTAAGTTTTGAAGTCTGTGTCAAATTAAGTTATCTTTCTCTTCATGGTCTAAATTTGGTCTTAATTTACTTTGAAGAAACATATGGTTCAGAGATTATAGAATTTTGATTCACAGTTCTTGATCAAGATCATGTTCAGAGAAAAAGGACATGATCCAACAGTCACTGACTTTGCTGTGCTTGTAATTTGAATTGGTTTAACCTTTTTTCATTGACTTCTCTTCCTGTGACTATAAATACATTTCAACAGAAGCTTTTTTCACACTGCACAGGGTGACGGTCACCTTTATGACTAAGATATGCTCTGCAAGGCTCTGGTGCACAATAAAACCTATTCATTACATACTGCTATCTCTGTTTGACAAGTTTCCAGCCTTCAACTTGCGTCATCGTCCGCTTGTATCCAAGAATTTTATTGTTCAATAAAGTACATTCACATAATCCCCACTGCTAAGGGAGTTTACGTAGACTCTTGAAAAGTGAATGAAACAGGATACAATGATTTGCATTTCCCCTTTGAACTAATTTACCATTAATTTGAGCACAAAGACATCTTTTTTAATATATAAAATGATGAATATTATTTACTGACTTATAACTTTATCTCTCCATACATATTGTGAATGAAACTAGTACACTGTCTACACAGGTATGCAATTCTCCAAACTCTAAATGACTGTGTGGGAATTTTTTTTTGAGACGTCTTCATGTACAACAGTCTGACACTTTAAGATTTTGCCTAAGGTCACCGTCACACCAAAAATTTGTGGACTCAATTCAGTTCAGGGGTGAAGTTGCAACAACATTTCATGTTTCACTTGTTTTGATTGGGTTTCACGCTGCAGGTAGACCAAAGCCGGTCAAATGTTGTGTAATCTAGCCTCACACCAGTAGTTGTAGCTGTAGCTGCAGTCTTTGTTCCTGCTATCTAACTCATTCTTGCTCTAAAAGCACAACTTCATAAATAAATTTGAGAAACTGGAAAAGCACTCAGAGAGCGCAGACCTCCGCCAGCGCCACAGTCCTTACCCATATTCTGATTTTCACCATAAATATTAGTCCTAGTTTTATTTCATCTAAATATTTCGATTCCTTGACCATAAAAACATACCATTAGCAATTGGATTCATAATGATATCTATTTTAGTTCAGTAGTTACTCACCAAAATCACATTTTTTGTCATGGCGGATCCAGACGCTGATCTAGATCAACACCAAAATTGAATCACTTCTTCCTTTTCCCATGCTGAACATTTCCTGAAAATTTCATCAAAATCCATCCATAACTTTTTGAGTTATTTTGTTCACAGAAGGACAGACAGACAGACAGACAGACAAACAAACTCTCCTGAAAACATAACCTCCTTGGCGGAGGTAATAACATTGTTTAGTTCAAAGCACTTTGTGAGTATTCTGTGTCACAGAATAAGATAAAGCTGCTTCTAGGCTGTATCAAATGGCACTTGCATATTGTATGAAGCAATATATAAATATTTTCTTAACAGATTTGTAGATGTAAACCGGTAAGGAGTAGCAACTGGAGGGTGTCAGTGCAAGCAATGCTAATGGTAGCCACACTCTGCTTTATATTGCCAGTGAAAGCTACATTAGCCTCCTTACTGTTGTGGCCAATATTTGGCCAAAACCAACAACTCTCTCACTTTTGGTTCAATTGGTGGTCCTTGTTTGGTTCAAATTGCTTTCACAACTAGAACTAGAGTTTGTTTGGACTGAACCAAACATGTTGTCAAAGCACCTTAAGACTCAACATTAAATGACCATGACCTTCAACCCCAAAGGCCTGACCACTCCTCATTTTTGGCAACCCCCCCCACAGCCTTGCAAAGCAGACAGACCTGCCTGATTCTGAAATCCTGCAGCTCTGTCTTGCAAACCTCCATCGTCCAACGAATTCACTCGGCTGAATTCTTAACGGCCCAATCAAGGAAGAGAGGCGGGAGCTGTAGAATGCGGACGTGACGACAACCAGAAATTGAAAACTGGAAGTTGAGAACGGACATGCCGACTATTGTTCTCATAGATGCTTAGTAAAACTTGGCGAAATCTGCCCTCCTCAGAAGTTTACTTGTAGGGATTGTCTTTGACGAGGTTCATGTCACATACAAGTGTTAAATAAATCATCTGTGTGGTACAATTTAGTGTAAGACGACAGTATAAGGCCGTTAGCTGTTAGCAGCTAAGTTAGCAGCTAACATCTAATGGTTATTAACTGTTGTTAGCTGTTAGCGGCTAAGTTAGCAGCTAACAGTCATTAACTGTTGTTAGCTGTTAGCGGCTAAATTAGCCACTATGTATGCTACTTTTTTTTTCAATTCTTTATTCAGCCATTTCAAGTAACAAACAGGCACATTTTGCATCATACAGTCTTCAAAAATCACTGAGCAGCATCAGCAAAAAATATAAGCAAAATATTAAAATAAAATGTATATATAAAAGGAAAAAAATAATGACAAATTCAATGAAAACATTGCTACATTATAGGAGGCAACCCTGCTTGATGTGGATTGGTCTGTGATGAATGTGACGAGCAAAAACGATTGTCCAATCACAAGCTTGGTTTTTTTTTAAAATGTTCTGCCCCTGAAAACAAATTTAAAGGGCTCCTACCTAGATGGACTAGTGAAATATTTCTGTGGCAGATATATGGAGCTGTCCATCTGGCTTGTCAGGTTAAAAATTTCGATATAAGATATTCTTGGATTTTTTGGTAGAAAAAAGCACTAACGAAAAAAACACATCTACAGTAATGTGTGGTCTCTCCGTGTGCAGTTTTCATGTTTTCCCTGTGCAAGCCTGGGCTTTTCATGTTTTATGTTATTTTTATTTTATTTTCTCATGCATAAACCTCACACTAGTATTTTTGATATGATAATAAAGGAAATCCTTCATAATATTGATGATTATATTGAATATTGGTGTTTATTTTTTACTTCAAAAGTATCAGCAACTGTGAACACAAGGACAAGCTGCAAGTATGGGCTCTAATAACTCCATTCATCATGCTTGTAATCCACCAGCATTACTGGTCTGTCAAGATTGGTGATATATCATCTCCAGGTATCTTATCCATATGCAATAATGTAGGCTACTCTATCTTTTTAGGTCACGTTAAGAATAAAGATCAAAACAGAAAAATATGGGCAATCACAGGTAAATCCTGGAGACTTTTCTTCCTCCTATTTCTCGCTCTTTTCTTTTGAATTTTAGTTATATACTCTGTATTGGATGATGAGGCTGTTTGTGGTTGGATGGAGAGATGTGAAATCGTTAGTCTGCGTCACTTCCAGCTGCCGTCAGGTTGAGTTTCCATTTTCACAAACGTTTTAGATCTGAAATCAGATGTGATGGGACAATTAATATACAAAAGATACAAAAGTATATGCTGGTTCAGACGGTTACATTAAATAGTGATTTCTGTGATTGTTTATTTCATTGAAATGTGCTTGACACTGGATACCTGCCTCTGAGGTTTTGGTGACGTATGCGCAGTGTGCCTGTCAGCCAAACAACCACTGCACCAGGTGCACTTCGCCTGCGCCAAGAATAGACCAGGTTGGAGTTGGCGAGCTTTCAGCGCACCTCCCAAGCAGTTTCTTGGCACAAAATTGTCACTGCGCCAACCTGAATCTGGTGCACTGCAACACCCAAATTGTCAAATTGGCAATTGCGGACAAAATTACAACTGTGCGGGGTGCGCAACCCTATGCTGCGCCAGGAAATTAGGCCCCTACATCTCCAGCTTTGAACAGCCCTGTATATGCTTGTCCGGTCCAAGGTGTACCCTGCCTCTTCTCAATGTCAGCAAATATACCCTCCAGTCCCTTGTGACTCTGAAAGGGATAAATGGAAAAGATAATGTATGAATGGATGGATTTTACATAACCTTCCAATTCCTCTAGAACCTGGATTGGTATCATCACTTAATTAAAAAACAAGTGTTTACAAAAAACACACCACCTTTAAAACCTTAAATTCTCTATATTCTCTATAAAAATCCCAGCCTTAAGTGGGAGTTCTTCAAATCCTCTCCCCATCTACAGTATGGATGTTGTCAGTCATATCACTGGACACATTTTTTATTGGTTTCTAAACTCTAAGTGTTGGCTTAAATCATGAAAAAACATCTGCTGACTGTTAAAATCATATGCAAGAAGGTATATTTGGAACATTGTCAGCTTGTAAAAGGGGGAACTTTGATCAACTAAATCCAGAGACTGCAGATTCAACCTCTGCAAGAGCCAAAATATTTCTATCTGAAGCTATGTCTAAGCTAAGTCGTCTAGAAGTCTGACATATATTGGCAGCAGCTTATGATCAATATGTGGCCTTTTCTCCCCTCTATGTCCAAGTAAACTCTTCAAAACTTCTAATTATTCTTGTGAATTTTCCTACAGCTGACAAAGATGTTAAAGCTGCCACGCATTTTCCACTGATCCATCAAACCCTAAATCAAACTGTGAGAGCAATGGAAGAGCAAACAAGGCAATGCTGTGTCACAGCATCTGCTCTGTGTCTCTTTTTACAGCGGAGCGGATATTAACCCTAAAATAGCAGATAAGTAAGAAGAATAAAAAGGTGGCACAAAAGGGCAAGATCCACTCAGATTACTTTTTTCTTCCCATCATTCATCTCTGCCAAATCAATGGCTCTTTGATGAGATTAGTAGCCTTTGTTGAAGTACAGTAATATTTTCCAGGCTGACAAACGATTCATCCTCCCCTCACACTATTATGATCATAACGCTGAAAGTTATTTAAGTACAAATAATTTCTATCTTTGAAATGACTTCAAATTTTGAAGAACAAATGCATCATTTTGAAATCTTGAAGACGAGATGGTACAACACTTTATTACAGGGGTCACCAACATTTTTGACCATGAGAGCTACCCAAAAGATTAGCAGTATTACAGAGGGATACGTGCTTGACTCATTGTTTCTGAGCTATATGTATATTTGTAAAGCTTAGATATAAATAATCAATATTGTGCATTTAATAGGCTGTTAAATATTTTTTTGCCTGGTTGTTCACATTATAATTGAAACCTGACTGCCATTAGGCCTCAATATGACAGCCCTGAAGTGACCCGTATGGTCAAAAGGGACTTCACACGCAACTTCTGTCTTGTCTTAAAGGATAAGTTCGGTTTCTGCAGCTTTCATATTGTTTATAGAATGAAGCAGATCAATATACTCACCCAGAAGGCTTTCCTGATCCAAACAGTGCTTTGGGAGATATTTAGATCCAAAATCGAGCGGCGGACATCCGTATAATGGTAGCACACAGGGCAAACAGCGCCGCTCCTAAAACTGCATTAATCGTCCAAAAACTCATTAGTTTCACCAGTATTTCATCATGATCCGCTCGGGCTACTCCTCCACGACAGTCTGTGTCACTCCAGATATGTTGTGTGACTGTGCTGACCTCTGAACTGAAGAAGAACGCTTGCATCCATGCATGCGCAGTACGGCTTATTGTTTCAGGGGAAGACAGCCGGCTACACAACGACTTTCTTTTTCCAGTTTTGTGCAAGATGGACGAATATCTATCGGATGAAGATGTTGTGGAGGAGAACTTTGAATATGATGGGTGTCCTTACAGTTTTGAGCCAGAGTATACAGATGAGGAGCTCATCGAAAGGAGGACGCGGAGGCAGCGCTCAAGAGAGTACTGCGCATGCGTGGAGGCATATGTTCTTCTTCTTCAGTTCAGAGGTCAGCACGGTCACACAACATGTCTGGAGCGACACAGACTGTCTTGGAGGAGTAGCAAGAGCGGACCATGATGAAATATTAGTGAAACTAATGAGTTTTTGGATGATTAATGCAGTTTTAGGAGCGGCGTTGTATGCCCTATGTGCTACCATTATACGGATGTCCGCCGCTCGATTTTCGATCTAAATATCTCCCGAAGCACTGTTTGGATCAGGAAAGCCTTCTGGGTGAGTATATTGTTCTACTTCATTCTATAAACAATGTGAAAGCTGTAGAAACCGAACTTATCCTTTAATGACATAATAGCCAAATGAAATGTGAGATTATCATTAAGAGTGAGGTCACCTGAAGAAACATCAGATATGTATACAATTAAGCACCACATAAAATTAGTGGCCTTGGTCTGATTATTTAAAAAATAAATTGTGCCATTCAGATTTGGCAAAAATCTGTTAGCCGCTAACTTAGCTGGGCAAAAAAGTCAGTTTGGGGCAACTTTTGCCTGCAGTGTGAATGTAGCCTTATTTTTGATTTATGTCCGTTTCCTCAAAATAATGATCACTATGATATATAGATACTGTCATACTGTCATTATGCTTTCACACATCTTCATGCATGTAAGCAAAATTTTCATCTACTAACTTGAACCCCCAGCAGGTTAGAGTTTAAAACGTATTACATACTGTATTTTAAATATAACGCATGTTAGCTCTGTCACTTTTTGCATTAATGATTTTTTGTGCAAAACATAAAAATTAAATTAAAAAATCCTTTTAATTTTAAGCCCTGTCAGTCTTTTCTATTTTAAGAATGTGCTCAAGATCACCTTCGAGCGCAGGCTGTTGAGGGTCGTTGTGACTACCCCTGCTTTACAAAGTTCAAATGGGGAAAGCTTTGGCGAAACTTATGCCAAGGTCAGGCTACATTATTTTTGCTTGTGGTAATGATGTTTACTATGCCAAATTAGGCAGACACAGAGCATAAATTCATGCTGTAACTTGCCCAACAAGCTTGACAGACTAAACAACTGAAACTAATTAAATTTAAAGACACGATGACAGTGACAGGTGGAGAGGCAACAACAAAGGCAGAAAACACACATACTGTATTTAGAGTACAGAACTTTTGTACAGATGTTATGATGAATATGTTAGTTTGCTGACAAATTGAAGAGTCACTCACCTTTTTGGATCTGCTGATTCTCTCCTGTTTTTACTGGCTTCCAGGTCAAGCGGCAGGCAGCATGGAGGACTAACCATGCTCTCCAAGCTTTTATAGTTTGATAGTAGCTCCTATAAAACACACCATAGGGTGTGTTGACTTTTTGTTTTAAATAAGGACATCAGGACTCCAACATGTGACAGCAGTTTGAGGGTTATGAAAGGTCTAGAGAAGCCAAGTCACTAAGTCCCACTCTAGACAACCTCCAAGTTTGAGGACATGGGCTCACAGTTCATGCATTTGAACCATCCGGTAACTTGTGATCTGTCCTTATCTCCATCTGTTCTTCTACCTGTGACACAATCTGCAAAAGTTCTTCGTCTGTCAACTTTGGATAATAAAGATATCCTCTCATACCCACTGCTTATATGTCTTCACCATTACTTGTAGCTTGTAGCTAATTTTAATTCAGTTTTAGTTAAGTTAGAGTTTGTTGTTTCCTCTGACCGGCTGATGGGAGAAGGATAAATAACCTCTACATTCGAGCATACTACAGGTTTAAACACAGGGGCTTTGCTGAGGAAGAGTAAAACACTTAAAATAATCTTAATTTTACCAACTACAACCCACCCATGGATATCCCTCCAGAAGCAAAGCTTGCCAGTTCCATTATTTACAAGTGCCATGAGCCATTAGCAACCCCATTTCAAAAAACCTGAACTAACCCTTTAAGGCCCTGTATAACTTCCAAGTGGCATTTTAAATTAAAAGTCTGGTACATTTTGTTCAGTGGTGAGACCCCTTGGTTTTCATAACGCTTTTCTTTTAAATATGTTTCCGAGACACTTGTTTAGTCATCCATGTGTCTTACATTAGTCACTTTTGCTTGGTCTGTTCTAAACTTAATTCATTAAAAAACATACATTTCAGTTCACAAACGTATTTAGACTGTGTAAATGTTACAAATGAGTTACAGCTGATATAGACACTAAAAAACATTTTGTAATTGAAAGTAAATGTCAGAAGTTGAGAGCTAGTTTAAGGAGAATTAAAAAGCATGGAGCAATGATTAGTGAATGGATCATTGTTTGGAGATTGATCACCTTACAACTGGATGTATCATGTCTAGGAATGCTGCTGATCAGGGACTTAAAACAGGCCAGAGGGTTTGGCTCATAATTGCAGCATCTTTCACTCGTCCTGTTTTTGGAAAGTTGGGACCTGGCTTACTCTTCACTGTCCACAGTCATTAGCCAAATAAGAAGAGAAACACCAAAGTCTCACTGAAGGTATTTTCTTGCGTGGCTGGTGTATGTGTGTGAGTCAAAGGGAAAGTAAACGAGAGCTGTTTTTATGACTCCTTTTCTGTAGCACTTTGGTCCCGTGGGTTTATATAACTTTGGTGCAAAAACCACATCGAACACTCACGGTGAGTGGGCCGAATAACGAAAACAAGAGGGGTCCTTGTAACCTTTTCATGTGAGCATTCTTGGCAAACCCGTGTTCACTTCCCTGAGACATTTTGAGTTTGAGCCGCCCAGTTGGAGAGCTCATGAGCAGGCTGCAGCTATGATGCACACTCAGAGGCAAGTGTTAACTTTGTGCACTGTTATAGTTATAGATTTGGTTGTAAAAGGTAACTGTACAAATGTGTGCCTCAATGATCAAAATACCCTTAAATGTTTGTAAAGCTTCACTTCAACTTGCATTAATAAGTGATTCACATTAAGTGCCATTTGTTGGTTATGAGATCTCAGCAGACTCAAACATTTGTGCTCACTGTGTTCTGTCCTGATATTTGTTAGTAAACGGCAAGTGTTTGCATTCTTGTCTTGTATGCTTTGCTTGCATGAAAAGCAGCACTGAAGAAAGGCTTTGAGCACAGTGGGGAATTCATAAACCACATATGTGTTGGCAAATGTCCTCACTGGACCTCAGCGAGGTCCCTGCTGTTTTAAGATGTAATGGTTTACACACATCTGAAAGCATGATGGGCAACCATGCGTAGTTTCAGCAGATTTCAAGGAACTCAACTTTCTTTGTGTTATTTTTATCTGCATGTTTGAAAGCTGTATTTACAATGACATGATGGAGCAGGTTTGCTGCAGGTTTATAATAGAGACACACATATACTGTATGTGCTCTGTAAAATTATTGGCCAATTTTGGTAATATTCTGTGCCCTTGATAACTATGATAATAGAATTTTAACCAATAATATTAAATAATAACTATAGTATTAGTGGCTAAGGCTGGTAGTACACCCTACCATCAATAAGAATCCATAAATCATTGGCGAATGACAGTAAACCCTACTGCTATGTCAGTGGTATAATGCTAAGGCACCGATGTGTAAACTAGCACTGATGGACAGCCTTTAAGAGTGCAGGATTATGAAGGGGTGGTGTGCAGTGTAAAAGCACTTTGATTTGTCAGAAAGTTAGAAAAATGCAATATAAGAGGAACACGAGTTGTTTTACAGGGCTTTAACACAACTGCAGTTTGCCAGGATAATCCAAAGGGACTAGAAAAGTATTTGAGTTAACACAGCAAAGTATTTTCAAGAGCCAATATTTTAAATTCATCCATTATTCTTGATGACTGGAGAATGTTTATGAACTCTAGTGTTCAGGGGTGAAAGTAAGATAGGTTTCTTGCAGGTACTGTGCAGCTCAATTTTTTTTTAGCTCTAACGCTACAAGACAGATGTTGATAAAGCTTGCTCTTTTCTGACTACTGTGCACATCCTTGAGTGCATAATGTAAGATTTCAGACACATAATGTAATATATGGCAAAACATTTATTTTCTTTAGGGGGAGGTAAAAATTTTACCTGATTTATATGCAGTCCACTGAAAATAGCTCTGAGACCCACTTTTGGGCCTCGACCCACAGGTTGAGAACCACTGCACTAGTACTTGAATGTTCCCCACTTTGTGCTATTTTTATGCGTGAAAAGTGCTTTATGAGTAAAGCTTGATACTTCAGATTGCTCTGATATTGTGGAGAATAAGTGATGCAGGAAACCTCAGGATGAGTTTATCATTTAGAAAAGGTGAAAACAAGAGCTGGACTGCTCAGGAGAGATTAGTTTTACTTAACCACAAGACTGCCTCGTCATTTTTATAAACCGCTCTGTTCACTTAAAAACCAAGCACATGAGCAAATGACACACCGTTTGAGCTACGATAAAAACACAAAGTGATTCAGGACCGCTGTCCCGTGCATTGTGCGTCTTTACGCTCACTGGCACCGTGAGGAGCTCACTGCACTCATATCTCTCGTGCTCTCTCGCTTGTAGAGTGAATGTTTTTATTAAAGTCCAGGCTCCTTCAGGCATGCGCACATGTTGGCAGTTCACTGACAATCTCTCCACCAGAGCCCAGTAAACTGTGAGAAGTGATTTCTGATTCAGCAGTTTTTGTGCCTTCCACAGTATTGACACACTCCTAGCTAATTTTTTTTGCGTATAAGATATGTGAGGTTTCTTTTCATCACTAATTACTCCCAGAAATTTGAATTCATTAACCCTTTGTATCTTGGTGCTGTTTATATTTACATTAGCATCACAGTCACTGTTTTTGTTGCCGAATGACATAAATTTTGTCTTGTCCAGGTTCAGAGATAATCTGTTTATATTGAACCAGATTTGCAGCTTGTTTAGCTCTTCGTTTGTTATAGTGATCAGCTGCTTCAGATTGTTCTCCGAGCAGAAAAGACTTGTATCGTCTGCAAATAGTACGAATTTAAGAGTTTCGGATACCTTACATATATCATTCATATAAAGAGTAAGAGTCTTGTCTGAAAATGAGACCAAAGTTATGTCATTTATAATTAGCCAAAATAAAAATTTCTCATGTAAAATTTATAACCATAGATGTGCACTTTTTAAATTATATGACAAATTTTCATGTTATGTAGAAAAAGTATCTATTCAAGGCTATCAAAAGTAGATACGTATTGGTTGGATGTAATGGTTAAAACACCATAAGGTGCATCCCTAGTTTGTAAAAATGTTAAACTGCTGTAAAAGATTTGGATCTTTTTTGCTATCTTCTCTTTATTAATGTGTGCAGATAGATATGACAGCAATAAAAGTCTGATTCCTTCTTTTGAGAAGACAGAAGGTTAATAAAAAGTTAATGAAATGCTTCCATCTAAAATAAACAGATGGATTTGAAGGTAAATGTCATTATGTCAGCTTATTTCTGCAGCAAATATTCAATTCTTTTTAATAACAGTTCCCCATCAGAAACTTTTTGTACATCGTTTAAAAAGACCTTGTGCAGAATGACATGAAAACTTTAATTCAAAGCTTTTGATTTGCAGCCCAGACTCAGTCTTTAAAGTTGTATCTCTCTAACGTGGTTACAGCTCTGTTGAACTTAAATGAACTTAAAGTTTGTTTTATTCACATGCATTTTTGATCCCATGAAAAGTGTCACTGAGTCCAACAGTTTTCAATGTACTGGAACAACATGCAAGGGCATTTATGTCTCAGTCCTTTCACTCCTTGCATGGCCATGTAGATGCATCAGGCTTGCCCTTTACAGCATTGTGTCAAGTGTTTGAAACTTTCTGCATGGACGAATAATATGTATCAGATGAAGATGTTGTGGAGGAGAACTTTGAATATGATGGGTGTCCTTTACATTTTCGAGCCAGAGTATACAGATGAGGAGCTCATGGAAAGGAGGCAAACATTCTTCTTCTTTAGTTCAGAGGTCAGCACAGCCACAAAAACATGTCTGGAGTGACACAGACTGTAATGGAGGAGTAGCGTGAGCGGACCATGATGAAATATTGGTGAAACTAATGAGTTTTTGGATGATTAATGCAGTTTTAGGAGCAGCGCTATACATGCTCTATGTGCTACCATTATACAGATGTCCGCCGCTCGATTTTGGATCTAAATATCTCCCGAAGCACTGTTTGGATCAGGAATTCCTTCTGGGTGAGTATATTGTTCTACTTCATTCTATAAACAATATGAAAGCTGTAGAAACCGAACTTATCCTTTAATAGGAGTACAAAATTAAGTGACAGACATTTATACTAGCAGGGTTAATCCATTCATCATGCTTGTGATCCAACTGCATTCCTGGTCTTTTAACACCAAATAACAGAACCTTTGGTAATATACTGTATACTCTCTCCGCCTCATTCTCCTTGCAGTAATGTACTCCATCTGTTTAGATCACGTTTAGAATAAAAACTAAAACAGATAAATAAGGGCAATCACAGGTAAATCCTTAAGACACCGAATTACATACATTTATTTTCTCCCTCTTTTCTTTAAATTTCATGAGATGAGGGACGCCACATATATACTGCATATCGGATGATGAGGCTGTTTGTTGTTGGCTTGTGAGATGTGCATCAAACTTCCAGCTGCCGTCAGGTTAAGTTTCCATTATGACAAACGGCTTTAATCTGACATCAGATGTGACGGGACAATTACTATAATACAAATGTATATATCCTGGTTTTGACTGTTACATTAAATAGTGATTGCTGTGATTGTTTATTGCACTGAAATGTGCCTGACACTCTGAATACCTGCCTCTGAGGGTTTGGTGACGTGTGCACACATGTGCGCCTGTCACCAAATTACAGCTGCGGAGGGTGCGCTTCGCCTGCACCGAGAATAGACCAGGTTGGAGCTGGTGAGCTTTCAGCGCACCTTTTTTGGCACGAAATTGTCACTGCGCCAACCTAAATCTGTTGGCACCTCCCCCTGGTGTGCCATCACACCCATCTCTGCGCAGCCGGTCTACCAAATTGCCAAACTGGCAGCGCACAGCGGTGCACCGGACGAAATTAACACTGTGCGGGGTGCGCCAGGCTCTGCGCACCTTGCGCTGCGGTAAGAAATTAGGGCCCATTGCACTAAGAATCTTTAGGATTATAATCTTTATGGTTTTCAAAAAACTCCATTCTGCCTGTTTCTGGGCCTAGCACCGAAAGATAGTTTCTCAGGTTGAACTTTGTTGGTCTCACAAATTATCAAGTTTCTCTTAACACACTTGAATGCTGAGAAATTACAGGTACTATTCAAATTTTTGTGAATATTGTGAGGTTAAAAGAGCACTATGTGATTATTTTCCCGTAGTTCTTCATCTTCCATTCCTCTCTTTGCTTCCCAATGTACACTGACTGAGAAGAAATTGCATTTTCAAAGGAGGATTTTATTGAAAAGTGTGCAATTTTGAGACAGCAGTTTTATGTGGAAAAGGGAGAGGCGTGCGCTTCGTAACACATCCAACAACTCTGGCGGTGACTTTGTTGGGGGTGAATATTTTCCATTAAGAAATTCACGAGCTTGTAAACAGCTCAGGTCCTGGGAAGCATGGTTACATCTGGGTTGATTACTAGCCTGTTTGGAGAAATACCGCTCTCTTTATTTTCATTGACATACTCTTCTCTGTTTTCCTGCACAAGAATAGCTCCCGGCTCATTTTGCAATAACTTTTGTAGGAAACTCTGTGGAGGATCCTGGCCTGGTGTTCACCTCCCTTCTAACATTTCTTAACTTTTCCTCAGTAGGTTGATTAGGTAAGTGTTACTGCATGTTTGCATGTTCTCTTCTGTCTTTCTTTTTTTAGATCATGGTGGCCTCTGCCTGTGAGCATGCAGGTGCATAAGGAACTGTGATCTGGTGAAGATGAGTCAGTCCAAATTCACTTAGCAGCTTTATAGAGGATGTTTGTAGACTTTAAAGGGCCACCTGTCCATAAAGTAGCCATTGTGCCAACTGTGTTTGAGCTGAGTCACATCAGTTTACCATGCTAGCCTTGCATTTCTCATGAGCTCTTCTTCTGTTGAGGCTGTTTGAGGTGACTCTCCTCACTAAGATTGATGCTGACTTTATGGGAAAGTGTTTAATCATCGGTGGATGACCTCCAGTCTGCTCGCACGCGATACATTTTAATAAGCAATTAGCAGGTTAAAAACCCCAGTAAATCAGTTTGTAGGAAAACAACTAAGAAAAATAATTTCCACAAAACTGATGAATATAACCAAGTGCAGAAGCTGACCTGTGGATCTATTTGAATTTCTGTATTCAGCCAGATCTATATTCCTATAATCTACCATGATTTGAGGGTCTTAAAACTGCAGGGCCGCATGAGCATCCTTTACAGTAGGACGAGGGGGAAGCTACAAAAGAGACAACAGCAGGGAGTGACAGCAATTATAGAGATTAGCATAGAAATTGAAATTCCATTGAAATTTTAGCAAGTCTGGACTGCTTATGTATTTAATGGAAAACAAACAATACAAAAAGCATTTCTTGATAGACTGTATATTTTTGCTCCACATCCGACATGTTTGGTGAGAGTTTGTTTAATGAAGTAGAGGTAAAAATATCAACATAATGTATTCAAGTATTGATACTTTCACAAGTACTTTTGTAGTATCAATTACTCCCCTAAAATATCAATACTAAATGGGAAGCCTAACTAAATGTTTTCCTGTGAAGTTCCATGGACTGGTTTTTCTGTTTTCCTCTCTTTCTTCATGCCAAGACAGAACCATTATTTGTGTTAATAGACAATGAGATGCATCAACCAGTACTCAGCTGCATCTGCAAACATACTAACATAAACTTGATACAGTTTTGTGGCAAACCAACATAGGAATGACAGAAGGACAACACAATTTTTTGGATTGTTACTCCAAAAAATCAGTAATATCTTTAATAATATAGAGTTGATTATGCTTAATTTATAAGACACATATCAGTTTAGGTCTACATTACTAAAGATGTTATTTATATTTACAGAATAAATATCAGGTCAAAAATAAACAAAAAAAGGAAAAATTACGGCAAAAAATGTGGATATTGTGTCCATTTTTTTTAAAGTCTTGTATCACCCATCACTGCTCCACATTGGCTTACATTTTGTATTTTAATCCACAGGAGTAATGCCTGACTGCTATATTATGTGACTGGCCTGTAATAAATGTAATTGATGGGACCATTATCAAATCACCTGATGGATATGCTATTGAAAGTATCTACCTATTCCCAAACACTTCCTCTGGGCTGTTGCCCAGATGGACCAGTGAAATATATTGATCAGTCCATCTGGTGTGTCAGGTTAGAATTAATAGACTACAGTGAGCCAGACTCAGTGAGTGAGAGTTATTTTTGTTAAATTACTTTTATTACCTCCACATTGAAAAGAAATAACTAGCTGGTAAGGAAGGATCTCAAATCAGGGCTTTCTTTAACAGTATTTAATATGGTTAACACACTTTTGATCATGGATCTGTACAGAGAAAAAAAAACAGAATAAAATGATTGTTTAAAGGAGAAATATAGTTATTATTGGATGAAAACTGGTAGAGAACAGAGAGGATTAAATACCAAACCAACCATAATGTGCATCAATATTTTCAAAATTAAATTTGCCTTTGTGAAGAGAGAATCGTATTGATGTCAAAGGAGATTTAACCTACAAAAATACAGCTGCATATCAATTAAAAAGAGGCTTATCAAAAAAAGCATTACGTGTTTAGTCACATTTTAGTGAAGTCTGAACAATTGTGTGATTATCATTGTAGGTCTCACGTCTCACGTCTCACGTCTTCTCCCGCTTATCCGTGGTCAGGTCGCGGGGGCAGCAGCCTAAGCAGAGAAGCCCAGACTTCCCTCTCCCCAGCCACCTCGTCCAGCTCTTCCCGGGGGATCCCGAGGCGTTCCCGAGCCAGCCGAGAGACATAGTCTCTCCAGCGTGTCCTGGGTCTACCCCGGGGCCGCCTTCCGGTGGGACGTGCCCGGAACACCTCATCAGGGGGGCGTCCAGGAGGCATCCGGACCAGATGCCCGAGCCACCTCATCTGGCTCCTCTCAACGCCTAGGAGCAGTGGCTCTACTCTGAGCTCCTCCCGAATGACCGAACTTCTCACCCTATCTCTAAGGGAGAGCCCAGCCACCCTGCGAAGGAAACCCATTTCAGCCGCTTGTACTCGCGATCTCGTTTTCTCGGTCACGACCCAAGTATCATTGTAGGTACAGCAAAATCCGTACAGACAAATTAACACAATAAGAGTTGATATAAGCACTTCTTAAGTGTCTATGTGGGTCCACACAGCAAAGTGCTGCTTTCACTCCTTAGAAAAGTTGGCACTTTAAAGCTCATTAAGTATAATTATTTACTCTGTTAGAAATTAAAATTTAAAACTGTACAACACTTTTACAGTGTGACTTTTGGTCAGCAATTTTATGTTGTGTTAGGAAAGCACATTGTGTATTTTAACTACATAAGTGTAGTTAAAAGTGTGGCATTGTTAATACATCTATATTAACAATGCCAAGTGTAAAAATTGCGGTATTTATTTTACTGTAAATAATTGGGGAAAACAGTAGAAATTTTTTTAAAAAAACATTTGCTCTAGCAGGATGGTTGACTCTACAAGTGTTAGTTACAAGTTCAGAGTTCAAATAAAAAAATCAGAGTTCAAGATTCTACAGTGATATGTATAGCTTTGATTTACTGAAACATCATTTTAACACTTGTTTCAGCCATTTTCAGCTAAGAGTACATTTTCCAGGGTTTGACTACATCCAGATTGTAATTAACTCTGCATTTGCAGAAAATTTGCAAACACCAAAATTTTAACTCCTCTCAATTTGTTGTGTATGTCTACTTTAGATACATGTTTAGAGACCATGGAAATAAGCAGTTCGAAATTCTGAAAAAAAAAAAAACTGTCCTGAGGGTCCTTCTTTCATATAACTTAGGTCAGAGCTAGTTCAAACCACAACTAAAAGATGTGAACAACCACAAATAAGGAGAAAAGAGTGGCCTAGTAAAAGTATAATGCTACAGCTTTCATGTGTATGGTCTGTACTTAAGCTTGTTAATAATAATGCTGATTGTATATTAAAAATAGGTCTATAAAGTATTGTAATGTCAGGCTGCACTCAATATTCAAAGACTTAAGCATTAGGGAGTTATAACTTGTTATATGTGGATGTTTGGACCGTATTTTATTTTTCTTGTAATACATTTAATTGGGTGCAGAAGTCTGGCATTCATCTTCTGTTCCCCAATCCCCACATGTGAGGTTTTTCAAATTAAGCTTTGTGGGAAGTATTAGTTATTCGGCTGAATATGAGGCCTGAAGTTGCTCACATAAGTGTCTCTTGTTCACCTTACGTATGTGTGTGTTGTGGAAAATCTGGCTCTCGCAACTTCTCACAAAAAAGCATTAGAGTAAAGAGTAAAGGTGACATATTTGAAGGTGGGCAAATTAGAAAAAAAGTAGCAGCAATGAAGACTTTTTATGAAATTGTCAACATGCCGATAAAATGATGAAGCTGTATATTGTTTGGTCAGTGAGAAATGTGTGCAAACACCAAGATGTTGTGAATGACTGCCCTCTCCACATCCAGAATCATTAACACCAATTATTTGCATCTTGAATGGGAAACCGGGCAGCTTCCTGTTCACTTGACTTGGTTTCCCTTTGTTGCTGTTACGGCATTGTTTACCCGCTGTTTCTTCCTCTTCGAGTCTATCCATCAAGAGCACTTCAAACGACTTGCCCCTCCGTCTGCACTCGATACTCTTTCCCTTTCACACTTAAGTTGGTTCCCATGTGTTTGCAAAGCCGCTCACTCCTCACTTGCTCATACTGGGACTCATCAGCATGCTGGAGACCCGATTACCCCCGTCCCTCCTCAGGATGCACAGCTGCTTTTCCTGCGCTCCACTTGCTGGAACGACTATTTTTGTGCTGATAATATTAGCTACATCCCCTGTTTACTCAATGCTGAAAACTGAACCATTGTATTTGGAGCAGTCAGGGTCCCTGGTGGCTCGGAGTCACGGTTACAGGCAGACAGTGTAAAGGGCGTAGGATTCCCTCAAAGATGAAGGATAACACTGTCCTACCTGATCAGGGACTCAAAGGGTGGGGAGGGAAACTGCAGGCAGAGAATGAGATCCGTGAGAATTGTAAAGTAACTTTTGTGTCTGAAAATGATTAAACTTGACTTAATCATCTGATCATAGTACTTATCAAGCATACAGTTTTTACAGGCAGAAAACCTGATTATGGTTCAACAGCACAGACGAGGGCTACAACTGAGGGCTATGCTTAAGTACTGATTGATAAATAGAAAAACTTAAGATCATGATTCACAAGTTCACATGATATATTTCTTATGACAGAGATTCTGGTTGAATCCTTTACATTCAGAACAAGCTGCATTCATGTGTGTATGTATTGCTTCATAACAAACTACTTTGACAGTCACAATCAAGTAATTTAATTTATATACCCCATTATAAAATACTTCTGCCTCACAACTCCGTAGTGTGGTGGAGTAATATGTCAAAAACACGGCGGTGAGTTAGCATTTAGCACTTCCTGCTTCTCAAGCCCAAACTAAGGGGCCATTTACGTGGAAACTCCTGACTCAAAGACGCAAAGATTCTTCCTTTGTGTTTTCAAATTCTTCTGCATTCAGATGACGACGCTGGAGACAAGTTAATCCCCTGTAAATCTGCTGTAGTGTGCATGCCG
This sequence comes from Scarus forsteni, assembly GCA_036419115.1. Taxonomy (NCBI): domain Eukaryota; kingdom Metazoa; phylum Chordata; class Actinopteri; order Labriformes; family Labridae; genus Scarus; species Scarus forsteni. The sequence goes on along the minus strand of JAZDUH010000066.1, from coordinate 49,170,908 downwards.
GTTCAGTAGATGGCGGTGTAGGTCTGCAGAGAGGCAGCGCTGCTACAACACACGAATGAAGAAGAATAACATCTCACAAACAACAATGGCGAATAGACACACAGAGATACAGGAGTTTCTTTTCTGGACAACAAATCAGTTTGAACAACAAATCTGTCTGGATGGTTTTGTCTGGATAATAAACCGAGCACGGGAAGAGGCTGACACGTTACTCAGTAGTTCCTGGTATGCGCACGCAGCCTTCACATGAATGAGCACGGTGACGTAAGCGTTTCACCCTAAAACGCTCTGATACAGGTTTACACGGAGCTGCATGGAGAGCGGATTCAAACCTTTCCACTCTGGAGTACGTTTTCAAAAGTTTCCGTTTTCAGTAAAAACGCAACGCGCTCCGTCTAAACGCAAGGCCAAAACGCAGTGAAAACTTGTCGGATTTGAGCGTTTTCGGTGCCATGTAAATGGCCCCTAAATGTGATTTATGCTGCATTCACACCGCAAGCGACCCAGCTACCAAAATCGCGTTGCCCACTGAAGTAGCGTTGCGCGTCCATAAATACCTCATTTTGGTCACTGTTGCCGTCACTCGGTGACGTCATGTCCGCTCGAGTTTCACCGTGATCATATCATATATCCTATAATAGGATGTATAAGCAGACATTATTCCAGCTGTATCCTTTTCATTCACTTATCAACCACAAAACACTGCAGCTGATGCCCTGCAGCAGCATTATCTGTGAGTTTCCCGCAGTCCGTCTAGGCGGAACTCATGTCCTCACTGACTTATGTTTCCCACACGGACATGGATTGTTACTCTGTAGTCCGGATGAATAACTGTCTGTCAGGGGCACACGTGCACACACCTGCTGATTGATCAACTTTTTTTACTTTCACATGGCGTGACAAGCTTTGTGGTGTGAAAAGCGGCTGTCTCATCGCGGGAGGGTTAGCCCCACCCCATCGCGGATGTACATTGACTTTGCATGATCGCCGAGGTAGTACAAGTAGCACGGTGTGTACGCACCTTTGGGATGGCTGTTACAGATAAATGCCTGACAGAAAGTTCTTGGCGAACAGGTTTCAGTGTTTAATGAGAAATAATAAAATGCATCTAATGTTTAAAATGATGGTTCGGATTGATTTTTATTAATCAGTTATTCATACAATTTTGACACATCCATGAAGACCAGGTTGATCAGGTCATTTAATTTTGAGGAAACTTTCAAGCAAGAGATCAAAATAAGACATAATACCTTGTAAATACTGTAGTTCTTTCCAAGTTTAATAATAATAGTTTTCCCCTGTAGCTAATTACTGTTAAGCTTAAAAGATTATTTAAAGTGGGTCCATTTGTTAAGATTATCAGTGAATTGTATGTGTTTCATACTTTCTGTTTTCCACAAAGTTTATTATCAGCAATGGTCTTAAACACAGTGAAAAATCCCAATATTTCAGTGGGAAAGCAGTTGAGGAAATTTTGAATCATTTGCACTTTGAAAGTTGCTGTGAGACTGTCGTGCAAAGGATTTGAGTTTTGCTGCTTCGCCAAAGTTTAAAACATCCAACATCTGCAACCAATTTCTTTGCCTTCTGTTGCTGTAATACTTGAGTTCCAAGAAAGAACTATCTTTCCTTATCTTATTGTCCGCCACAGGGGGGCTGCATGAGCATTTGCTGTAACACAAAAACTATCAAAAGCATAGTGCCATCTTTTGAAATATATATGTGTATTTTTCCAATGCATTAGAATATTTTATTCTTGTCTCATTTGTTTATGTATCATAAGTTGTTGATACATCCTCTTTAGTAAGTACAAATAGCAAATGTCAAAATAATAATTGGACACTGTAAAAGCTAAAATCGTTTGTGTTTTAAATGTATTTAAAGCTGCTAGATGTTGCAGAGCAAGTATACTTTATTTACTAAGATGCTGCAACCTTGCCAAGCAGCTGGATCAGCCTGGTTCAGTGAGTATAATCTGTCAGATCAATCTTGCCAAGCTTCAGCCTAAAGCGGCACAGCTCAATCAGAGTCCTTTAAAGCAGGAAGAGGTACTGCTTCAGTAGCAGTTTTATCAGATCTGGACCACATTTCTTTTTTAAATTAAAAACAAACAACACAAAGCATTTCTCAATAAAAAAGGATATTTTTGCTTGGCTTCTGTCATTGTTTTGGCTTGAGTTTTTTTCTATGAAGTGCCTTATGTTTTGTATCTGACACTGCAGTAGAAGCGCCTGCCTACTACATTATCTAAATGGCCTAAAAAGAATGTCATTAATGAAACAATCATCCAATCACCAAGATGCTTTTCACATTCTTCTGAGGTCTGTATGGTGGCTACATACAAAGGTCTGGATTTAGGTCACTAAAATATGTAAGGTCATTTTGAGCCCATGCCGACACCTTTCATGAACTGATTGTTATAAGTCAAAAGTCTAATATCTGAACTCATCACAGTTCCCAGTGGAAGGACATAAAATGCCCACCACAGCAGCATTTCGCAATTGTTTAAGTTCCCCATCAAACCTTTTGGTGCAGTTTACTCTGTGGAAGGATCCCTCAGTAATAACACATTTTGAATAAAGTTTTAAATGTCAGTGTAGCTATGAGAAGCTGTTCAAACTTCTAATACTGTGTTATTGGTGATGATGTAAAAAAAATGTGTGGAAGTGTTACAGCTCAGGGCGTACTTCATCACAGTCAGACATGACTTCTAAGAAAACCACAATGAGTTATTTGTAAAGTGGGAAATATCCTTCCTTGTTGCTGCTTTGTGACTCAACATGAATAAGGTGGAAGTGGTGTGAGGCAGCAGGGAACGGTGCTTTCCCTCGTCCTGTGAATGTTGAAGTTTGAGTCATAGATCTTTTAGATTCTTAGTCTTTTCTGGCCCTCTGTGTAGTTAGGATGCTGATTTAAAACCTGTAATACAACTCAGTTTAAAATACCTAAGAGGATAGCCAACCTTTTATTAAGCAGTTAGACAGTGACTGGAGATTCTTTACACCTTTACCCTTCTCCTACTCAAGATCAGCAACATTCTTTGTGATGGACAAGGAACTTGACTGCTTTCCTAAGCATGTTGTCATACTCCTGGAAATGTATTTAGGACAGTCTGCATGAATTAGACCGTGTTCACTTTTCTCTCTGTGGGGCTGTTCAAATCTACCTGATTCCAGAGTGGCTATTAGCCCCCTAATAAAGGCCAGATTGTGGGAAAACTGGTAGTTAATGTGACCCGGCTGTGGCTTGCTGACAGACGTTCCCACCAGCGGTGTAGGACAGAGGCTGTTGCATTTTCCTATCCAGGGGAAAAATACAATCTGTTCAACTGCTGCAGACGTTTTACTTGCATTATTTTTATGTAAAACATTTGCTGACGTTCTATATTACCCTTGACATCAGCTGTGAGATATATCTGAGTCTATTTACTGTCTCAAAATGCTCAACTTTCAGACCCCAGAATAGAAACTCACATTTGATCAGTACAAGTTTTTATCAGCTACGTCTTTTAACCAAAGTGAAGCCCTTTTTTAAATCATGCTGACCTTGAAAGGACCATTCATGCTTTTATAAGCTCACGCATTGATTATTGTAATGCCCTCGATGTCGGTGTATCCCAGTCTGCCCTTAGCCGCCTTCAGTTGGTACAAAATGCGGCAGCCCGTTTCCTGACCAACACCCCAAGGCGGCAACACATCACCTCGGTCCTCTTTTCCCTCCACTGGCTTCCACTGTCTGCAAGGATAGATTTTAAATTTTACTTTTTGTTTTTAAAGCCCTTAATGGCCTTGCACCTATTTATTTGAGTGAGCTTCTCTCTGTTCGTAACCCCAACAGGGAGTTAAGGTCTTCTCATCAGCTGCTTTTAGAGGTTCCTAGCACCAGGTACAAGCACTGGGGTGATCGGGCTTTTTGAGTCGCTGGACCCAGACGCTGGAACAAACTCCCCCCCAACATACGCACCGTTACAGACTTTGGCCTTTTTAAAGCCCAGCTTAAAACTTATTTTTTCAGACTGGCTTCTTTATCTGTTCTTATCTGTTTTTATTTATTTTCCTGACATGTTCCACTGTTGCTTTCTTTTAATCTGCTTTTATTTCTTATCTTATCTATTTTTATCTGGAGAGCACTTTGGTCACCTCGAGTGTTGTCAAGTGCTCTATAAATAAATTTTGATTGATTGATTAATTGATTGATTTAAAGGACAAAGGAACTGGACAAGTGATGTGAGAAACACTGATGAGCCTCCAAGAAGGCTTTACAGTAGGTAATACATAGTTGTGAAAAGTAGAGGGGGACCTGAGGATACCTGGAGGTGACCACCAGGGAGTCCCAGAATTTAGAACTGCTCTTATCCCGTTGCTGCATTGTTACCCATGTAATGACATGTACTAAAGGTCAACTCCTTCTCTGCCTTTCAGCTGCTCAGTTAGCTAAGAGACTGTTCTCTGCCTTTGTTTAGCTGCGGCCCCTCTTTTACACATTTTTGCCGTTTACCAAGTTAATCGACTTGAAGGACAGATAGTGTTGATTCCTACTTCATCCCTTAAATTATCCAAACAAAGCATTGTGGAACACCTCACTAGCATTCATCGGACCAAGCTACTCATGGCATGTTGCTGCTGGATGAATATCAATTTTGACTGCTCTCACCATCAGTGACTCCTACTTCTGCCCTGACACATCTACCCTCATCCAAAACAGAGGGGCCCTGCAACTTGACCCCTTTTCCCCCATCACCCATGGACAAAGTGACTCACAGTAAGTCCATAGTTTGGACAGAATTACCTTTTAGGAAGTTCTTTTAACACTGAGGTGGTTTCTTTATTCTGATGACTGTTATTGTAGTTATAAGCTTCTATAGTTGGTTTTATTGATGTCGGTCTGCCCCCATAAACAAATATGTGTACAAGGTTGTGTTTTCTTAACCACCATCTTGGCTGGCCACATGTTGAAGTGTATGTAAGAGCTGTCCCCCTCTAACAGACGTACACTGGTTTGTTTGTTTGCTTTGAATTTAGTTTGTTTGTCCGTAGTTTAGTTTCATGAATGTTGTTTATTCTTCTTCAAAATTAATGTTACTTTGTTAAATAAACTCTATTATAATTAAAATAACTTTTCAGTGGCTATTGTAGCCTTGCAGAGCAGACAGACCTGCCTGATTCTGAAATCCTGCAGGTCCGTCATGCCAGGCTCCGTTGTCCAGCGAATTCACTCGGCTGAATTATTAACATTCCAATCAGGGAAGAGAGGCGGGAGCAGCAGAATGCGGACGAGACGACAACCTTAAGTTGAAAACTGGAAGTTAAGAATGGACATGCCGATTAGCCGATTGTCCTCATGGCTACCTAGTGAAACTTGACGAAATCTGCCCTCCTCAGAAGTTTACTTGATGGGATTGTCTTTGGCGAGGTTCATGTCACCTATCAGTGTTAAATGAATCATCTGTGTGGTACAATTTAGAGTAAGATGATAGTAAAAGGCCATTACCTGTTAGCAACTAAGTTAGTGGCTAACGGCTAACAGTCATTAACTGTTGTTACCTGTTAGCGGCTAAGTTAGCTGCTATGGCTAACATCCATGAACTGTTGATAACTGTTGTAAGCCATTAGCCGCTACATTAGCAGCTATATAGGAGGCAGCCCTGCTTGATGTGGATTGGTCTGTGATGAATGTGACGAGCCAAACGATTGTCCAATCACAAGCTTGTGGTTTTTTAACGTTCTGCCCCTGAAAACAAATTCAAAGGGCTCCTACCCAGATGGACTAGTGAAATATTTCCGTGGCAGATATATGGAATTGTGCATATTCAATGAAGTAACTGCTGTTTGACAGGGTCAGTGTTCAGATTCACACCTTTAGGCCATAGAGAGACAAAAATACTTGATTCGATGACCCTTTTTGAATGACTGAAACTGAAGGGTGTCTTATTATGAAAGGATGACCAGTTCCCTGAATATCTGCCTCTGTTGTTGACTGCTCAGACTTTACACTGAGGCTCTCTGTCTCTGTAATGAACAAAGAAGTACGGCCAGTAATAAATTTGCTATTTTACCTCATGCCCATGCACTTCTCTACTTGTGCTTTCAACACATGCTCATGTGTGTAGCTGGAGGAGAGTCAAGGTGCACAGGAGTTCAACTTTCCGACGTTAAAGAATTCAATTAAGAGGTAAGAACTAATGAAATACCCATTACCAATCAATAGAATCAACAGATCAGTTTGGACCGAGGACTAGCAGATGAAAAACACATTGTTGGCGCCATATCAATGCCTTTGAAGCAGTTTAATCAGTTACTGTATAGATACAGAGTCATTGTAAATGTCTCTTTGTTGGGGCTCAGAAACAAGTTCGTGACCCCACTCTGATCCTGCATTATGATGAATTATACAAAGCACATCATTAACCATTGCTGTCCCCAGCAGGGAAAGCAGGTCTTCAACTGTATTGTATTGAATAAAACCAGACCGTGGCATGAAAAAGGTTGGGGACCACTAGTGTTAGACTGCTCTTTATCTTATTATGAATTTACACATTTGTAAAATTTCAAAAGTCTGCTTAAAAGTCATCTGTGCATGTTTCAGTCCTCACTAATGAAAGGGCTTCATGATGCTCTGAAGTAAATGGACTGGATGAATGTATTTGGCTTGAAAGCTGCAGTTATGGACATAATTGATTCTCTTAATGCTTCTTGTTGTGTTACTTCTGCGTTGTTGTACATTTTTTTGCCTTTAGTAGAACATAAAAACAACAGTTTATACATTTGGATATCTTCCATGAATTCTAACACGTACCCTAAGCCCCACGGTCTTTCTGAGACATCAGATCGTTTCCACCTCAAAGCCTCTAATTGGCAACCAACCTTCCACCTCAAATTTAGACACAACAGGAGCATAGTGGAACATACCTGCGAATGCACCCACTTCTCCATTAGTGGAACGAGCCTGTCTGCATGGAATGTTTAATTCAAGCTGCTGCGTGCTAATGTGCTCTGGGTTTGCTCTGTGCCAGGCCAGCAGGTGAGGACTTCACAGCCAGAGCATCCTGCCCCATTATCCACAGACGACCATTTCTGGTTCCCACAACAGTTTTTAATAATTTGGCTCATTTCTCAGAATTCCTTCCAAACATAAGGCTGGATCTATGTGAAAAAGCAGACACATTCTCCACACTTTTTTAAAGGTCATTTATAAAACACGCAGTAAAGCAAATCTTGGGGATTATGAGGGCTTTGTGAAAGCAGCAGTGCTTGAGGGTTTAGGAGTTTTATGGCCTTTCTTTTATTTATTCAATTTAAAGAGCTGAATACAGAGGTGTGGACTTGAATTGAACGCACATTACTTGCGACTTCACTTGGACTTGAGCCTATAGACTCAAGATATTTGGTGTTTATTGTTTTGTTTTGTTTTGTTTTTTATGTATAGTGAGTAAGAGATCCATTGACAGGGCACTGTTCCTGATTCTACTCTGATGAGATGGTGGACCATGAATGTCCGCCCGTAATGCAAGCATCAACTCCTGTTCATGTTAAACTTTCATGATAACAAACTCGAACACTTTTTAGAGTAATAAGATTACCTTACTGGTGAAATGAGAAATGCGAGGCTTTAAGTTTGCAAGTCATGTAATCAATTATAAGATGTGGTTCCATGAGATTAATTTCTTAATGATTTTTCTGAGGTTACTTTCCTTTTTGTTGCAATGGCACAAAACTGCTCTGTTTCTGTTTCCCTTCTTGACTTTACTATAGCATAGACTTGTGTGAAAGCAGATATAAACTATTTTGTGTGAGTACTTGCATGAAGTCGTCAAATGTAGTTTTAGACAGAGAGAACTGCAGTACACTGGAAATATCCCTGCTGCGGTGGATTTTAGGAGGAAGGGATAGGAGCAACCTCAGCATGAAATGTAATTTCAGAGCTCTTTGTATTGTCTCAGTGGAACTGTCTTTGCCCTGTTCATTTTGAGACTGTGAACATAACAGGAACTGAAAGGTTATCATGACTGTTAATTTGTTATTGGGAGCAGAGTTAGCGATCATGGGTCATAATCTAGGCTGAATGATGACAGTCAAGTCCAAACATTCACAGGCAACAGGGACTTGGCTACTATATTTACAATCAGGCTTACCCCAAAATTCCACAGAACGCGAAAGCACCATGCCGTGCCCTTGAAACCTACTGCAGAGCACTTTACTCCCATTCTAGTCTATCAGGCAAATTCCACTGCATGGCGATTGCGCCAAGGCACCGGAGATTCGCTTCAAGCCTATTTTCTGCGCGGGCGCTTCCAAACCTCGTAAAGGTACATATGTATATAAATAACATTGTATGTATGAAACTAAACATCCTTTCTGCATGGAAATAGGCAGAAAGAAGTGGAATAAATCACGAAGCTGTATGGTTGTAATGCGTGGCATTACGCAGCGCTTTCTCGTTATGTGGAATTTGTAAGAAATATAAGTGAAGGGGTGCAAATTCTTGGTTTCCCTGTGCTCCAGTATATTTCCTCTGTAGTCTAATGAATTACTTTTAAAAGTTCTGCTAACCAGCACTGATTGTCCTCATACTTGATAAGATTATTTTTCTCTACCATTTCTATTTTGGATCATTTCAAAGAAAGATTAAAAAGGCTGTATGAATGAAACTCCCAAAATGCACTGGTGTTTGATACAGTATGTGCTGAACTGAAAGACAGAGGAAAAGTCAGAGAACCTCCTAAACATCAGTCAGCCCACTGCTACAGCACTGATGCTCTTTAGTGGAGCCAAGGCACAAGCATGCCTCACAGCGGGACAATGTGCTTGAGGATAATCAGCTCAATAAAAGTACATCTGCCTTTCACGCTGCTCTATACTTGGACTGCACAGGGACACAATGTCCTGTTGTTTTTTTTATGTCTCACCCCTCTTGACAAATAATTTCATGCTGCAGGATGAACATTAATCTATGCTTTTCATTGCTGGGTTTATGGAGGGGACATGCCAAGTAAATGTCAGAGTTTGGAGGAAGTTATATTCCCATATCTGGACAGCAGGGCAAAGCCATTTAGTCAAATGTATATGGAAACTAAATATGCTTTGCATTTGAACAAATTTAAGCATAACACTGAGACTACAACAACAATTAAATTCATTAATACAAATACACACACACACACACACACACACACACACACACACACACACACACACACATATATATATATATATATATATATATATATATAAATAGATATAGATATATATATATATATATATATATATATATATATATATATATAGATATATATATATATATATATATATAGATATCAGTGAGCTCCATTAACTGAACATTTCTGGGTATTTTTAAACTAATCATTAGCCTTCATTATGAAATGATGAAATGGGGGCTTGGACGTAAAGGTTATAGGCATCCATCAGATACAGTATGCCGTCATTCAAATGATATCCCATAATGAACCATTTCCAAGAGTGCTGCACAAATGCCATTGATAAAGAAAGATTCCATGGATAAAAGCCATAAAATGGAGAAATCATTGTGGAGGATCAGATGCAGCTCTGTTCCCCTCCCCTTTGGAAACATCCGAGTCTGTTGGTGGGGAAAGCTGTGATAATTATTTCTGCCCAGATTGGCTGCTTAATTAATGTTTGATAGGAGTTGGTAACTGAGTAGGCTACGGAAGTAGCCACAGCGTCTGTCTGTGATGATCAGAAAACACACATGTAGGAGGAGCCAAAGAGGCTGTGTAGCTATTGCATAAGAAATCCCAGAAAGTAAAATATTGAGAATTTAAGGAATTTTTTTTAGAGGCTAGCACATTTCTACATGAACTGAGTGTTTAGTAAAAGGTGTCAAGTTCCTTTGCACCCCAAGCCCCTTCCATCAGCTTTAAAGCAAAGACAACTTACTTCACAGAACAAGGGAAGATGGTTTGATAGTTTAGGTGAAAAATTGTGCTATATGGATTATTCTTTATTTTACCAATAAATGTGTGTGGTTATTTTACCAGTGTGTATGCTTGATTGATGGATAGACTGTCATTTTTCAAACAGTGGAGCTTAATTTGTGTTTTGTCAGAATGATTGCAAAAAGCATTGATTTGGTCAGGACTGAGAATTTATCATAAAATAAGAGAATAATTGGCAGTCTGCTTTGGATCAGTTTATAGATAAATTAAATGTTTAAAATTTTGCACATGAAGGGTGAAAATGTACAAATCCATGAACCCTAAATAGTTAATTTATGCTGTGAAATACAGATTGTAATTTGGTACATAATAGTCATGTTTTGGGGGCTAGATACAATCAGGGACAATTAATTGTTTTCCAACATATTATACAAGTCTGCCCATTTGTGAATTATATCAAGTCAAGTTTTGCCAAATGTTACTTGCCAATTGCTTCTCTGGCAAATAAAAACAAAATCAATGAAATTTATAGAAGTCTCACTTTTTATTATTTGAAATTGTACTACCATGCTGTAGAAAAAGCAAATAAAACTCCATACAACTGTCTGTAAGACCAAACAGTCTGTAACATTTCCAGAATTTCAAATTATTCATATTACAAGGTGGTTCATGGTGTTCATTGCATGGTACTGGAGTAATCTTAAGAACCATGGAGTGTTACCACAGTCAGTTCAGGGTAATTACTTTAATAGACCTCTCCCTCTTAGAGTTGAGTGTTAAAAGTGAAGATTCAGACTCTGCTGCAGGGTATTTACTTCCTGTGTGTGCTTGTGTTTAAAAGTGTGCCTGTGTGTGTCCATCAATGCCAGAGAACATTCCATACTCTCATGTCAGTTTCTTCGTTCACAGCTGACTTTAAAACATTGTTCCGTTTCTCCAATCAAAGTAAATTAATGAGAGAATGACTGAATCTGAAACGTATCCATTTTTACCGTAAAACTTTCCACATGAAACAATCTGTAGACAATTTTGGAAACTCACAGTGGAAACTAAAATTGCTTATTCATGTTATATGTACGTCAATGGGACTCTTTATTAGATACATCCCACTGTACCAGGCTGGACCCCTTTTGACTCCCGAGCTGCTTTGATATTTCATTATAAACTTTCAGCTAAGTCCTTCTTTCCTCTGAGATTTTGGTTCATACTGACTGATGGTATCGCCCATGTGCATAAATGGAATATAGTTAATTCATTGATATGTTCAAGAAACCAGTTGGAGATCATTGTAGCTTTTGACATAATGCACTTTCTTGATGGAAGAAGTCATCAGAAGATGGGGTTCACTGTGGCATAAAGGGATGAATATGGTCAGTATCAGCATACTGGTCAGCTGTGGCATTTAAACAATGTTCAGTTGGCTGTGAAGGGGGTAAAAAAATCTGAACCATCAATACAAGGATGGATCCAAGAGCTCATGTCGTCAATGCCACATTGTGACCCCATCAGACTGTCTCGTCAGACCAGGCAGCAGTTTTACAGCCTCTTGTAGTCCAATACTGATGAGCCTTTTCTATTGTAGCCTCTTTCCTGTTCTCTGCAAACAAGGGTAGAACCTGGTGTGGTCCTCTGCTGCTGTGGTCGCTCAATCACTTTGATCCACTTCTGCCTTTCCTCTCTGACCTCTGGCATTAACGAGGTATTTTGGCCCAAAGAACTGCTGATCACAGGATATTTTCTTTTTTCCTTTGGATGATTGTGTGTGAAAATAACATGCATATTCAAACCATCCTTCCTGGCACCAGCAGTCGTGCTACATTCATATTCCCTTCACCTGATATAGTGACTGGTGAGTGAATATTGTGCAGAAAGCTCACCTGTCAGTTCATCAGTCCTCTCTCGTCGTCTGTTGTCACTGCTTTGGTCAAGAGCACCCTGTTGGTGACACACAGCACATTTTCAATAATCAAACCAGAAAAAGGGAGTTCTGTTTAGGGAAAGTTTATTAAATAGTGAGATTAAATGTTTGACAACACAGAAGCATAGTGCAGCCAGGGAGCCAGTTCATATTTGAAAAGTGTACTCTAATTTATTTCTGTAAATAGTCTGGTATGTGAGCTGTCAGGCAACAGAGGCTGGATTTATTTTGAGCCCTTTGAGACTTTTTTTATTTTCCCAGACCTGACTTCTGTGTTCAGTGTGGTCCTGTGTGTCAGATCAACATATAATAGGTATTATAAATATTTAACACAAGGCCTCTCAGAGTACTTAGAGCAAGCTCTATTATTTGGTTACAGAGCAGCAGACTACATTATATAATTACTCAACAAACAAGAGAGAACTTTTCACTCTGTCAGTGTTTATTTACTCTCCACTGCAGTAATCCAAAAAACACCACATGAGAGCTTCCAGGTTTTCCAGGGAGTTTTTGGAACAATGTTTTTGGGCTTTCCTGATTTTAGCTATAAAAAATATTTTACTTCCCTGAAACTAATTTTATCCATGAAAGCACTGAATAAGTACATTTTGGAAGGCTTCTATTTATATGATTTGCGTTAAGCACACCGCGGAAGCTAACAACATTTGCTTCCCCAATTTTGTTAAATTACATGGCAGAAAGTAAAAGGCTTTAAATCTAAAATGGGTTGTTGTTGGCGTAGGTGAACATGTTCTGGCAGAACAAATTGTAATAGTTTGTTTTATGAATACAGTTTTTCTGGACACAGTGCCTTGGGAGCGGAGACAAGCAAAGTCAGCTCATGCTGTGTGGGCAGCAGAGGGCTGACCTCAGGATGGGATATAAGTTCTGACTGTGCTCGCACATTAACCAGTCAAACCAGTGCATGGAGATTTTCCAGCTACCCGTCCACATGAACAGCTTGATTCTGATGTTGATTAGTCAATATTTTGTTCAGTTGGATATGAGACGGTGTCTTCAGAGACTCTGTAGATTTATTTGTGCTTAAAGAGGTGAGAGTTTTTAAGACAGTCAACCCAGTTTATTGTCTTTGAGATGTTACCACAGAATGCATATTAAAATGGATGCAGAAACTTTCTGCTGGCAGTGAAACCAAGCTTTTACAGTCCCCCCCGCTGCCGGTGCAGTTCTCAACATGAACCCTTTTTTTTTCATAACAGCTTGGACTTGGGTCAAAATGTAATTGAAGCTTTTCTCAAGTCTGCTTGTGCTGTGATACAGTAGTTTTTATTTGGTTTTCCTCATTCATTTTTCCAAGAAGTCTTATTTAAATTATTTGATAATCAAAGGGCAGTATGTCCTGTCATAATCCTCTTAATGTAACAGATTTATTGACAGATGTTGCTCGACTTGATAAAACAAGTTAAAGAAACTGCAGAAGGTAATAGCTGGATAAAACTGACTTTTAGTATACTCAAAATAATTTATTTTTCTTCACATATCATAGCTGACTTGATATCATTTTCCAAAGCAACATGCTGAAGCCAAATTGTGATAGAGCATGTTTACTGTGTTCACATGAAGATGTGTCAAAACAAGGCATGTTCATATGAATCTACGAGAACTTAAAACACAGTAGTGTGCAAGCCAGGCCAGTTGTTGGTGATGCACTTTTGTAGAGAAAAGTGGTGATACAGTAGTGTCTGTGCACTAATGCTTTCCAGGCACAAGTGGCAGAAAAGACTGAGAAAGTTGAGGAATGCTCATCAAACACTTATTTGGAACATCCCACAGGTGAACAGGCTAATTGGGAACAGGTGGGTGCCATGATTGGGTATAAAAGCAGCTCCCCTGAAATGCTCAGTCATTCACAAACAAGGATGGGGCGAGGGTCACCACTTTGTGAACAAATGTGTGAGCAAATTGTCCAACAGTTTAAGAACAACATTTCTCAACCAGCTATTGCAAGGAATTTAGGGATTTCATCATCTACGGTCCGTAATATCATCAAAAGGTTCAGAGAATCTGGAGAAATTACTGCATGTCAGTGCTATCACCACATAGGCTCAGGAACACTTCAGAAAACCACTGTCAGTAACTACAGTTCATCGCTACATCTGTAAGTGCAAGTTAAAACTCTGTTATGCAAAGCAAAAGCCATTTATCAACAACACCCAGAAACACCGCCGGCTTCGCTGGGCCCGAGCTCATCTAAGATGGACTGATGCAAAGTGGAAAAGTGTTCTGTGGTCTGACGAGTCCACATTTCAAATTGTTTTTGGAAATTGTGGTCGTCGTGTCCTCCGGACCAAAGAGGAAAAGAACCAGCCGGACTGTTATAGGTGCAAAGTTCAAAAGCCAGCATCTGTGATGGCATGGGGGTGTATTAGTACCCAAAGCATGGGTAACTTACACGCCTGTGAAGGCTCCATTAATGCTGAAAGGTACATACAGGTTTTGGAGCAACATTATGTTGCCATCCAAGCAACATAACACAACATCTTTTTCATGGACGCCCCTGCTTATTTCAGCAAGACGATGCCAAGCCACATTCTGCACGTGTTACAACAGCGTGGCTTCGCAGTAAAAGAGTGCGGGTACCAGACTGGCCTGCCTGTAGTCCAGACCTGTCCCCCATTGAAAATGTGTGGCGCATTATGAAGCGTAAAATACAACAACGGAGACCCCGGACTGTTGAACAACTTAAACTGTACATCAAGCAAGAATGGGAAAGAATTCCCCCCGAAAAGCTTCAAAAATTGGTCTCCTCAGTTCACAAACGTTTACTGAGTGTTGTTAAAAGGAAAGGCGATGTAACACAGTGGTAAAAATGCCCCTGTGCCAACTTTTTTGCAATGTGTTGCTGCCATTAAATTCTAAGTTGATGATTATATAAAGAATATAAAGTTTCTCAGTTTGAACATTAAATATCTTGTCTTTGCTGTGTATTCAATTGAATATAAGTTGAAAAGGATTTGCAAATTCTACTCTGTAACATTGTATTCAGTTTTTATTTACGATTTACACAACGTGCCAACTTCACTGGTTTTGTACATCTGTGTGTGTGTGTGTGTTATATACAGTTTCAATGTCGAACATGAAGCTAAAACATTTTAGTCATAGATATGGCTAAATGTTCCACAGACAATGTACAAAGTTCTGCCGAGTAAGAAAAGTCTAAAAAAAATAAAAAACTGAAACTTTCTCCAGTACCTTTTCAATGTCCCCCTTTCATTGTTCCTTGTGTGTTGATGTGTGATAGAGAATAAAATGTGAGTCAGGGAGTTGAGGCAGAAATATTGTGCAGCATCTAGAACTGATTTATTATAGTGGCTTAATAAAAGCTTTTCACTTATGCTGATTATATCTGAGTTTAAAAATCTTTAAAAGTAAATTGTCAAGCTTATCAAGAAGGACAGGATGTATAAGTTTACGTTTTCATTTGTTACAGAGCTTTTTTTGTCAGCAGTGAACCAAAGCACTGTGAAAAGTCCCAAAGGCTTTTAGTATGTCTGAGATTAGATGCTAACTCAAGTTCTTTCTACAAAATACATCATCCCTGAACCAGTCTATACTAGCAAATTGGGACCTAGCAAAGGAATTTGCATATAAAGTACAACCAAATTTCTTTTTACAACCAACTGAGTAACCTATCAGTGGCTTTTTGGGAAAAAGCTGCTCTTCAGTTCTCCTCAGTTCTTAAATCTACATCTATGACTATAATTCAATGGATTCTTTAGTCAAGGAACAAGATATTGTCCTCCATTTGACCTGTTTGAAATATTCCTCAAGAGACAGAAGCAGAACAAATCTCTTCCTATTTGTTCCTGATCCTCTTAGAACAGAGCAGGACCTCATGTTAGTGGTCTCCCCAGGCCTGTAAGCTGCACCTGACTGTTCCTCTCCATCTGCCCGACCCCGTCTGTCTCCACCTTGTCCCCCCGTTTGGAGCAGCCCGCCCTCTGCCTGCCTCAGCTCTGCATGCGAACAAGCCTGAATCTCGCCTGGGAGGAAGTTGAATGTTTTTACTGGGAAGTTTGGGATTAGACAGCCATTGCAGGATTTTCATTCCATCTCTTGGTAGCAGCGTTGCAAAGGAAGCCCCCTGTTTTTTTCTTACATAAGTAAGCCATCGCCAATGTGGATTAATAAGCTCTATCCCTCATAGAATAAACAAACTAGACTGCTGTCCAAAAACTGCAGAACAGAGTGTCCGTGACCAAAGTCCAGCAGGGTCTGATTAGAAGACTTTTTCCCTCGGCTGCTTATTGATTTACTGTCACGAAGCAACTCAGAAGTGAATTAAAGCTCTCTTTCTTTAAGCTTCATTCATCTGTGGACTGTTGCACCAGCTATGCAGAAATTATATCTTAAGTTATGTTGTAAAGTTAATATACTATTTTCAAACTTTAGAGATTTTTCTCTAGTTGAATGAATAGCAGGGCTGCTTCTAGTCACAATAGGGCTTGAAGGGGGACATTTATAAGGCCTTTTATCCCCTTCCCAACCATTAAAACATATTTTGGTCACTACGTACGGTGGAGGGCAAAATAATTCCAACTGACATAGTTATGTCAAGATAAATATCTCTAATAACCCCTGCAAGGAGGTTTGTTTGTTTGGTTGTCTGTTAGTAAGATTACGCAAAAACTACTGAATGGATTTTCAGGATTTTTACCAGAGGTGTGGTTTGGTCCAAGGAAGAAACCATTGGGGTGCTGGTTTGGCGGAGTGGTTAGCAACCAGGCACCCCATGTATTTGCTTCTGCCGGTCCAGGTTCAAATCTCACCTGTGACCAGTTTGCAGAGTGTCTTTCCCTACTCTCTTAACCCCTTTCACAAGCCTATCCACTGTCTCTCTCCTATCAATAAAGGCACAAAATGCCCAAAAAATGCATTTAAAAAAAAAGGAAGAAACAATTATATTTTGGTGCTGATCCGATCCAGATTGACATCACAAAAAAGCACTTAAAGGTGCTATGAGGACAATCTATTACTGGCAACATTAAGACTCTGCTACCCATGAGCACGCAGTAATGCTGCATTCCAGTAACCTCGGAACTGGGAGTGACATCATCTCCGACTTATCGGCGTTCCAGTTGAAGTCGGAAAAAAAACATGCCTATCTACCAGGCTATTGTTAGCTGTTGTTAGCACGCCCTGCGTTGTTGTTCACAAACATCTAATGAAGAATGTGATTATCACTATGGCAGCATTTTTGTAAATATAAGTAACAATACTATGTATACAGCTGATCTAGAGCCATACACCCCAGTCAGAAGTGCAAATAAATTGATTATTACAGGAGCTAAATAACTGTTTACACTGGGGGCATCCATCTTCGATTGTCAACTAGGGGGTGGCGAGGTTTCACCAAGTTCCCAGTAGGAAATTCTGACTTTGTGGGACGTTCCACTTGCAGTTTCCTACTCGGAACTCAGAAATTCCTACTTCTGACCGGGGCCGGCGATAGGCAGGGGCAAGAGGGGGCAACGCCCCCTCAAACAAATACCTTGCCCCCTCAAATGAAATCTGCCGAAAAGCGCACAGTTTCATCTTCTCTCTCTCTCCCTCCATTGCTCCATCCTGTGAGCCGGCAGCGTCTGTCTGCAGTCGGCAACAACCCACCCATAAGTAAACACCCAATCACTGTTTAATATGTAAATGAGCCCAGGGGTTAAAGTCGGCCGGAGCCCTCCGGAGCTCATCTCCGAGCCCCGCTACCTTTGTGCAGAGCTCCACCAACTTGGAGCTGGGCTCCAGCTAAGTCGAAAAATTGAATTAACCAATTCAAAGTGGCAGTAGCGCCGCAGACGACAGACCATTTCCGCATGAACAGCCTGCGTGGATAAGCACTGAGATTTACAACAAATCAGAGCGCAACATCAACCTAGACAGGTTGGGGGTAGGAAAGGGACATGATATCAGAGATTATCAGTGAACTGCCAACATGTGCATGCACCTGAAGGAGCCTTGCCTTCAATCAAAACATTAACTCTACAAGCGCGAGAGCATGTGGAGATATTAGCGCAAAGAGCTCCTCACGGTGCCGGTGAGCGTAAAGACGCGCAGCACATGGAACAGGGGTCCTGAATCACTTTGTGTGTTCATTGTAACTCAAACGATGTGTTATTTGCTCATGTGCATGGTTTTCAGTGAAAAGAGCGATCTATAACAATGACGAGGCCTTCTTGTGGCTAAGAAAAAGTTTACATTCTTGAGCAGTCCAGTTCTTGTTTTCAGCTTTTCTAAATGATAAACGCATCCTGCGGTTTTATTCTCCGTGATGGCAGAATAGGTATAAGATCAAGCTCCCAATGCAGTCTACTAGTGCAGTGGTTGACAACCTGTGGGTCAAGGCCCAACAGTGGGTCTCAGAGCTATTTTCAATGGACCGCATATAAATCAGGTAAAAATGTGGCTAAAATGTCTTCAGTGTTCAGAGGCCCTGAGTGGACAAAATTCCATACAGTTTATTTTACTCCGGTGTGCTGTATCAAGTGAATATTAGCTGTTCTCTCAGGATCTTGACCTAGAAATTAACAGAAATTGGGAGTTTCCTATGATGAACTTTTGATTTGAGAAAACAACTCACATACAAATGTCATGATGGGAAACAGTGCGTTAATATTTATGGATGTGTGGTCTCCCAGTGCTATTATTATTATTTCATATTTTTAACATTTTTTCTCCGGTCAATTTTTGCACCAAAAAAAATGTCAATGTTTTTTTCACTAAACAAATTAGGGTGGTTGATCTTTTTGAGGTCTTGGTCATGATGACTAAACATGGTGAACGTTACTCAGGACAGAGCTGTAGAGATCAAGGGATTTGTTGTTGTTGTTTGTTTTATCTAAAAAGTGAAAATATCAACCTTTTCCTTAAAACTTTCAAACTCTTTTCTTACATAGTATAATGTGACCTTGCATAGATAGATACTTTATTCCACAGTCGTGCTATCCTGTAATTCTGCTTCATGTTTCTCTCAAAATCCATCAGATTGATGCTTTTAAATATGAAATATTCCAAATTTTCTTACGGGGCAGCATGCCCCCGGACCACTCTAGGGGGTCATAGCCTTCATATCTTTTTCAACCCTGACCTGTTTTCATGCCTGATATTTTTTCTCCTTGTGTGGCCTCTGTAGTTTGTTTTGCTTTCTGTGTTTACCCTGCCTTACTTGATCTCATGTGTTTCACCGTCTTGTTACACTCATCTGTGTGTCTGTATAGGTGTGGTTTTCAGTGAAGTCCTTGTCCGAGTCTCTGTGTTAGGCTGTTAGCCTGCTGTGTTTCTCTGTGCTAGTTAGCCATGTTGGATTGGTATGTGTGCATTTTGCCTGTACTTTGCACTCAGTAGTTATCAAGTTTGATGTGCATAATGTGTATGCATGATGCTCCCTTCACATTTTTGCCCGCCCCCTCATGTATGCATGCCTAGAACCGGCCCTGCTTCTGAGTACAACTGGAACGCACCAAAAGACATGACCCAAGCCAAAGCGTGATGTTGTGATGCTAATAGATTCAGCTCGGACCTTCCTCAGAACTCAGCATTGCTTTACAACTTCTTTTTCAACAACTTACAGGATGCAAAGCGACGAGGTAATGTATCTCTTTCTAGTTACGTAGTTTTTGTTGTGTGACAACAAGCAATTTTTGGAAAACTTAGTATCGTAGTTTTGTAGCCGACTATATATCGCTACTTACAGCCCGGTGCTCTAAGACGTATCCGAGTAATATAAATGTGCTCTAGGTTTAATTGTCTTGTTCCCGAAGTTGAGTATCCAGGCCAGTCCAGCCCTGTACAACCCGACCACTTAGCTAAGGAATAGCATTTATAGAGAACCTATTTTGATGCTATAAAACTCATCTTAAAGTGCGTATTTCGATCAGGCATATATCTAAAAGTGAGACTTTTTTGTAATTACTTAGAAACTCCTCACAGTCTCTTTAAGTTTATAATGGCAAATCCCATTCATTTACATCATTAAGAGATTTTTAATCTGACATCAACATTTTTCAAGCCTATGTTACTACATTTCCCAGCCTTCATTGCTGTGCCAGCAGAGGAGTTCTGCTTACACAGCAGCAAACAATATCCTGGTGGATCGGCATGTTTTTTTTTTTTTGTTTTTTTTCGACTTTGTAACTGGAACGCTGATTTCTGAACTCAGTCATCATGTCATTCACACTCTTCTCTCGCAGTTCGGATGTAAATGGGAACACAGCACTCTCCTCATGGACAGACATGACCGGAGACTCAACTGTCCAGCCACTGCTGTAACTGAGCTGCTTGGCGGAGGTCTGTGCTCTCAGATTGCTTTTCATGTTGAATTACTGTAACCTTGCAGTGCAGATAGATCAATCTAATTTAATGTCTGTAATCAGGTAGATCCATCCTGCCAAGCTCCAATATACAATGATGATTGCTCAGCCCATTATAGTGTGACCCAATTGCAGCCCTTTAAAGCAGGATAAGGTTATAACTATTAACATGACAACAGCAGGAAGTGACTGCAAGTAAATACTTTAATGCGGGGAAAATAGATGACAGTTAATGCTAAGAGATTATTTCATTTTCCATTTTCAACTCTTAGTTTGTTAGAGAAGTGAGATTAAACAGTCATGGTTTTTTATCTGTGCAGAAAAGTTCTGTAATTATTGCTTTTGACTCTAAAAAGAGCAAGAGCAGAAACACAGCAAAACCAAGTACAACTAGAAAAGCACTCGGAGAGCGCAGACCTCCACCAGCACCACAGTCCTCACCCATATTGTGATTTTCACCGTAAGTATTAGTCCTACCTTTATTTCATCAAAATATTTACATTCCTTGACCATGATAAGATACCATTAGCAGTTGGATTCATAATGATATCTATTTTAGTTTCGTAGCTTTTCAAGGAAATCGCATTTTCGTCATGGCGCTTTCTTCAGGATCGAGCTCCAAAGTTTTTGAAGATATAACAAATCAGATTGAACACTCCAGATTCCACAGTATCTTGGCTATGTTTTGGCCTTGCAAGTCGATGCCTTTATTTGTTCCCTTGCCATGACAAAAAAATTCCAAGGATATCTACATTTTTCTTGTTCTGGATCAGAAAATCCAGAATTTTGTCGGGACCCAGATCAGTCTTTGATATCTTGTTGAACTTGTTGGAAACTTGTCCTGTACTTTTTGTCCAAATGACCTGACTGAAGAATCTTTAAAAAATTCCTGGATTTAGAATGATCTGGATCAGTCCCAGAGTAAAATCATTTGTTCCTTGTCCCAATCCAGACATTTCCTGAAAATTTCATCGAAATCCGTCCATAACTTTTTGAGTTGTGTTGCTAACTGAGAAACAAACAAACAAAATAAACAAACTAGAAAAGTGCAGACCTCCGCCAGCGCTACAGTCCACACACGTATGATAATTTTCAACATAAATATTAATCCAACATTTATTTGATCTAAATATTTAGATTCCTTGACCATGAAAACATACAAGTATGCACAAATTCCAAAAATGGTCCTGTCTCGCAATGTTAAAGAATCCTTTAAAAAAGTACTATAATTACATCTTTCTGTTCCTGAAGCAGTTTTCCTCTTATTGAACTGTATCAAGCCCTGGTAGATACTCTCATCAACCACCATACAAGTCAGACTGTAACACACAGCAGATTGTTATCTTCATATTCACAATATTTACAATTTGAAAGTTACTGGTGGGCTGCATTTATTGAAAAGGGGGTCCACATGTGTCTCCTGGGCGCTCAGTTACCCACTGCTGAAATCATCTAGGAGAGGATAATGGTTATTTTTAAGGTCTTCCTGTGCCACAACCCCCTCAATATCAACATGCCTCTCTGTGTATTTGGTATCATGGCGTGCTTGACAGGGAGAGATGGACATTTCTTTTCCACACAGGAGACCCCCAGGGGACTTCCTGTATTTTGGTAACCCGGATGAGAAGCTGTTGATAACACGAGTGTGTGGGCGCCAGCGGGAAAGGTGACATTAGCGACAACTCAGAGGAAGAGGAAGTCAATCAGGAGAGCAGGAGGGAGGAGGACAATAGCTGTGTGCCATGAGAGGAAAGCCGAGTGTGGAAAGTGGGTGTAAACACACACAAACACCATGTATCTCTGTCTGCAGGTCAGAGGGAGTGAGCCGCTGTCTTCACACGTGCATGCATGTGCGCCCTTATGGGCATGGCGTGCGTCAGCATGCGTGTTCACATTTGCATTTCTGCATGTGTGTAGGAGTGTGGTATCACACAGTTGTCTGTTTGGCACCTGGCTGAACCAGCAGTGAGTCAGCAGTGGTGCGAGGTTGAGCTGTATTCCCCGTCACAGAGCTCAAAGTTGTGTTAACCTTTAAGACAAAAGGCTGTGACGTGTGTGGGCTTCTGCTAATCCTGTGAGGAAAGCCAACTGAATGTCATGTATTCTTCTAGCTGCCATCGAAATCTGATTTAAAATGTGTGGTCCAGGTCTCTCAGGAAACAGCAACACTAACTGAATTGTAGGGGCATTTGGTCACAGTGAGCCCTGATGTTTTTTTTTCTTTTACTTACCCAAACTTCAGTTTATTAGAGCCACACGACACACAGGAAATCACTTTATGCACAATCTTCACACAATTAGCTGAAATTTTGATGTTACTGTTATTTGTCTTTAGGTAAGACTAACCTTGCAGTGCAACTGGATCCATATAATTCAGTGTCAGGCATCTTGTCAAGCTCCAGTCTACAACTTTGACTGACCCTGAGCAGGACAGGACGATCAGAGTTCTTTAAAGCAGGAAAAGGAACGAGCAAGAAGACAGCAAGAAGTGGCTGCTCATACAGTGATTAGAATAGATCTGGAGTGCATTTCTTTATAAAATGAAGAACGTATATCATTGCTACAAACTTCTCTGTAGTTAGGACATTTTCACTCCACTTCTGACCAGTTAATTTTGTTGATTTATTATTATTATTATTTTCATCATAGTTTTCAATAACAACCTTTTTCCCCGAGTGAAAACTAGACAGTAACGAATGAAAAGTAGCGTACATAGACAAAAATTAAATAACACTAAAACTAAATTAAAGCTGCAAGCAGCGATAGACGGGTCCTCGCTCTGTCGCTGGTCCCTCATGCCCCGTTGACCTCCATTTTGAGGGTTTCATTCCTTTTCACCCCTTTAAACTGCTCAAAGTTAGACTGATATGTGTTTCTGCAGCTCTGTCAGGAGCCTCAGTCTTCATAATGGCTGTATATGACAGATTCTATTGCTCCTCCTTTAGTCACATCATCAGCGGTGGACATCAAGGCAGAGAAGGGCGACATCATCCTGCATGACCACCTGCACTCAACTGTCAGTCAGGGAGAGACATCATCCCAACTGGCCTCACCAGCAGAGAAATTTTGACCCAATCTTTCTAAAACTTAAATAAAAAAAACTAAAATTAAACTAAAATTTTGTCAGGAATCCAGCCATGAGACAAACATTTTGACATTGGTTGACATTGGTTAAACTGCGAGAATATTGGTGTTCGAAGATGAATATTGCAACATATTTTGTAAATGAGACCTTCTGACAAAGTAAAAATGGCAGAAAATGTGCATGATTAATGGTATTTGCTGCTGTAATCGAAATGTCTTCATTCATTTAACTGTTTCAGGGACCAGTTAGTTCATCTAATTGATTGAGACCAAAGCATTACAGGTGAACATCAAGTCTGATACAGAATGTCCATAATTGTAATAAAATTACAGTATATGGAGCTATTATATTTTATATATTTCTATATTTTAAAGGATCAAAAATCCCATACTGAGATTTTATTCCATTGACAATATAGTTATTATTTTGCACTTTAAAACCCATATCCATTGTTTTGACAACCACCCTGTTAGTCAAGTTCCCTTTCTCTGTTTATTCTTTTCATGTTTTGTCTTGTGTTTCTAGTTCATAGCTTCTGTTCATAGATTTTGTTTCCTGTCCTTGTCTCGTCACACCCGCTTCCTTGTTGTTTCTCTCAGCTGTGTCTAATCATTCCCAATCACCTCATGTATTTAAACTTCATGTTTCCCTTGACGTGCTGCCAGATTGTTGTATATCCTCGTCCTCATTCCAGCATTCTTTTTGTCACAGTCAAGCAGAGAATGACCAAGACTGCCTTTTTTTATTTTGCCTTTCACGTAGTGTGTTTTTTTTTTTTTTTTTGGATACCTAAGCCGCTCTTGTTTGCCTCACTATGTACTGACTTTAGCCTGTTTTTTGGAATAAACCTTTTTGCCTGTGTTTTGCTCTTGTGTCTGAGTCATGCATGTGTGTTCTCCCTTTATCTGAGTCACAGTTAATGATATCCATAGCCCCCTACCTGTAAGGAATACCTAAAACATTGCTTTATCATATTGAATAACAGCTATGATACAAAAAAACCCCAGAACTTATTAAAGACTCCATTAAATCGTGCAATACCTACATGAGAATGATCTTTTAAAGAATTAATAATTATACTTACCCATATAACCCTGATATGGGTCACTGGACAAAAGGTTTGGTGACCTCTCAGTTACAGTGACAGCCCTAGAATTTCATAATCCTGTCATAACTTAACCTGACACCCCAGATGGACCATTCATAAGATTTCATAAGTCCATCTAAAAGTCTTTGGGAAAGGCAGAACCGTTTAAAGCATTTTTGACTGTTGATTGGACAATTGTTCTGTCAACTTTTATTAGTTTATGTGGTCGGCAGGGGTGGACAGTAACAAAGTAGATTTACTTGAGTATTGTATGTAAGTACATTTTTTTAAATTATTTTTTGTATTTGTACTATTATTTTTGGCAACTTATGACTTCACTACATGTGAAAGACAAACATTGTACTTTGAACTCTGCTACATTTCTATGAAGGGTCTCATGACTAATAACTTTTAAGTAAAGCTTTGAAGTCAGTGGATTAAAATTCTTGTCTCTTCTAAAATGCTATTTGCGTGTGATTTGTTCAAATGTTGATACCGTACCTGTACCATCAGTATTCAAATCGGGCAAGTAAACACTGAGCTAAAGTTGCTCAGATAACAGTTAGGGGCTGTTTACGTGATGCTGTTTATGCATCTCCATCTGAACGCGGATCAAGTTTGAAAGGAAGAATCTTTGCGTTTTAAGTCACACAGTCTCTGTGTAAACATAGCCTTAGTCTAGATGATGACATGATCCACACCAGAGCACCCATGACCATATCTGAAGTCTGTGTTTGATTTTGTCAAAGTGAAGAATGATTCAAATAATTTAAAATGTTTGCTTTAAACATTTGTTTCACACCTACGAAAACTTGCTGTCCAACCGGAGAAAGCATGTCATGGTGAGGTAAGGTTACAGACATATTGCCGGAGCTGTGGCAGAACACGGCCATGCTGTTTTGGAGGGTTGGGGTGGGATGTTAAATTGAAAAAATGCAAAACAGCAATAGTTGTTTTTTTGTCAATTCAATTGTATTTTAATAAGCGTTCCTATAGACCAATCCTGAGAAACACTGGAAGTTGTCGAGCCGCCATTACTGCGGTGGTAAGTCGGGCAGCTGGCATACATATGACTGAGAGTCATCAGGAGAGTGGACTGAACAAAAATCGATACATTTTTTTTTTTATTGCTGTAAAAACATGCCAGGACAATCTGGGAGAACGTGCGCTGTTTTAGGCTGCCACAACACTAGTGACTAACATCATCAATCCAACTATTCATCCTGCTCTCACAGCCAGTCAGGACTGTGCTTTACTGTACTACAGCACTGCTGTACTGTTGACAGTAGTGACGCCGTCCACCACAAGATGGTCGCGCCCACAAACCCAATGCATATGTAAATTAATTGTTATTCTCAATTACATACTATATTGTTCTTACATTATTTTATATTCATTATGTGTATTTTATACGTCCAGCTCTCTTTGTGTAACTATCATGTAGCGATACTCCCTCCTGTTCAGTGCTCTCACGCAAGCAGCACATGGCAATTGAATATGCATAAGTAGGAGCTGGTTAGCTTAAAGCTATCCAGGCTAACAGCAGTGAGGACGTAAAGCCGATGGAGGAATAAACAGCAAAATGACAGCACTAAACTAACAAACGGAGGACAACACTCAACTGTAGCTGAACCAGAGACCCTATTTCTCACGGCTGGATGTTAAAGTTTAACGAAGATCAAAATCGTAAGTGGGTGAGCAACGTAGTTCATGTAAAATGTAGACGTTATTTTTTAAATATATATTTGACATGAGTAACATTTTTAGCTGTGAAATATACCAAAAGTTTTAGCCCTTAGTTTACAGTACTCTTGTTTCTCTGTAACATTTTGATTACAAATCTCCATGCCGCTGTCTCAGACTGCAGATGGTAGTGGACGCGCTGTTCCACCACCGCAGTAATGGCAGCCGCTGATAATAGCGGCGCCCACAGATCAGCCGTAGGATTGGTCTATAGGCTTCGTAGCATACTTTACAAGCTTTTTATTCTATAGGTTATATAAGCAGGCCAATTGATTCAGCAGGTTGTTGCAGTCATCATTCTCTAAATTCATTGTGGCAACAATACAATCACACGTTGACATTAAAACGAAAATGCACTTTTGATACTTTAGTACTTTCAAAAGCAGGTACTCCAGTATTTTAACGTAAGTACAAATTTGAATTAACTACTTTCACTTGTGTTGGGGTAATATTTGACCAGGAGTGCCTATACTTTAACTCAAGTAATGGAGTTGAGTACTTTGTTCATCACTGGTAGGCTGGCACTACTGCTGCAAAGCAAAGGGCAAAACTTAATCCTCTTCATAACAATCTATTGTCAAAACATGCCAAAAGTGTATCCATTCTCTTGAGAAAAGCTTTCAGTGTTATTTGTTTTTCTTCAATAAAGAAATATGGTGAATAAGGTAGATTAATCTGCACTGCAAGCTTACTTTTTGGGTTTAATTGAAGGAACCAGTCTGTGTGGAAGTCGTGTTTAATGACCTGTCAAAATTAGGTTTGATTTATTTTTTCAATTAATTTTATGTAACCTATTCTTCTTGATAAAACTAAACAATCAGACCTACATGATTCAAGTAGTCAGAATAGATATTTATTCATAATACTTCATTCAAAAAAGATGATTTTTCGCCATAGGAAATATTGTTGGATCATAACTCATTTGTTCTTTTCATATCCCTCGAACTTTTTGGTAAGTTGTCTTTTAATTATTTTCCATAAGTGTCGTCGAGTGTAGAGTATAGTGCAGATAAGACTGTGTACATCATTTACTAATCTAGATTGGGGGTTTAAAAATGTCTTGCCTCTGGATTCACTGTCTGGCCAGCAGACACTACAAAGCAGAAAGACAATGTAAGCATGAAGCAGATCACCGAGGTTACAGTTTGGAGTGACCACATTTGTCTGTCTCATTAACCCTGTCAGAGCAAATTTCACAGTATATATGAGGGAGAAAATAGGTTTTAAATTTCTGTTGTGTAAGTGCTCTTATTTGAAAGAGGGCAAACATGAGTGAAACAGGGACAGGTCAGTAAGCTGTCTGTGCTGGAGGTCAGTGCAAAACTAATGGCTTTCATTTCAACCCTGCAAAGTTTCTCTGCAGAGGAAGAGATGTTAAGGACTGCTTCAAAGTGTAAAAGACAAAGAGAGGGAAAAATACAATACTCGATCTACTGCACATGAATAAAATCCTGCACATGACACATCATTCTATCTATTCTAACCCTTGCAACTCCAAGCAACAGTATTTTATACCACTCTTGAACATTGTGATGTACATCCATCTCATAGCAAGTACCTCACAGGCAAATTTGTTTGTAAGAAGTAGACCTTTGCATTTGACTCAAGCTGCAATTCAAGCAGCAAATGGAAGAACTGTGATCATCTGAGTGTTTTTTAAATCAGCATCATAGTGAGGGAGTGACAGGGGCACTTTGGCTGGAGTTTTCCAAAACATTAATTTTCAGTGACCGAAAACACAGTCTATGTGTGGTCAGAAGGCCAAAATGCACTGAAAAACTCCTGTTTCAAAAAATACCTGTGGACATCGCCTCAGAGTATTTAAGCCGTGACTAGGTCATATCAATGGTTTAAAAGTTGTATGATACAGAGCTAATAAAGGGACATCAGCAGGAACACACAAGAAACTATCTGGTGCGCACTACATAGTATCTGGAGCTCATAAAAAATTAATATATGCCGATGTCCCTTTAGGGGCTCCATAGTATGACTCTAGAGACTAAACAAAATCAAAAAGAGACTATAAATTGCACAGAACTTTGTACAAATCCCACACAGATCATTATCCCCGTATTTCTCCTCTCCATCCACAAGATGTCACCACTGAGAGCATGTTGAAAAAAAAGTCCAGTTTCAATACACAGCCTTGGCTCTGAATTTCAGCAGGTAAATACTGTGACTCAGGCCAAGTCACCAAAACAGAGTACACCCCCCCACATCCAGGGGGCAATCATACTCATAGATCAGACAGAGAGGGAAGGGGGAGTAGTAGGTTGCGTAGCAGTTACCGTAAGAGAGAGATACAATATGTGCAGTAGCAATGGCTGAAAAACAGCCCAGAAGAAAAAGGTCAGAGGAGTGAAAAGTGAAAAAGAAGGGCTATGACCATGAAAGAGCGAAGACCCGGGTCAACATTGGTGTTGCTTTCCGACGGTGGAGGGAACTCTGCGAATTTAAAGACCTGAAAACGGACGCGGATGTTGCCGTCTGTCTGCTGGATAGGTAAGCAACATCAGCTTTGTGGTGCTTCACATAACAGTAACAGCCGTCGGACATTCATCTTATCGTCTAATCTGCCAGAATGTACTGTTGTTGTGATGTTATCAGTAATGGCAGTCGAGTTGACTGGCGAGTCGGGGTTACCTTAGCTACATTGGTCAGCTACACAGTTTCTACGGCCATTTCCATGATGATGCACGTCCATCAGCTTTCGGGGGTGGAGCCAGGGGTGAGGTATGAAGGGAGAGGCGGGTCTAAATTTGTTTATCAACAACCTCTCCACTCGTTTTCTCCCACATCGCTGACTACACCTTTAATTAACAACATTATTGTCATCTCAATGCAGTTTACTCAGGCCTTGATTGGAAAAACAAAAAAAATTAAAGTATGCAAACAAACTCACAGCAAAACTAAACTTTAATTAGTTATACTTATTTCCTACACAATTTGAGTTCCATCAAGTTGTTCAGCCACCCTTAGTTGCAATTTCTGTCACCAATACTACGAAGGGCCTCAGTAGATTGCTCACTTTTACGGAAGTGTACTTTTGTGACTAATATTTTTCATCAAGAAAATATGGCACAAATATTCACTCATGGCAAATGTAGTATTACTGTTGATCAACAAACATAATATTTTGGATTTCAAGGCTAAATTAAAAAAGGTTTTGAAGGGGATATATTTTATCTAAATCCTCCCCAACTCTGATGAACGCGTCTGCTGAAAGATACAGTTGTCCTCATGAAAATTCATTATTCACTTCCAGAGACATAATGTGAGTTTTCCCAACTGGGGTCACTGACAATCTCATGGAGTTTGAAGGTTTAAACTTCCTCGTGATTACCCTGTGGACTCAATGAGGACTTCCAACCTAACCTGTGTTAAGCCTTCACTCTTGAGGTGGTGATGGAGGGATATAAGATGAGGTAAGATGTTAAAGGTACTATGAGGAGAATCTATTACCGGCGAAATAAAGACTCTGCTACCCATGAGCACGCGCGGCGACTGTCATAATGCTGCGTTCCAGTAACCATGGAACTGGGAGTGACATCTCAGATTTATCGGCATTCCAGTTGAAATCGGAAAAAAAGACATGCTGTTCGACCACACTATTGTTAGCTGGTGTTAGCATGCCCTGCATTGTTGTTCACAAATATCACATGAAGAATGTGATTATCACTATGGCAGCATTTTTGTAAATATAAGTCTAACAATACTATGTATACAGCTGATCTAGAGCGTCACAACCCAGTCAGACGTGCAAATAAATTGATTATTACAGGAACTAAATAACTGTTCACACTGGGGGCATCCATCTTCGATTGTCAACTCGGGGATAGCGAGGTTTCACCGAGTTCCAAGTAGGAAATTCTGACTTCTGGGGACGTTCCAGTTGCAGTTTCCTTCTCGGAACCCGGAAATTCCTACTTCTGACTACAACTGGAACGCACCAAAAGATGTGACCCAAGCCAAAACCAAGCGTGTGTTTGTTGTGATGCTAATGAATGCAGCTCGGACCTTCCTCAGAACTCTGCATTGCTTTACAACTTCTTTTTTCAACAACTTACAGGATGCAAAGCGACGAGGTAATGTATCTCTTTCTAGTTACTTAGCGGTAGTTTTTGATGTGTGACAAGAAGCAATATTTGGAAAACTCAGCATTGTAGTTTTGAAGACGGCTATATATGGCTACTTACAGCCTGGTGTTCTAAATTGTTCGAATGATATAAATTTGCTCTAGTTTTGTCTTGTTCCCGAAATTGAGTATCCAGTCCAGTCCAGCCCTGTCTGACCCAACCGGACGGCTAAGGAATAGCATTTATAGATAACCTATTTTAATGCTATAAAACTCATCTTAAAGTGTGTATTTCGATCAGGCATATATCTAAAAGTGAAACTTTTTGTAATTTCTTAGAAACTCCTCACAGTCCCTTTAAATTTGGAGGAGAAGAACCTGGACCTACCTGGTGAGTGGGTGGAGGGGGACTGCTGCAATCACACTGAAATGACAGACCGACACTTGTCCTGCCTAACCTCTCTGGTCACCGATCATTAGGTCCTCTTTGATTTACAGGTTGAAAGATATCATGACAGAATGAGTCAGGATCTTAATCACTGGAGCCAAACTTAAAAAACTGCAGGGAGAACAAAGGCTGCAGTGTGACGTGTGCTTTCCTGTGACGTCACCTGAGTAGGGTGTTCAACAGTAACTCTACACCTGAATAAGCAACCTCTGGAGCCCACTGTGAATATGGCAGCTGCTCTTTCTTAATGCAGTGCTGTCTCAGCTGAGTCAGCAGAGAGGAAGTGATAAAGTTGCTGCAAGATGACTACATGAGAAGCTTCTGACCTGTTCCTGCAGACCACACAAGTGATATATAAAGATGAGCTGGAGTAAAGGAAGTGATTCGAAAGAGGAGCTTGATGACAAATGAGCTTGATGTCTTATTCAGCACTGAGTAATCCGTGAAAAGGAAATTCTGAAACACATGATGGAAGCTACCTTTGCTTGTGTTTAAAGAGGTTTCCATGTAAACCTTTAAGATACTGTTACTGTTGACTGTTTGCAGACATGTGACTAGCATGAAGTCGCTGAGTTCTGTGGAAGCCTACAGAACTGTTGTCGGCAATAGACTATAATGCTTTTTATCTGATAATTTCTGCTGAGCATGTATTTTTGGATCACAAAGTAGCTGAAAGTATCACAAATACACAACAAAAATGTCACTGAGCCTGTGCAATGAGTCAGGTCGCCTTACCAAGACTCACAAACATACAAAAAAATAGCATTTACAAGACTAAGACAGTTGTTTTTCAGGGCACCACAGTCAGACAGCAGACAAGATAATTAAGCAAATATTACATGGATTATGACCCTGAGGGTACTTGTATGTACTGGAGTACGCACAGCAAAAACTGCGGATGGAGCCTTAGAATGGTAAAACTGGAGGACAAAAGAAATCCAAGTCACCTGTTGATGCAATTTTATAAACTTTGAGCTTATGTTGTCAAATTCTGTGAGATACCAGCATGACTCAAAGCTGGGGTGTATAACTTGAATGGGACTCCATGGTTGTTCTCCAAGCCACGCCCCATTCTGTATGCACAACTGATCCACTCTTTTTGTGTGCAGTACCGGCAGTCCCTTCCTTAAGTTAAAATTACCTGTACAATCTAACGCCCTGTTTTACATGGAGAAGCTCTCACCTGAAATGCAAAAGTTCTTCCTTTGCCTTTTCAAAGCAATCTGCGTTTACATGGAGATGCCAGAACAACTGAAAACTCTGTAGTGTGCATGCCAGTCCTGTAGATGGCGATGTAGGTTTGCAGATAAACAATACACGCATGAAGAAAAAACTTTTCACAAATAATTATGGTGGGTGAATGCACATGGATGCAGGAGTTTCTTGTCTGGAAAGCAATTCTCTCTGGATAGTTCTGACTGGATAACAAACCGAGCAGCAGCACACATTACTCGGTAGATGGCTGAAGCTGTTGTTGTTGCTGGTATGCGTTTCACCCTGAAACGTTTAATCCTGTTTACATGGAGCCAGACTGCAAGGCGTTTTCAAATCTCTTGACTCTGGACCCTGGTTTCAAAAAGTTTGTGGATTCAGGCATTCCAGGCACAGTTCCCATTAAAACGGGAGGCAAAAAAACGCAATGAAAATGTTTGTATTCTGGTCTCATGTAAACAGGGCCTAGACAACACTGAAGCTCATTTATATATGACAAGCACATATATCTTAGTAGATTATCTTATAAGAACACTGTCCCTGATTTGAGCCCTGACTGGCCCAAAAAGTGGGTGTCCCTTGCCAGATTTTCTAATGGCTTAATTCAAACGAGGGAGTACAGATGTCTGAAGATCTCTCATGTGACTTCAGTAATAAGATGTTGACAGTTAATCATATTTTTTGTGGGCCACTGACACAAAAAGTAAATCACATACAGCTGTTTTAATAAAAAGACTTCAGGTTTTATCAGGATAAGAGAATGTACTGTCTTATGCAGCCTGCAGCTGTCTCATGAGCATTTATACTAGTCAGACCAAAATCAAAGTTTTCCCAACTCAAAAGACAAACCAGAAGAGATGAATTAAAGTTTATCTTCAAAATAAGTGTACAGCTTGCACTGATTGTTTATTGGATAAAGACACAGCTATGTTTAAATGGTAAGTTTACTTGAAAAGTACTGGTATTACTGTTAGCCCACATAATGTTTCTGTTATAAATGATAGTTAAGCTTCATAAAAAGACTTGCAAATATCTAAATCTGACATTTAAAGCTTTATTAGTATAATCCACTATGCAGTAGCCTATATAATTATGGATGTAAGAAATAAAGTTCATCACAGGGACATTTATGTTTATTTGGCATAGACGTTCATTAAATAACGTGTTGGAGGACATCCTTTTTCACTTGACTTAAAGAGGCAAGATGTGATCCTGCATGCAAACAGTCAACAGGGGTGATGCTGTATCATGAGTGAATACAGTTTTATGAGAGTTTTCAGGAACAATGAGGCAATATATTGTTACCCTGATGCTCTGGGTCAGCTGTGGGTTTATGTAAGAGTTGTTGTCGGTCGACTTGAAGGTAAATGATTTGATCCTAAGGTCCTGCAGTCCCTTATCAATGTGTCATTGGGCAAGACACTTACCCCTGAGTGTGCACAAAAAACTCAAGAAAAGCACATTTTAGGCTCAAAACACAGGTTTATAACATACAGTGATAATACACACATACACTCACTGATCTCGTTAGTTAAATAAACTTTGCTTTGACAAGGTTAGAACTCCTTCTACCTCCAGACCTACCTTTTTTCATTGTGGCATAGATATAAGGTAGTGCTTGAAAATTTTCTATAAGATGTTTGCCAATATTGACAGCATTATGCAGTTGCTACAAATTTGCTGGCTTACACCAAACCATAAAGGAGCTCCAGAAGATTGGTCTGTGAGGCCATTGCTGCAGCAGAAATCCAGACTCATAAAACAAGGCATCATATTTAAGTCTTTTACCATCCATTTTGGTGTGTATGAGGGAATGTAGAGGGATACCAGGTGAGCAGCATTTGTTCTTGTTATTGTTTTGTAGGCCAGAGGTGGAGCTTTGAATTTGATTCAAGCTGAAACTCGAAGCCCATGAAGAGAGATCAACAGCAGAGTGACGTGGTGCTCTAGGCTTAAAGTTTAGTCGTGCTGTAAAATTCTGGATCATCTGCAGAGGTTAAAGAGGCTATGAGGAGTTTCTAAGTAAATACAAAAAGTCTCACTTTTAGATATATGCCTGATCGAAATACACACTTTAAGATGAGTTTTATAGCATCAAAACAGGTTATCTATAAATGCTATTCCTTAGCTGAGCTACAAAACTACGATACTAAGTTTTCCAAAAACTGCTTGTTGTCACACATCAAAAACTACCACTACATAACTAGAAAGAGATACATTAACTCGTTGCTTTGCATCCTGTAAGTTGTTGAAAAAGAAGTTGTAAAGCAATACAAAGTTCTGAGGAAGATCTGAGCTGCATTTATTAGCATCACAGCAAACACACGCTTTGGCTTGTCTCCAGTGGTGTAAAGGAACGAAGTAATAGTACTTAGTTACAGTACTTAAGTATGTTTTGGGAGTATCTATACTTTACTTGAGTTTATATGTTTTTTGCAACTTTCACTTTTACTTCACTACATTAAAAATTAAAAAATGGTACTTTTACTCCATTACATTTAAATTGTCAACTTAGTTACTCACTACATAATAAAATGTGAATATAAATTACACTTATTTTCACATTTTATTTTGAAGAGGATCGTACGGACTGTTCGTGCTCTTGCATGAAGCTGAACACACCTCTGCCTGCCTCTGCAGCCTGTGAACGACTGTTTAGCATTGCAGGACTTGTATTCAGCCCGCGAAGAGCAAGACTGAACTCATGCAATTTTGAAAATCAACTTCTGCTAAAGATGAACCGCAAGTTTGTGGACTTTACGTAAGGGAGGAATGGAGAGAGGGAGTAAGAGGTGAAGGGAGCTGAGGGAGGGAGGAAGAGTTAAACTTAATAAAGCCTGGGGCCTGTTCTCTTTGTTTGTACTTTTACTTTTAATACTTAAGTACATTTAATAGTAGCGACTTTAAGACTTTTACTTAAGTGATTTTTTAAAGAGTGACTTTCACTTTTAGTTGAGTATATTTTATGTGAGATATCTTTACTTTTACTCAAGTATATGTTTCAAGGACTTTTTACACCACTGCTTGTCTCACATCTCTTGGTGCATTCCAGTGGTAGTCAGAAGAAGGAATTTCCGGGTTCCGAGAAGGAAACTGCAACTAGAACGTCGCCCTAAGTCTAAATTTTCTTATTTGTAACTTGGTGAAACCTCGCCACCCCAAATTGACAATCGAAGATGGATGCCCCCAGTGTGAACAGTTATTTAGCTCCTGTAATAATCACTTTATTTGCACTTCTGACTGGGTTGTGTCGCTCTAGATCAGCTGTATACATGGTATTGTTCGACTTATATTTACAAAAATGCTGCCAGAGTGATAATCACATTCTTCATGTGATATTTGTGAACAACAACGCAGGGCATGCTAACAACGGCTAACAATAGCCTGGTAAATTGGCATGTTTTTTCTCGACTTCAACTGGAACGTCAGTAAGTTGGAGATGATGTCACTCCCAGTTCCGAGGTTACTGGAATGCAGCATTACGACAGTCACCACGCGTGCTCATGGGTAGCAGAGTCTTTGGGCTCTAATTTTGTAGACCAGGCGCAAGCGCAGGCGCACCTGCCCTGCGCCGGCCTTCGCCGTGCGCACAGGGTGTGACCGGCGCACTTTGCAAGTTTCCTGCAGTGCCAAGAGAGGCGCACTCAAGGCGCAGAGGAGCGCAGAGGGGCGCAGAGGAGCACATCCACGCCCACGTCTCTTCCCCTCGGCGCAAATGCCAGAGTAGGAGGAGAAAAGCCGTGAGAGGGTTTAACACAGCCGAGCGCTGTCTTCACCAATCAAATGAGCGACTCTCCTTGCCTTTAAATGCACCGCGGGCGAGGCACAGCGTCTGATTGGTCTGAATGATCCCCGCTGCTCTGGCCGTCTCCGCTGGAGAATGATCTCCAGAGGAGACGGTCAGAGCTGCTGTCCCTTCAGCAGCTGGGAGAACGGACTGGCCATCGGGGCGTACATCGGAGGCTATGAAGCACGTCACCGTGTGGGCCAACTCCCAGGACAGATGTAATCTGTTCCTTTGTCATTATAGGACTTGTAGTTTCTCGCTGGTTGATCTGGAGATGCGGATGAAAAAGCAGGCTTCACCGACACAAACTTGTTTGCAAAAAAAGAGCAGTTTATTGACAAACCAAGCAAGCGTTTGAATCAGGCACTCCAGGACATACCCGAGAGGTTTCAGCCAAATGACACCTTCTGAGCAGCGACAACGGACAACATTTATACCTTGAAACATTCTTTGAAGTACACAGAGCCACGTATGCAGGGTGGACTCTCCTTGAACCAGAGCATCTTAGATAACTGACCAGTGGCCCCACAGGTTGACTCATGATAGCCTGAAGTGACGGCCTTTCACCTTTGACACAGGGTTCATCCCCTTAGGTATCAATTTTTAAATTCACAGCTGTTTACCTAGTCACAGGAGTTTGGTTTTCTTAAGAAGAAAAATGTGAAGAGTGTTCTCTGTTGCGTATCCTAGTCATTACATCCTGAGTGAACCTGGCCAAATTCAGTCTAATCATTAGCTCACCTCCAAGGCCACCTGTTTTCCCTTTAAAGCATTCACATCAGATACGTCAGACTACAAAAATAAGAGACAGTTACACCGCAGCTGGCTTATCCATTCAGAATACTTTTGATCCACCTGCATTCCTGGTTTGACATCGCCAACTAGCAGAGCCTTTAGTGATATACTGTATACTCTCCCGGTGTCTCCGCCTCATCCTCCTTACAGTAATGTACTCCATCTTTTTAGATCACGTTAAATAAAGAAATAAAGACTAAAATAGAGGAATATGGGAAATCACAGGTAAATCCTGAGTGACATACATTTAATTTCACTGCGGTGGGCCAGCCAGATGTAATCTGTTCCTTTGTCATTATAGGAGTACAAAAATAAGAGACAGCAGCTGGCTTATCCATTCAGAATACTTTTGATCCACCTGCATTCCTGGTTTGACATCGCCAAATAGCAGAGGCTTTAGTGATATACTGTAAACTCTCCTGGTGTCTCCGCCTCATCCTCCTTACAATAATGTACTCCATCTTTTTAGATCACGTTAAATAAAGAAATAAAGACTAAAATAGAGGAATATGGGAAATCACAGGTAAATCCTGAGTGACGTACATTTAATTTATCTCCTTTTTCTTTGTCTTTTTTCTCCCTCTTTTCTTTGAATTTAATGAAATGAGAGAAGCCAGATATATACTCAGTATCAGATGTTAAGTCTGTTTATTGTTGACTTGTAAGATGTGCAT
Organism: Scarus forsteni; assembly: GCA_036419115.1. Classification (NCBI taxonomy): domain Eukaryota; kingdom Metazoa; phylum Chordata; class Actinopteri; order Labriformes; family Labridae; genus Scarus; species Scarus forsteni. Next base: position 49,133,847 of record JAZDUH010000066.1, on the reverse strand, counting down.
CAAACTTCCAGCCACCGTCAGGTTGAGTTTCCATTATGACAAACGGCTTTAATCTGACATCAGATGTGATGAGACAGTTCATATGGATACAAATGTGTATGCTGGTTCAGACGGTTACATTAAATAGTGATTGCTGTGATTGTTTATTGGTTTAAAATGTGCCTGACGCTCTGGAAACCTGCCTCTGAGGCTTTGTTAATGTGTGTGCACATGTGCGCCTGTCACCAAATTACAGCTGTTGAGGGTGTGCTTCGCCTTGCGCCGAGAATAGACCAGGTTGGAGCAGGTGAGCTTTTAGTGCACTTTCTGCACTGTTTTTGGCACGAAATTGTCACTGCGCCAACATGAATCTGCTGACACCTCCCCCTGGTGCGCCGTCACACCCATCTCTGCGCAGACGGTCTACCAAATTGTCAAATTGGCAGCGCATGGCGGTGCGCCGGACAAAATTAACACTGTGCTGGGTGCGCCAGGCTTGCGCCCCCTGCGCTGCGCCACGAAATTAGAGCCCATAATGTCTTCGGAAATAGATTCTCCTCATAGCACCTTTAAGATGAGCATGCAGGGAGGCCTGAAAGTAGGAAGTTGAAGCAGTCTATGGGAGAAATTTCCAGAGCCTGTGCTGGATGCTGAGTTGCCTGTTCTGCCAGGTAGGGAGGTGTCCTCCTGATGTCATGGAGGGCACATAGACAAGACCGAGCAATCAAGGCCACATTAACCTTAAAAGTTGTTAGTCATCAGTCATGATACCCAGATTTCTGGCCGTTGGTGGGCATGAGATTATTGGATCCCAGCTGAATATTGATCTGTGGTTGAGGAACTGGCTGCAAGGACAAAAAGCTCAGCCTTGGACAGATTTAGTTGAAGGTGAGTAGAAAAGTACAAAAGATCCATGAAAAGTTTAAATGTAACAGTGCTTCTTACTTAATCTAGATCTATCTTGTTGTTTAAATGGTCACAGAAAAATGTTAAACTGGCAATTCATAGCAACAAGGCTGCCAACCCCTGGTCGACACAAACCTACATGGGTGTACATATAAAAGTCCATATCATTTTACATTTTATTTTATTTTTTGCTTAACCTTTACTTAACCAGATAAAACCCATTGGGATCAAGATCTCATTTACAAGGGTGGCCTGGCCAAGAGGTCAGCAGCACACGTCATAATTAATACAAGTTCATGATAAAAGTTTAAGGCAATAAATAGCAAATCACAACAATAAAATGGCAAGGCATTCACTAAGTAAGTTTTGGGGAACAGTAAGCATTTAAATATGAATTGCACAGGTATTGCTCATAGGATTAAAAAAAATTCACAGTGAAAGTGCTGTAGTTTAACAAACAATAGCAAATTAAAGACACAAGCGTTGCTCATAGGATTCTCGCTGCCTTGTGAGTAATAGTCTGGTTGTGGAAAACATACATCCACAGCCATGTCTGTACAAACATCCATGCATGTACATACTTTTGTTATTAACTGCATGCCATGCTGAACAGCCTTGATTTCAAATGAGATGCCTATTTCTTAATTCATAATAAAACATGACATTCATAACATGCGTTGGGCAGAAAATAAAGAGCAGCACTAAGTTGAAAATGAGGGGAAAAGAGTGCTCTTATAAAGATTATTGGTTTAAGATGGTTTTAATATTGATGCGACATTGTTAATTATCTGGTCATTATAACATGACTAATATGATGTCAAAAAACTATAAATGGGTCAAGGTCTGTGAGCCAGCTCTGGCAGACTACTCAAGCTAATTTAACAGCTGACATGCTTCACTATTTAATCACCTGGCAAACGTTAAACCAATAGCAGCAGTGTTTGGGGAAAGTGAAAAATCACCAAAAATCTGTTAGACTTGTCACATTGCTTTTATGGTGCAATGGGTGATGAAACATTTTAGTTTTGCAAGTCAAATCATTTGCTATTAGGTACTTTTTCATAACAAGTAACTCTTGATTAACAAAAAAATTCCCCAAATTAGTTTTCATCTTTCCCTGCAGGACAAAACAGTCTCCGTTTCTCTCTGAACTGTTGGTACTTTGGCATGGACCTGCACTGTGCAAAAGTAGGAAAGCTGCATGAGTGCTAACACTAAGCTAGCAGATTCAGCTAATGAGGTAGATCAATCAATCAATCAATCATTATTTGGAAAGCACCAAATCCTAATAAATGTTATCTTAGCTACAGCAGCAAGGAGAAAGCTGTTTGTTTCCATTTTGTTCTCGACCGTGGGACCTAAAACTCTGTCCAGGGGAACACGCTGAAAGTCTGTTTTCAAAGGGTGGGGGTCATCATTTAAAATAGAGTTAGCTACCTGCTGGAGCTGCACCCTTTGGATGTAGCATTGTGTTTAATGAGTGTAGGTGCTCAGACGCATACATGAAAAAAAGTAACCAAAGCCACTTCTGTATTATCCTCATTAAGATAAGACTGGTTGGATCAGCTTAATGAAATAAATGAAAGAGGGACACTGTAACAGCATTTGGGGCAATCATGAACAGTTAATAAACCCTATGTTTACCTCCGCCAAGGAGGTTATGTCTGTCTGTCTGTCCGTCTGTCTGTGGACAAAATAACTCAAAAAGTTATGGATGGATTATGATGAAATTGTCAGGAAATGTTCAGCATGGGAAAAGTGAAGTGATTCAGTTTTGGTGTTGATCCGAATCAGCGTCTGGCCGCCATGACGAAAAATGTGATTTTTGTGAATAACTACTGAACTAAAATAGATATCATTCTGAAACCGTTGCTAATGGTAAGTTTTCATGGTCAAAGAATCTAAATATTACTTGAAATAAATGTAGGACTAACATTTATGGTGAAAATCACAATATGGGAGAGGACTGTGGTGCTGGCGGAGGTTTGCTTTTCTAGTGTTAAATATGTTATGTTAATTATTTCAAATTCCAAGTATTTTATTCATTTAAGGCAACATGGGCTTCTGCTCAGGGCAGGAAAATTCTTCAGGTCTAACCATAGTTCAAAATATACGTTACAGGTGAACATCTTTTAGGTTTTTCATCTATCCATCCATAAATTCCACCATTTATCTTTACTGCTTATCCCTTTTGGGATCACAGGGCCCTGGAGCCAATATCCCAGCTGACATTGGGCAAGTTGTGGAGTACATCCTGGACCACTCACCAGTAAATCACAGGACCACCTAGAGGGACTGATAACACACAGTTACTCACATCTAAGGGCAATTTAGAGACCCCAGTTAACCTAATGGGAATGTTTTTTGGTCTGTGGGAGGAAGCCAGAGTTCCCACAGAAACAACACATGCAATGAGAGAACGTGCTGTGTTTTGTCAAGAGGTGAAGTATCTCCATTTTGTTGCTTAAATCACCTGGGATGCAGCACCAGAAGTTGGCAAGTCATTGTGATTTTTTTTTTTGCTTGTTAAACTGATATGGCTTTAGTAAAAGAAATATGTGCATGTGTATAAATATCTTATATTTTTTGTCAACAAATACATTTTTTGTTTACCTCCTAAAATTATTTTTGTTCGTTTATTTCTTCAGGGCTAAATTGTGCCATAGCACTTTTCTCAGGATGGCCATTACAGTGATGTGGCTCTCAGCTGGAGTCCTGTGAACACCTTCTCCTGCATGTTTCAGTCTCTGTTTCTGTACACCTAAATTCACTGGTTGGCCAGTCAGTCAGCAGCTGTAGCAGAAAAAGATAATGAATCAGAAAAGGAAGAGGAAGAAATATTCTCGAGGCCCATAAGGGAGAAGCACTCATGTCAAGAAAAGGAGCAATTGTTAGAAATAATAGACAGTTATCTTTTGACCACTGTAATTATTGGTAGTGAGACAATATCCAGTTATTGCCAGGAAATGTCAGAATAACTTTATTTGGGTGGAGGGTAGTGATCAGGCAGTTACAGTAATTTCTTTCAGAAGTGAAGTGAGTAAGCGATGGTGTGTGAGTGCATGCGTGTGAAATGGTAAGGGTGAGATTTGTGTAGGAGGGCTGAAGACCACACATTGTAATTTTATACTTTTTACAGTTTTTTTAAGGTCCGTCTGTTTACATTCACCAACTGCTTTTGCTTCTCACAAATATTACAGAGAGACTGAAGGATTGAGCCATCCTCTGATAACATGAGACTCAAACACAGAGAAAATATGTATGACACATACAGACTGGACCTCAATGCAAACAGGCACATAAACACACAGACCCCAACAGCTGGTTTCTCCCACCAGGCTTTGCCTTCTTGCTTTGACCACCTGCAGACATGTGACTAACATGACGTAACTCATTTCTATGGACAGCAAATGTACTGCTGTTGTCAATCAACTATAATACAGTTTACCTGATAATTACTGCATTTTTGGGCCACAAAAGGAGTGAAAGTATAGCAAATATAGAACAAATATGTCACTGAGTCCGTCTAATGAGTTGGGTCGCCTTACCAAGACTAAAAAACACAGCATAGACCAGACTAAAGTAGTCATTTTTCAGTGCACAACAGTTTGGCATTGTTACAATCAGCTGTTTACAGGGAGGCTTATAACAGGCATATAAACTTATGTGAAATACTAGCATGACCTTAAGCTGCGTGTCACTTGAATGAGACTGCATTGGAAGCACTCCCCATGTCTTCCATGGTTTTGCCCCAAACCACACCCATTTCTTTATGCACAACCAGTCCAATGTGTTTGTGTGCCTTTTGATGCATTAGCATAATGCCAATGTAATGCATTTGTAATGACACAAAAGACCCAGAAATCACATGTTGCTTCATAGAATTCAAATTACCTGTATAATCTAAGCCGCAAGTTAACCTCATTTAGATAAACAAGCATCTATGCCTTAAAGGTGTAGTCAGCGATCTTCTAATCTTCTAATCTAATGCAGTATTTGTCAAATTCACCGTATTTCTCCTCTCCATCCACAAGATGTCCCCACTGACAGCATGTGGAAAAAAAAGTCCGGTTTCAATACACAGCCTTGGCTCTGAGTTTCAGCATGGATGTATTATAAGAACTGGATGGCATGGCTCCGCCTTCCACCATGTCACGGATTTGAAGCCAGAATATCCCCCGTCAGGGCGCGGCCATTGTGCAGCCAGTAGAGAATCTGGACCATAATCCGGACGCAGCTGTCGTAAACGGTCGCAACACTCCGCAGCATACGCCGTACACAATCATTGTGAAGCTGCCTAAAACCGCGGTTATTTTTAAACTCTAATAACTGATGAAAAATAAACTTTTCAGAAAAAAGAGGACCTGGAAAAAACGCAGCCCAATAATACTTTCATATCACCACAGCATACGGATGGGAGAAATATTTCTACGAGGTGTAATAATTTTCTGAAGTTTCACTACGGCCCGTTCAGATGAATGGAGGTGACGGAGATTTGACCTATACTGCAGCCAGTCACCAGGGGGAGCAGTTTTCATGGAGGCTTCAATTTTAGCCTAGCATCATGGCGTCCATGTTTTTTACAGTCTATGAGTTTCAGCAGGTAAATACTGTGGCTAGGGCTGAGCTACCAAAACAGAGTTCACCCCCCCACATCCAGGGGACGATCATACTCATGCGCAGATCAGACAGAGGGGGGGAGGGGGATAGTAGGTTGCCTAGCATGTGCAGTTAGCGTAAGAGAGAGATACAATATGTGCAGTAGCAATGGCTGAAAAACAGCCCAAAAGAAAAAGGTCAGAGGAGCAGAAAGTGAAAAAGAGGGGCTATGACCATGAAAGAGCGAAGACCCGGGTCAACATTGGTGTTGCTTTCCGACGGTGGAGGGAACTCCGCTAATTGAAAGACCTGAAAATGGACGCGGATGTCGCCGTCTGTCTGCTGGATAGGTAAGCAACATTATCTTTGTGGTGCTTCACATAACAGTAACAGCCGTCGGGCATTCATCTTATTGTCTAATCTGCCAGAATGTGCTGTTGTCGTGAGGTTATCAATATTGTCAGTCGAGTTGTCTGACGAGTCGGAGTTACCTTAGCTACGTTGGTCAGCTACGCAGTTTCTACGGCCGTTTCCATGACGATGCACGTCCATCAGCTTTCAGGGGTGGAGCCAGGGGTGAGGTATGAAGGGAAAGGCGGGTCTAAATTCGTTTATAACAACCTCTCCACTCGTTTTCTCCCACATCACTGACTACACCTTTAATAGAGACTCCAACAAGAACACTGAGAACTGAGCCGTGATTGGCTGAAAAGTGGGTGTCCCTTGCTAGTTTTTCTAAAAGCTCAATTCGGAGCAAGGAGGGGGTACAGATGTCTAAAGACCTCTCGTGACTTCAGTAATAAGATGTTGACAGGTAATAATATTTTGTGGGCCACTGACACAAAAATAAATCACATCCAACAGCTTTAATAAAATCACTTCAGGATGTATCAGGATAAGAGGATACCAGCGGCTGATGTACTGTCTTGTGCAGCCTGCAGCTGAGACAAGCTTCCTTTATATCAAACTCCATGACCTTCATAGATTTGTAGATCTTAATTCAAACATTAAGTTGAATTTATGTGATGGCAGCTGATACTTTAGACAAAATGTTCAAATAGAGGGCGTCCAAACTGCCCTGTTAGTGAGTAATGAAAAGGTGGCTGACCTGTGGGTGTGAAGACAAAGATGTTTGACAAAGATTAAGAAGTCCCGATGAGCACAAAGCAGTGAAACACCCACAACCACCTACTGCACTGCACATGCGGCTCATAATTCCCAGCTACACCCGCGGTGTGCATGCCAGAGACAATCAATCCTGAGCTGCTGCCATCATGGCTGCTCGCTCACAGAGTGAGAAAAGATCCCCGCTTTGCTTGGCTTGAGGTAAGCGGTAGCATCATAAATTCAATTTTGAAATAACAGAATCCAGGATATCCTGTGGTTAACCGCAGAGGCACAGATATCCGATTGTCTAACCAAAAGGAGAACCAACGCCTGTGCTCCTGTCAGCTCTGATAGATGGAATATAGATGTTTGAGGAGATTTCATGAAAACAAGAGTGACTCCAGATGCCCTCTGACATGAGGACAATCACTCACTGAAGATTCTGAATTCATCAACTCCAGTTCTAAGTAGTATTTGCTGTGAATTTCTCAGGGAGCATTTAAGACGATACATGACAGCCTTTAATTAAATATGCCCCTTTAAATCTGTAATATATCCTCAAACATTACGAGTTAATTAGGAATGATTCATGAACAGGTGTGTGCCCATTTGGTTTTCTGCGATAGGAGATAAAATGTCAGCAGCACTGTGGGCTCAGTCCCGAACACACAATGAAAACATCCTTAGAGATGGCCTGTGTTTACTGCAGGGTTGTCAGGGAGTCCCCTGCAGTCAGGCAATAAGGAAGAGGATTATTTGTTTTGGCTTTAAAGGAAGGCTCTAATCAGATCTCTGGGACATGCAAATACATTATTTGTCGTCATTGCCACCCGACCCCCCATCCCAGCATAGCCTGCATTCACCTTTCACCTCCTAACTTCTTCCTGTCAGCATTTTTGAACAGTGTGAAATACGTGTATTAGTGGGGTCTGTTTACAAAGGAGACATAAAAAGCCACAGAGCAAATATATGGTCTTATGTTATGGATTTATTTTGGGGTTTTATTTACTTCTTTCCATTTATGAGGACCTGGATGAAAACTTGAAGCATGGTAGCCATGCTGGTATTATGAATGTGAAATCTAGTGAAAGCTTGAAAACTACAACTCCCTGGGTTGCTGTTTCCAGGTGTGATGTCCTGTTAGCATTTTTGTGAAGACTGGATAATTTGGAAATTTGGTTCACCTGGGAGACTTCAAGCAGAAACTGCATGGACACTCACAGGGACATGGAAGACAGACAGTGAACATGCATCTACAAGCATCTACAACAGTGTCCAGCAACCAGCCTGCTCACACTTTGTTTCCATGTTTTATGTTGGGGTACAGCCCCGACAACTCAGGGGAAAACTTGCCATAGCTGCTCCCTAACACTTCATCAAAATGATATAGCTCCTTAGTCTTTTACACACTTAGACCTTTTAATAACAAAAAGTTCAAATCGGTTGTGACTTTTTGTAGTCTAATAAGCAAATATTTGGTTTGGTGCATTTAGCTGCACACAGAAGTAACTGTAAAACCTGATTGGCCAACCCAGGTGCCACCCAATTCATCGTCAGAATGTGCATGGTACATCAAGTCAGCTTGCCTTGCAGAGCAGACAGACCTGCCTGATTCTGAAATCATGCGTCTCTGTCTTGCCAGCCTCCATTGTCCAATGGTTTCACTCGGCTAAATGCTTAACGACCCAATCAGGGAAGAGAGGCGAGAGCAGTGGGAGCTGCAGGCATGACGACAATAGGAAGTGACTTGAGAGGAAGTGAAGTCACTTCCTGTACAAATAATGGAGGCCAATGCTAACAACAGTTAGCCGCTACAGCTAAAGGCCATTTACTGTTTATTGCCCTTGTCAGCTATTATCTGTAGCAGCTAACGGCTAAGCGTTAGCCGCTACGTTCAGCCGCTATATATGCTATGTTATAGCAGTGCTGCTTGATATGGATTCGTCTGTGATCAGTGTGATGAGCCAGACGATCGTCCAATGACAAGCTGCTGTTGTATCTGAAGGCTCCTCCTCAGATGGATTAGTGAAATATTTTCAATATGGAACTGTCCATCTGGCATGTCATGTTACAAGTCGCCTGTAATGGTCTGTAGTTGTTACAGTTCTTCTTGTATTTTATGTTATTGGTGCTCCCCATTCCGAACAATGCTACTCTCGGTTGGGACATTTGTAGCTGTGGTTGGTAACATTGACGCAGAACAAGGAATGTGAGAAAAGTCTGACACACTTTATGGTGAAGCAAGTCATCTTCAAAGTTAGGTCAGTTCACACCTTAAATTTGTTGGACTCAGTTCAGTTCATTGGTGAAATTTTGAAATTGTTTCATTTTTCTCTTCATTTGTTTTGCTTTCGTACTCCATCTAGTGAGGCAGACCAAAGCTTGTCAGATATTGTGTAATCTATCTTCCCATCACTAGTTAAGGCTGACACCCAGACAAGTTGTCACTGGAAATACACAGCTGGCTTAGAATTATAAAATTGTTTAGCTCAAAGCGGTTGGAAGTATTCTGTGCCATATAATAAAAATAAAGCGACATTTAGGCTTCACCGAGTGGCACTTGCACATTGACTTGAGCGATGTCTGAACATACTCTGACTTGTAGATGTCAACCTGTATTTGGACTGGAGGCTGGTGGGTCCAGCCATGATAACATTAACCACACTCTGATTTACATTGTCAGTGAATCCTTTATTAGCTTTTCTGTTGTGATATTGGGCCAAAACCAAGGCATAACTCACCCCATTTCACTTTGCTTGCCGTATTTGATCTTTTCACACCCGCCATGAACCAAACTCTGGTCAGCTTGGATGTCTGAGATCTTTAAACATGAATTTCTGCCTCTGTTTACTAAGCCTTGCATTGTTTAATTTCCATCATTTATGCCTTAAAGCCTAACTATTTTTGATAACAAGGGGAGAGGCTGACATTTTAATAGATAGATTTTTTTTATTTAAATGTGTCCCCCCTCCCTGAGTCAGTACTTGAGTAGAAATTCATGTTAACCTTGCAGCGCAGCCTGACCCACCCAATTCATTGACTGTAATCTGGCAGATCTATCTTGCAAAGCTCAAAGTCTACAACATTTGTGAGTCGCCAAAAAGCATGATGGCCAAATCAGAGCCCTCAACATCAGGAAGAGGCGAGCACTTAATGCAAGACAACAGCAGGAAGTGACTTCTGGTATAGATTGGCATAGATGCTAACAGCTTCAGGTCTCTATTAAATAAAAAACAGTTTTGATAGAAAGGATATTTTTTGCTTCATTTTCACCATCTTTGGTGAGAGTTTGTGCTACTGAGCAGTACATGCTTTGCGTCTTTACTTTTTTACTATGTTTTCCGATTGGCCCATAATGATTGGGATTGATGGAACAACTGTTCAATCACCTGCCATATGCTTTTGCAAGGTTTTGCCCAATCCCTTGTACTTACTAAGGGCTCCTTTCCAGATGGCCCAATGAAATGTAGTGAACCATCGATCTGATGTGTAGGGTTAAAATTTTGTGCCTTTTCCACTGCTTCACTTTTCTTATCCCTACTTTTGTTTTTTGTTTGTTTTACAGGTTTGTTTGTCTGAATCCACCTCCAGCAGAAACCTGCTCACAGCAGTGCACAATGATGGAATTGATTTATCAAAGGAAGAACACTATGCATGCTTCAATAAATCAGAAAAATGAACGTGAACAATATTCTTAAATATCCTGAAATCTCAACGGGCCATTTGTTTTCCTTTCAGTCTTTATCTCCATTGTTATTGTGTCTTGCTGCATGAGAAAAGGAAAAAGAGGACAATAATGAGGTGGATCTCTCAGGCCCACAGTATTTGTCATGTCTAATTGCCACTCAGTGCACCTTATCTGATCCTGCCAGGCTGCTATTGTAATGAAACACCAGCAGAGAGGAGTCAGAGAAGGTGAAGATTACACGGCGTGAGCCGTTCATGGCACAATTCCTCCCTTCATCACTCTGGGTTTTTCACACTCTCACTCCAGGAGCTGTGTGTCCCAGGGCATGTGAGGGCTGGAGGAGGACGGCAGAAGTGCTGAGGTAACTACACTGATAAGTGAAGTATCTCTGCTTGGCTTTGTGTATTGTGCTTCGACATGGCAGGTCGGCAGGTGGAGAGAAGAAGCAACAGAGGGGGATTATTCAGTGAGAGGGTAGGGTCAGGTTCCAGCCTGTACATGTTTAGTGTGTCAGGAGGATTTTGCAGGTGTGGGTTTCACACCTCTGCAAAAGACTATCATTAATGACAGCCTGCCTCTAGTCCTGCTTTTTTCTTTGCCTTTGGAAGACAAACACTGGTGTCATCTTTTCTTGGATGAACTTAAATGCCTCTGTTTCAGTGCCCTGCCTTATGCTGGACTCTGTCTGCTGAAGTAAACATATTTTGACAGCTGAGAATCTTTTTCTGTTTTAACCATATAACAGTATTGGCAGCCATTTTAATTTTAAAGGCCCATATTTTGCCTTAATTCTGTTACATAATCAATTGAAAAAAATACGTATTTTACAAATCCCACTAGTTATCACATACCCTGATCCACCTGTATTCTCAATTTGTCTGAGAAGTTCTGCTAGAGCTTCTTCCACTTCAAGGTCCCCTTCTCTACGTGGGCCCATTCTGCTCTGATTGGTTGACCATCTACTCTGGGTTTAATTTGTCAGTTCAATGCTACTCAGTACCAAGTTGTCAATTATCCCCGGACATTTTGCAGTGCCTGGATACCAAGTCCATCAACCTAATTCCATGGGTTTTCACTTCAGCTGTTTCCTTGGTCTTGATAACCAGATAAGCATGGTTGGTAGAGACGCAGGGTACCGAGGACAGGCACAAAATGATATAAAGAGACATGAGACATTCTTTCTCTTGCAGTGTCATGTGAAGTTGCATCTGTTTTTGATAACACTAAACAGCTGATTATCAATCAGCTTTCTCCACTCTCATTGGAGAAGAATTGATTAGATATTTGAGGTCATAGTTTAAGGTCACTGACTCTTACGTTCAGCTGCTGCTCATGAAATTTAACCCATCACACCACAACAAAATTCATTCCCATCTCTCTCCTGGGTGTTAGTGTGCATTTACCTGACTTTAGACTGATATCTTTAATGCAATACATTGAAGTAAATAATGAACTTTATTCTGTTTTAAAAAAAAACACTGAGTTTGCCTAAAACCATCAAATGAACAGACACTTCATTCACCTATCATTAAATTTCTCTCAAACATTGTTTTTACATTGGAGTACAGATTACAGATTGACAGGACTTTGACATCAGTTCTTTATCAGAAGTCTTTATCTACCATTTAAGTCTTGTCTTCTTGACAAACTAGAACTATCACATTGTAGTTTTAAGCCTCTGTGGGACATGCATTGCCAGAGAGTCAAAATACAGTAAAGATTTGATTTACTGCTAATTTCCAACAACCTTCTGATTTAGTACAAGAATGACGTTTAAAGTATCCTTCAAGTGAAGACAATTAAAATCTACTTCCTTAGAGATCTTAGAAGTAACCTAAAGTTTGGACTCTTTGCTTCATCATGTAGTTTGGCTTCTACTGCACTTGAATAGCTGAACTGCACCACAGGCCATATTTCTTTAAAAGCATGCAAAATAAAAGCAAAGCACTTCCAGTGTGACCTTAAAAGTAATCAGTGATCTTACTGAGTCATTGGACTAAATAGAACATTGTGCAGCTGTGTCAGCTAATTAGTCAAAAACCCATGATGCAGATGACCACACCATTTTTAAAAGAGAAAATATTGGCTGATCAAAATAATCTATATCTCGGTTTGTAAAATGTTTGTCAAACTGTTCATAGTGTGTTCAGGCTTGGGAGCCTTACCTTATAAATGTCTTGTATAGTAAATAATGGCAGATAGCAGAGCTCAGTCTTGGGGTCATTGATATTTATGCTTTATATTACCTGTATCAGTCAATGTTTCAAATGTGAGGGCAATAGAGGGCAATCTGTGTGAGCTAAAATAAATGGAGGCTGAAGACAATGGTTATAGAAACCTCAGGATGTAGATACTTGAATTAATGCTTTGAGACACTGTATTGATTGGTTCAAATGTGTTTATCTGTGTAATTGTTTTATTTCTGTATTTTATTCTGCTGCTCATTTTGACTCAGACATTCTTGTCAATGAAATTGGGACTTTGGACTTTCCTGGTTTAATAATGCCCCAGTCACACATTCCCATTTTTCATGGTGATTGTGCACGACTGTACACAATTGACGAGGCTGGTGTGATCGCTATGATACGGGACGAAATGACTGTCTCACCCCTGGACACACCCCATAAATACACCGTCAGTAGCTCTTCTACAGCACTTCGGGGGCGTTCATACCGCTCCAGTTAGGTTAATACAGCGATATGACGAGGATTCCTTCCTTTCCATCCCGCTGACACAACGTTAGCACTGCTCGAGCTCAGTTCGCATCACGTAAGCCCTGACTGAGTCCCATCGTTTGCGCCGTCTTGAACGGGACACAGTCGGGGCACTAACGGATACATCCTTGTCAGTTGTCCTCATAAAGCTTTCAGGATTGAGCCATGATCAGCCCGACTGATCGTGGTACATGCCACCCTAAAACCATTCGCATTAGGACTGCATTAGTCTTCCATCCCGCTATACTGAGAACGGCGATTCTCCACGACAGTTGTGAACTGTTCAAAACTGTCAGGACCCTTCCACGTTCCCCGCCGTTCATCCACGACTAGGCCATATAAAGCTGATCCAGACCAGCATGCACCACGACCAAAGCTTGTTTTATCAGGATTATGACAATTGTGCACAATCGCCATGAGAAACGGGAATGTGTGACTGGGGCTTAAGGTTTGATAACAAATTTCCAAGCTGTATTTTACAACTGCTCTCATAGCATTTGGGGAAGAATTGATACTATAATATCTGTGTCAATCAATCAATCAATTAATCTTTATTTGTATCACACCGTATTTGTGTCGATGTACATATTCACATATAATTTGTGATGATTTATAACTTGCATTGATGTTTCAACACAGTCGTACTTTGCCCCTGATCTTTCACCTCCTAAATTTATTGAGTTCATCGACAGGTCACAAAGAAAATTTGTGTAAAGTTTGTCAAAAACTCCAAAGAGAATTTTCACATATCATGTTTAAATGCATGGACCTCCAGGTCACATGCTGTCTCTCCAAAACCTCACCAGTTTGCTTTGCATCAAGTTGACATTTCTGCAAAATTGCATGAAAATTCTGAAAAGTATTTTACAGACAGGGTTTACAATCAAAACATCATACTATTTAAGCTTTGACCTATGACCTCCAAAATATCTAAACTATATCTTAGTGAGAGGGGAAAAATGTGCAAAGTTGAAATTGTGTCTCAGAAAACTTTCTTGAGTAACCTGCAAGATCTAGGAAGCTCATACCATAGCTGTGTTCGAAATCATCCACTCTTTTACCCACTCACTATTCCCTATGTAGTTTAAATGAAATAGTGGACTACATAGGAAATGAACAAACAACATTTCGGACACTACACTGAAATTTTCTACATGTCATAGCATCAGTAGATGAGCCGGATATTCCTGTGACAGAAGTGGACGCACCAAACTTAACTTAAACCATCTGGGCACTCAGGAGGATAAGTAGCAAATGTTGCTGTTTACAGCTAACCTGACATGCCAGATGGACAGTTCCATATTGGAAATATTTCACCAATCCTAATCTGGGGAGGAGCCCTGCAAAAATGTTTTCAGGGGCAGAACCTTCAAAAACAACAGCAGCTTGTGATTGGGAGATCGTTTGGCTCATCACACTGATTACAGACCGATCCATATCAAGCAGTTCTGCTATTACGTAGCATATGTAGTGAGTAAATGTAGCTGCTAACAGCTAATAGTTAGTCGCTACGGCTAATGGCTTACAAGGGCAAGCAACAGTTAATGGCCTTTAGCCATAGCGGCTAACTGTTGTTAGCAGCTAACTGTTGTTAGCCGCTATGGCTAAAGGCCATTAACTGTTGTCTGCCCTTTTTAGCCTTAGCGACTAATGGCCATTAGCCGATAGCTTCACTACCTTAAGACTATTGTTTCACATTATATTATACCACACAGATGTATCATTTAACACTTAGATGACATGAACCTTGTCAAAGATAATCCCTATGAAGTAAACTTGTGATGAGATCATATTTCGCCAAGTATAACAGTAACCATGATAACTACAGGCTAACCGACATTAGCTGGCATTATTTATACAACAGGAAGTGACTTTACTTCCTGTTAAGTCACTTTCTGTTGTTGTTCCCACTGCTCCTTCCTCTCTTCCCTGATTGGGGTGTTAAGCATTCAGCCGAGTGAAACTGTTGGACAATGGAGGCTGGCAAGACGGAGATGCATGATTTCAGAATCAGGCAGGTCCGTCTGCTCTGCAAGGCTAGTTTACAGCCGCTAAAAGACGTAAGTGCTACGCTACGAACATGTTAATGCTTTTTACATTTATAAATGAAAACAGCTCCTAACAGCCTTCTTTCTCCTCTTCTTCTATGGAATAACACGACCGCATTGCATTGTGGTATACAGGGGTACAATATAGGGTACATCAGTGGTTCCCAAACTTTTCACAGCCTGTACCCCTTCCGACACTTGACCTCCAGCCATGTACCCCCAACTCTCATGCACGTATCACACCGAGAAAAATAAATGTTTAAGCCTGCCGCACTCCGACCTCCCACATTTTACATGCATGACATACAAATAAAACCTATTAAATTGATTTATCTCTCACTAAATAGATTGATTTACCAGCAATGTCAGTGGGCAACACCAGTTCACTTTTGAAAAAGAAATGTACATTTTTGAAACATTTTCATTAATGAACTTAAAGCTGTAATTAAAAGGCTGTCTGACTGAACTTACTGTCTGTTATTTTAAGAATCTTAGATAATTTAGGACAGATTTCCCTCTCCAAGATGCCTGAGCCACTCTGCCAACACTTCAGGCCTTTATCAGAGCTCACAATACAAACATTTATCAGTTTGAACTTGAACTACTGAAACAACTGTTTAGACCTGACAGTTTTTTCACGTACCCCCTACATCACTTCACGTACCCCTGGGGGTACACGTACCCCAGTTTGGGAACCACTGGGGTACATCATATATCCACTCACTTTGGCTGTGCATTGTGGGTATTTTGTAGTGCACTATTTAGTGAATAAAATTAACTGTTGAGAATTCGACCTACACTACAAAATGACGAACACACTATATAGTGCACAATGTCCATGATAGGGAACAATTTCGAACACAGCACTTGTGTCATGGGTGCAAGTTCAAAAGACCGGAGCTTGGAAAGATAGGCCGATCTGATTTGACATCAGATCAGATCACTTTATTCTTGTGATGGAATTGAGATTTGTGCAAAGTTTAGTGGAATCCCCTTAAGAGTTTACACCTAAAGCTTATCTGCAAGACCCAATGACCTTAACCTTAAACCTATGAACCTCAATATTAAATCAGTTCATCCTCGTATAGAAAACCTTGACCTATAGCTGTACGATTGGAAGTACACTCAGACAGACAACCCATAAAATAACGCCTCCTCCCTCAGCTGTCTCTGGCACAGGGGCATGAGAAAACTGAACATCCATCTTTTTCATCATCTTTCAGTATTTATCATGGAAAAATGAGTCCCATTACATTTTTATCATTCATGTTTTTACAGACAAATTTAACACTGCACCAGTTTCAGTAACTTTAATGCCTGATGAAACTAAAAAGATAATAGCTCCATTTGTTTGTTTTCAAGTCACAGGAAAACAAACTAGCTGAGTAACATTTAAATTATTTAAATCATTTCTCCAAAGAGCACAGTGATTATGGTACCATTTCATGTCCCAGATGTCCAAATATCCATGATTTCTCGGTCTGGAGTCGATGTCTGGTGCATTTTTTGGGGTTCCAGTTGGATTAGAATGAGAAGTCAGCGGTCAAGTTTAATGGAGAGTTACAGGAACGCTTTGAGTTGTGGTTTGGACTGCATGATGGGTATCACTTATGTCTAATAGGCTGAGGTTTGTTTGCAGATACAATAAAGCCTCATGTAAGACAAGTTATGGCTCCCGCTTACACACTGCCAAAATCATCCCTTTAACTGCATGCAAAAGAGAAGTTTGGGGTAATTAGTGATTTATTGTCAGTTTTATGAGTTGTCGTTGACACTTCACTGCCTGTCTTCAGTCCTGTTTAGTTGTCATGTGTGTTCTCTTCTTTGCTTTCAGATAGGTAGGCATCTTTTGTTTGATCCCTAACAGTCTTTAAGAAGGTCATGATGCCCGACCCCCCGGTGCCCCTCTCCTCTAAAGCTGTGGGCGCTCTGCTGATCATCTCCTCCTCAGATGCCTGGTTCTTGTTGCGAAGCTGGCGTGCCCGGGCGGCAGGTACAGTGATGAAGCGACTGACGACGTTGATGTGGTAGCTGCGTAGAGTCAGCAGCTTGGTGACACAGAGCTGAAAGGCCTGATTGAGCCGCTCGCTGTCCTGCTGCACAACAAAACTCTTCAAGGAAGGCAGCAGGGAAATGTCTGTGATGAACTGCTTGTGGGCTGGCAGCATGTAGTCCCTCATGCGGGTTAGAAAGGCACCTGCATGAGGGAGGAACCATCACATGAGGTCATCTCATATTCCTTTTTGTCTCTGATGCTTTTTTAAGCAGGGATGGGCAACTAGCTTTACAAAGATCACATGCCTCCTCCCTGAGTCTTACAATTTAGGCTGAGTCAAAAAAACTTAACATAAAGAAAAGATGAAAAATACACCACAAGAAACTCAATAATTACAATGCACACACAAAAATATTGTGTTAAATTCTGAATAAGAAGTTTCATTATTCGATTTAATAATTACATCAACATGGTTTCCTCATAGTGATATACTAGTGCAGTGCTTCCCAAAGTGTGTGCTGCAGCCTCCCAGTGGTCACCAGAGATACTGCATGTGGGCCATAATAGAGTGGAGCAACGACGATGTTTTTTGTAGGCCAGTGTGGAAGTTAGTTGCACTGGTTGTCTCCACCTCGGACATACTAGAAGCCAAAGGTATTTTTCACTGTATTTCAGATCACTGATGATAAAAAAAAAGCTCTGTAGTGAAAAAACTGATCTTTGTGATAATCTTGACGAGCTTATCAACTTTTTTTTAAGCTTAAACTTAATAGGCGGGAGTGAAAACCTTCATTAAGCTGCCACAGAACCACAACATGGCGGTTCAACTTAGAAGCAGCTACAATATTTCCAATGTGTATCCTCAAGCTGGATCACTATACTTGTGACTTTAGTAAAAGTGTATAAATAATTTATTATTTAAAAAAATGATCAGATATGCCTGCAGATGGGACCCTTATGGGCCATTTTTGGAGTCCTATCTAGCATGAGTCAGCAACCATGGTTTCGAAGATGGGTCACAAATCTATAAAATCCAAAAGCAGGCAATTTTGGACGTATTTCATTTTTCAAACATTTAAATCTTGTGTGCATGTGTTCAGCACAAACCCTATTTCAGGCATTTACTGTTTTTCGAAATCCTGAATGCTTTTAGGCTCCAGATGCTAAATGATAGCTAACTTCCACTTTTTAAACTCATTTCTGCACCACTCTGTAGGCTTTTGTTGATCTTTTATGAACGCATGGTTCAGATGCCACCTTTTTTACATTTTAAGGCAGGCTTATTATAAATCCACTTCATCACTTTACCTCTTTGACCAGGGATCCATGTTTAAGGTCTCTATCCTGAAAATTGCAAAGCCATATTTAGTTAAGTATTTCTCTGCAACTACAGGGTCTATTAATATAGGTGATAAAATAAAGGGAACATGAAATAAAGATATGTATGTGACTAGGCAAGAGCAAAGAATGAATTTAAGATTTCATTTCTGCCATATATCAAGTAGGTATTATGCAGATGTGGCTTCAAATCTTAAGAAACCAAATTAAAAACTCTGAACATTAAAATTGCTAATAATGCAAATGCACCAAGTCAGAATTAGATGAGTGGCTTTAGTGTAAAGTTGGCAGAAGTTGGCAAAAGTTGACAGTTGTCAGGTATCAATGTATATGCTGCCATCTGTTGTTCAGAGAAGTACATTTAGAGCCCCACCAAGGCATTTCTGACATTAGAAGACAAGATACTTACAAAAATGTGAAAATTGCTCTGTCACAGAATGTTCACAAATCCAATAAAGTATTCCTCGGAACAGATTTAGATTAACATAAATATAAACACTAATGCCTTGTGGCATGGTTAATATTCTCAGAAAACTTGATCAAAATCTGTTAAATCTCTTTGAGTTACAAGCAAAATGTTTGTATAGTGTTAATTAACTAAATCCAAATCCAAATCACCACCAAATGTAATCTCTTCCTCCTTATGCCATGACCAACATTTCCTAAAAATGTCATAAAAATCCATCAAGAAATTTTTGAGTTATCTTGCTCACGGGTGGAGAAACAAACAAACAAACTGACACATTAGCAAAAACATTACCTCCTTGATGGAGATAATAATACATTTGACTCAAATTGCACCAGAGTTTCTCATTACATAAAAAAACATGTATGTAGTTATTCACCTTTTTCTTGTGTGTAACATCTAGCAGCATATTTCTCTGGCATTATTTTTCAGAGGGTGGTTGCAATTCTTCTTGGTATTGGTGTAAATGGTTTAACTTTGTTCTGTTTAGTGTAATGTGCATTATGTATATGTTGGTAAAAGTTAAACGTAGCTGCTGATCATCCAAAACCTCTTATCTCCATCTTTGCATGACTCTTTTTTTTCATAAAACAGTGGTATTGGTCACTTCTCACAATGGGTGTGGGTTTTACGCGTTTTAACAAATTAAAAGTACAGTAAAAATTATAGCAAGGACTACACAATGTTTCTCCATTCAGTGGTAAATTGTTTTATTAATTCCCTGAATAGTAGAAATTTTAGAGGTTAAGAGGTTTTGCCCAATAGCAGTCGTATGCTTTTAGATGCACTTTATTTCAGAACTTTCTGCTAGAGCCCAGTTGGGCTGATTTGGGACTTAATGGTTTATTTACTTGAACAGCAAAAGCAGAACTAAGCTTCTGAACTGAAATCATCTGTTAATGAAAAAAGAAAATAAGGGAACAAACTTAATGTTCTGGTGGGATTAAGAGGATTTGTAAGGCTTAAAATCGGGCCAAATGTTTGAAAAAGGCTGCACTACCAGATATGATTAATAACTTTCAGGTGATGCCACAGATTTATGGCAAACCTCCATCGACGTAGAAAGATCTCCCTTTACTTAATGCTGTGGATAATTTACAGTCCTAGCTGCCACTTCAATGCTTTCACTTGTTTTTTTTCTGGACTCCTGCACACTGTCTAACTTGCAAGAAAATCATTTATTTGCAAAGTTTCAGTCTCAGACCTTTATCATCTGCCTGATGAAGGTCTGAGACCAAAACGCTGCAAATAAATGATTTTCGTGCAAGTTAGACAGTATGCGGGAGTCCATCTACGTGTCTAAATCGACTTTTTTCTCCGACACACCTGTCTCCTAAATTAAATGTGCAAAGTACTCTCCTGACTTGTTTTATTTCTAACTTTCAAATGAAAGACGTTTTTATGTTATTTAATTGGATTCACAATGGTAAATTTAATCTTGGAGTTTGTTAAATCTGATTAGGAGACAAGCGTCTACTGTATCAGAGAAAACATAAAAAGAAGCAGACAGTAGATTAATGGTGCTATATGATGCTATATTGTCCCTGAAGATTTTAATCAAAGAAGTACTGTACAGATTTCTCCTGCTCCAGACATAAGTTACTTTGACTTAAGTACAAAATGCCTTCCTTGGGTTATTTTTTTCCCATAATATGTTGAGCTGCAAGTGGCAGTTATCATAAACTATCTTGAAATAAAAGTGATTAAACATGGTTAAAATGTTTTTGAGTGTCTCAAGAGGTATTTTGTGTATCGTTTATTAATTGCTTTATAATGTTTTATGTTTTGTTTTGGATTTGACCCTGAGGTCAAAAAGCACATCAGTTTAATTAATCACCAATCAAATATGCGCAAAGAAGTTGGATTTGGACCACTTTTGCCTGCAGTGTGAACGTGGCCTCTGTGATGTGTTAGCAATTTTAAGAAGCTAATTGTTACTTGCTAGCAAACGACCTATGCTATTGTAGTAGATATGTTAGCATGATGTAGTGTTCAGTAATATTGGCCACCTGGTTAAAATCAACTCACAAATTGCTAGAGATGGCCCCAGTAAGGTTGATAGGCATGTTTAGTACATGTTACTTATCATTTTTTGAAAACAAATGCATGATTTTCATCAGGAAAGCAGTTAAGTTCGCTGTTAGTAGAAGGTAATATTCTGAACGATTATAGCAAGTGCAGAGATTTTGAGTTGGCCTATGTGAGAGATGTGAAAAAACAAATAGCAGGTTTGGTTGGGAAAGAAAGAAACAATTGAGTGAAACAGAAATTTTGGTAAGTTATTAAGTCTTAAGAGATTTTGTACAGTAACCAAGGGGCATGACAGAGGATTCAATTTTAATAACACGGGCCCCTTGCAGTGAGAACAGCACAATATGGTTGGTTTGGTAACAGAGGATGCCCATCCCTGTATGAAAACAATAAATCAGCCATCTTACCGCTCTGTTCTTCGTGTTTGATTCCCAGGAGTTCATCAAAGCTGTGCAGCAGGCTGCTCTGTGCAGCACTCCCACCTGAGAACTCCACGGGCTCTGTGCTCACACCTTCATACACCAGCCCCTTCGGCATACAAGGGTTGTCTTTCCATCTATAAATTCAAACATGGACACAAGCACATACATTTCACACATATCTCATATTATAAAAAACAAGAGATCCTACTTATGAAATGAAACAAGGATGGATGCACTGACCCTGACAGGAAGATCCTAATGATGCCATAAAACACAGAGGGTTCCACGTAAACTGGAGCAAAAACAGCACTGTTAGTAACCAAAAGAGCTTTTTAAGCTGGATTATTGTGTAAACTTTGAAGTTATATGCAAGACACTACCATGCATGAGTTTGAGTGCATCTTGCATGTCTTGTATGGACTGGCTGATGACCTCCAGGGCTCCGGCCACAGCTTCAGTGTCACCACACCTCAGAGCATTAATCACCGCGGGAATGTTCTAAAACACAGGTCCAAAAACAACTGCTCATGAAATTTCCTCCACTGAGTCATTATTTCCATGAAATATCACAGATCACAGGAAGTTCATACAATAATTAATTCTTAAAAAATGTCTTTAAACATGAATTTAGGCAATGTCTCTAACCCAATACCATTTTTCTTTTTTACTGACAGAAAATAAGATTTTTCTTGCAATTTTTAGGCAATTGTTTCTTGAAATAAATGTAATAGTGCTGTAAAGCAAATCTGATCTGAATCAGTCATCTAAGCATTAGATCAGTGCTTTCCAAGGAATGAGCCAAGGCCCTCCATCAAGGTACAGTTTGAGAGGTCATTCACAATCAATTAAAATGAAACGCTGCTTTAAGGCACAAACTCTCTAAGTCAGCTTTTGAGAATTTTATTTTATTTTCATAAAACAGTGCTTTTAGTCACCATCCATATTGTTAAGGAAGTTCATAAACTTTCAACCAAATTTGAAAACATGATTTGTTATCTGGGCAATTCAATATCCATACTTTAAGTAGTTTAGCTTTTTATTCACTTCTTAAGTATTTAGAAATTTTCGACGATAAGCTTTATTGAATCTGCATTTTAAAGAAAAGTTGATTAACCTTTCCAAGCCCATGTAATAAAAATACAGTTAGGGATTAAATGTGTATGTTGACTTTCTATTGCTTTTAACTTTCTGGCTTTTAAAATTTTCCAAAACTGTAATAAGAGTTTGACTGGTGTTGTATTAGCAGGGAATAGTTCATTAAATATCTCACTACACACTTGCTTCCTTATTTTAAGATTTAATACATCCATTTAATAGAATAAAAGGTACAAAAGAGTACTTGCACAATGTTTTCTGTTTGTTTTTGAAGAGAGTTTAAAAGCAAAATATGGAAAAGCAAGCATTCACAGAAAGATATATAAATGTTGCTGGGCCCTAGAAAATGTTTATGTTTCAAACTAGGATGTAGTGTATTAAAGTTTATGTCCACGCAGAGGTGTTACTGGTGTTACAGTTTATCTGTGGTGATATGAACTGGTGATTGCTGGTATTTCTTTGTCAATAGTTAGAGACTTTTGATCATCTTGATCAAATGCTGTTAGGACAAAAAAGATACTGAACAATATAAAGATTGCAAAATTATACATTTGTGTGGATTGAGGGTGATTTATAGACATAAAATCAAGTAATGAAAATGTAAAATGCTTGTTATTCATAACATGGCTGCAAACCACTGTACCCTGGTTGTTAATGAGGAGGTTTGAGGCCCACTCTGGGTGTTTAACAGTTTACAGCATATCTTGGGTGTCTACTGAGTAAAAATGTAAATTAAGTTTGAGGGAAAAAAATGAAACTTTGTCTATGTTGGGGATCAGGTTCCTCTAAAGACAGCATCAGTAACCAGATGTCAATCAGACATGGCCCATTTACACTGAATAATTGTGCATTAGTGTGAGATGCATCTTTACCCTCACTGCAGGGACTGCAGCCATCTCCACCAGTGTAGTAACCAGGAAGAAACCTTTCACACTTTCACCACCAGGGAGCCTGACCAGCATTTCCAGGTTCCTGTATCAAACATGTGAAAACTATCCTACAGAACAGAGTGGTACAGTATGTGCAGAAGATGACTTTAAAATTCAGCACTTGTACTTACTCCATGTTAAAGGGTCTGGCAAAACGATGAGCATGAACAAAAAAGAAACAAAGAATTTGAGAACCTGAAACCAGTTTTGAGGTAAAACTTTCAGAAGATATCTGTCCTCACCCCTCTGGATCTTTTTTCCTCCAGTTAGCCAGAGCTGCATCTGCGTGGGTGAGAATTGCGGGGAGCCCAAGACGCTGTGACACCTCCCAGAAAGGGACGGCTAGGCTCTTTGGTAGCACCTTAGAGGAAGTGTTGTTGAAGATAAAACATCACTGTTAAAAACTGAACATGTGGAGACACAGAAAACTGACGGATAAGATAAGAGAAAATCAATAAAAGACAAGCAAAAACAGACATACCTCGACTGTGTTGTTCTCCCCCTCCTGCCACACGTAGCCCATAGTCATCATGCTGAGGGTCAGGTGGGCCAGACGTAGCTCTTTGTGTTTGTGCAGAAACTCACAGCTCAACAGCGGCATCTGCGCACATGAAGAGTCAACACTGAACCATGACTCCATAAAAATATGGAACTGTCCATCTCAGTTTATTGGTCACACAAACCTTGTTAATGAGCGAGCGTAACTGGTGAGAGAGCACAAGCTCTGGGACTCTGAAGGCAATGTCCATCCATGGCTGGTAGTACTCCGGGAGTTTGTCCTGTGAATGAGAAGGGGTGAAGCAGTGTTAATATTTGCATTTTCAATGACCCCTAATTTTCTGTCTTGATTCTGTGAATACTGTTTCAGATAAGTGCCTTTTAAATCAGATGGGACCGATGCTTTGTGCAGCAAGAGCAGCCTCTGCTGGGCCCCTTCAGACCTACGTGTGGGGCTACATTTTCCACTGCCAGTCTGCTGGCCTTGTGTGAGCTGATCTGTTATATGTGCAGCCAAAAAAGCATATAAAATGTTTTTTTTTGTTTATTTGTAAAAATAGTAAGATTATTTTATATCCATGTCTTGTGTTTTTGAGAATCTATGAAAAAACGTTGAACAGTTCTGTGATGAAGCTAACTTGGGGACAAGGCTGCCCATAATGGGGGATGAAGGGTAAAGCTTTCTGGGCCCCAAGTCATGGAGGGACCTATGAAGACTGGAAAAGACATGATTCATCTTATATCTGAGCAAGGGTGCACTGACCTTTGTGAGAATGAGAGCTACCAAAAAAGGAGCATTATGGAGAACTAATAGTTGGATTTAATGTTTCTGAGTAACGGAAATTTATGGCATTGGTCTGAAAATATTAACAGCTATACTTTCAATAGGCTGTGTATGAAACTGTATATTACTTTTTGATTTTATTTTTTTTCACAATCATTATTATTGAAGATGCAAATTATTTTCAGTATGATATAGGTATCAGCAGATAATTGCTTCAAAGCTAAATATTGGTATAAGCGAATATTGACATTTCTGTTGATATTTCCTGATAATATTTTAGCCTTTTATATTTGCATTAAGATTGTGGAGGTTTTTACATATTAATCTTAAATTGGGAATATAAGATCCCAAAATAGGGTATGTTTTCTGTCAGCAGGTAAGTTAATCAGTGTTTCAGCTTTTAAAAGTGCACTTAACCCATTTATACCCAAATTTTTTTCTGAGTTGTAAGGCATATAATTTTATCAGTTGAGTCCCTCTGAATCATGTTATGTATTTCTTTTTTCCATTTTGTACTTTGTTTTAAAGAAAATAACATTTTTATGACTGGCAACAATTGTTGCCGGTAGTCACATAGCTTGTACCTAGGTCCCTGTGTTAAAGTCCTGCACCATGGCCAGGACCTCTGTTACAGAGTACTGAAGGAAAGGACAACATACAGAATAAATTTGTATTTTGGCCTGTTATTTTATGAAAATTGTGTGTGTGGGTGTGTGCGGGTGTGTGTGTGGTGTGTGTGGTGTGTGTGGTGTGTGTGTGCGTGGGGGGGGGGGGGGGGGGTTATGAATGGCCATTGGCTATGATGAGTGTGTGTCAAGAAAGGTGCACTTCCAACTGCACATCAACATTTTTGACTTTTTATCACATTATTATGACTTAGTATGTATTTATTTATTTTTAGTTCCCTGATTTCCTTTTTTTAAAGTTGCTGAAATGGTTTTCCATACTGATGTTAGTTGACAGAGAAAGATTGCTTAGCAAATAGCAAGAAAATTTATGGTAACGTATCAAAATCCTACAGACACAGGTCTTGAATACCTGTGAATTTATTTAGTTTGGAAGAGTACTCTAAGAGGACTTAAATGCACCAGTGTACCTCATTCTACAATTTGAAATAAGTAAATTATGAGAAATCCTGCAGACAGTGTTTTCCTTTAGCTAGTTACAAGCTATGTGCCCACCGGCAACTTTTGTTGCCACTCACAGAAATAAGTCCATGAACAAATAAATATTTACCCCAGGTAAAAAAATTTGGTGGAGGGTTACTCTAGAGACTTGAATAATTAAATAATCATAAATATGTTTTTGGGGAAAGCATTAGAAATTTATGAAAATGACCTCTTTCCAGGACAATTTGCATCCTCCACGTCTTCCACCGAAAGCAGCAGGAAGCAGATAATGTCATATGACAGGGACCACTTGAAAACTATATTTTTTAATCCAAAATCTTTATCCAAGTTGTCTACTAACACATAAGTGCAAAAAGTTGCATTACTAGTGCTGACATTTTTTGTTGTGAGTAGAAAATGACAGTGATATACTTTGGCAACAATTGTTGCCGGTGGGGCAAAATGGGTTAAGACTTGATTATACTGTTACTGTCAAACCTAACCCATCTTGCCAGGCTCCTATATACAACAGTTCTGAGCGGTCCACATCTTTCATTACCCACACATGGGTAATCATGCTGGTGTCAAAAGTGGAACTTTATGTCAGGGTCAACACACATGCAGGAGAGAGCACACAAATCCTGCAAAGTGTCAGCCATGTGTGAATAGAGCCAAAGCAAAACATTGCATAGATGTGAAGGAACAGTCAAAGACATCTCAGTTTTATTTTGATCTTTATGGCCTTTTAACTAAATTATGAATTTCACTGTCTTCTGCAGTAAATGCAAAGTGACCTTGGGTTTGGCCAACATATGAATGGGAATCTGCAAAGTCACTGCTCAGAGAATAAAGCTTATCACACAAAGCAAACAGGAACAATGCCAGATGTCAACTCAACTCAATCAATTTGTCTCAATCAATTCCTTCAGCCACAAGTCAAAGTTTTACAACTGTTTTCTTGTGAGACAAAAGTTTAATCTCATTTAGAAGCCTAGATTTAATCCAGTTCTACAAAGTTATATAAACTGTCACCTAAATCTATGTTATATAGCTTCCAGAGGTTTCTTTTTCCTGGCAGTCAGATATTTCATGAAGGCTTCTTGTGTCTCAGGTAAAGTATAAATACTGTGCAAGTGAAAAGAAGAAAACGTATCCATCGGGGTTTTCCACCTACCAGAGGATCAGGGAGGATGAAGCCGAACTCCTCAGTGACATGATAGGAGTCCAGAGAGAACGGAGACTTGGAGCCTGACTCAGATGCAGCCATTGCGAAGAAGAAAGAGAAACCCACTGACAGCAACAAAGAGCTGAATGAAGACCCTGACTTGTATGGACTCTGACCAGAGGTGCACAGAGTTCACTTTAAAGCTGTTGTCAACAATGATCATTGCTTACACAACATTTATCCCTCAGACACTGTTGCACAATCCAAAGTTATTGGTAGAGGGTGGTAAATCAGTACATTAGCCTCACTTTCTGAGTCATTAAATATCAAACTGATAGGTTATGTTTACACTGAATGAGGAAATGATTCTTTGCACTTTAAGGAACATTATATCAACATTTTTGCTGTTCCTGTCATAAGACTGGACTGAAAACATTAAAGCTCCTGTGGGGAGATTTTAGCTGACTATGAAAAAGACTGAAATCAATATTGGTCACCCTCATTAAGCTTCAAAGCCTATCCCGACTATGACAAACAACTGTTTTTTTATCAGTATTTTTTAAATACCTAGACCTGTACAGCGTCAATAATGGTTTCCACAGGTTTCTACCATGAATTTTCACTGTATATTTATGTAATTACAGTAATGTGCTGTAAATTTTCCATAAATTGTTGTGACTCCACAGCACTGTTGTAGTTTTACTGTATAATACTGTGATATTACAACCCTTTTGTGTTATTTTATAGTAATACTGTTTCTGTTACTGTTAAATTCTAGTTTTGTCTTCAAAAATCACAATTTAGAGTGGTAAAGGGATGACGTATCTTTATCGGCCAACATGGAAGTTATCATCGCACTGGTTCCCTCAACTGCATCACCTCTAAGGCCTTGTGTACATGAAAACAAATATGGCCAAAAAATTGAGTGTTTTCATTGCGTTTACGCCTCCCATTTACACAAGAATGCTGCCCGGAGTGCCTGAATCTGCAAACTTTTCAAACCAGGGTCCAGAGTGGACAGTTTTGAATATGCATATGTATCCGACTCTATGTCGATGAGATTCAGCAGTTTAGTGGGATGTCACCTCATGCACATTACTCGTTCACATGAAGGCTGCATGCATTACAGGACCAATAACAACAGCCGTCTACTGAGCAACACGTGTGCTGGTTACTGTGCTTGGTCTGTTATCCGGACAGAAATATCCAAACACACTTGTTGTCAAAAAGACACAAACTCCTGCGTCTTCTTGTGTCCACTGTTTATGAAAGATTTACTTCAGGTATAAATTAAGGTATATACTTAAGGTATACATGTGTTCTAACGCCGCTGTTTCCCTACAAACCAAACAACGCTATCTACTGGCCTGGCATGCACACTACAGCATTTTCAGTTGTTTTACAGATCTGGGTGAACGCAGGGCACCTTTGAAAATGCTTTTGATAATCTTAAGCAAATAAACTTTTCTTAAATCAAAAAGACTGAAAAGCTACTTTGGAACTACAACATGGGGCGTCGGTGGCGCAGTTGGATAGTGCGCTTGGTCAGTGATCGGGAGTTGCAGGTTCAAGCCCAGCTCCGGGCGACACATGGCGATGTGTCCTTGGGCAAGACACTTAACCCCAAGTTGCTCCCACTGCTGCGTCAGTGGCGTGTAAATGGGCATGAAAGGGCGTGAATGTGTTAGAGATACTGATGGATAACTAACATAGAAACTCAGAACCATCAGTGAGTGAATGTGGGTGCGAATGGGTATGAATGGGTAGGTGTGACCTGCGGTGTAAAGCAGCTTTGAGTAGTCAAAAGACTAGAAAAAGCGCTATATAAGCTCAAGTCCATTTACCATTTACAACATAGACCCAACTACAATATTTCCAATGTACGTAAAACATCTTATTGTGACATCTTATTGGAGAGTTTCCTCATGATTAAGTGACCTTATCCTCATGGCTGCGACAATAGTGTATGAATAACTGATTGTTAGAAACTAACAGAAATGCTTGTCATTGGGCCCACAGCCATTTTTGTAGTTCTTTTTAGCAGTTTGTTAGCAACACATACAGAGGCTTTACATTTGTAGGCAATATTGGATGCATTTTATTATTTCCCATTAAACATTAAATTCTAATGTACATATGTTTACCACAAACCTTTTTTTCAGACGCTTCTCTAAAACGGGTATTCTAAACTTAATTTCATCTGGGGGTTTTGGGAATCAGAAAGTGTTAAGTGCAAAGTTCCTTTGGCGTTTTTAGACTCATTCCTGCACCACTCTATAGCACTGTTAATGCTTTTATATAACAATTTACTGTGATTTAACAGTAGCTTATATGTTTGTCAGGACTGCTTTAAAACACAACTAATTCTATTTTCAATTTTGTCACTATGAACAACTACAGTATACTGTGAAATCACTGCAGTTACTATCCAGTAATTTACTGATAAATAATGTGATATTGTTTAGCCAGAGGTAAGTAGGTGTTAGGCCATGATAAAGGACATGCTCTCAGCACATGAGCTAACCAAACTAGGTTGCCTGGAGAGGGTGGTTGACTCATATTCAACACTGTAATAAAGAAAATTTTAAACTGCTGACATAAAATACATTTTTCAGTAGACAAAATCATTTTTCGTGTGTAATAAAGTTTATTATACTATTTATCCCAACTTTCGTTATTACGTTTCTAATGAAAAGTTGGTCTCATCTCTGAATTTAGGTGGCAAAACTTAAAACAACTGGTTTGAATTCATGGCCAAGCTCTGTGCACACTCTTCGCATAAAGCATGGGGTCTCTGGAGTGCTGGTTTGGGACAGTGGTAAGTAACAGGCACGTCTCATACAGTAGACATCTCACCATATGCAGCCCAGGTTAGATTCCTGTCTGGAGCCAGTCTGCTAAATATCCCCTCCTCTCTCTCACCCACTTATGCCTACCCACTGTTTCTCTCTCCACCCTCAGATAAGGGCTATTACATGCCCACAACATATACTTCTATTCATGGATGTGCTGATGACAAATCTGCAGAAAATGCTTAAATACTAGTAAGAACTTTAAAAACCTCTGAAGATTTTTTCCAACCCTGTGTGGAAACAATGCCATGAAAATTAAGGCAGTTTTGAAGGGAAAATGGGTCCATCCTCCCACATGCAAGGTGTATCTTAACACAGTAAAAATGAAGTGAGTGCACATCCTTATATTTTATTCCATCGCATTTTACAGTGAAAATAAAAAATATTTTAAAATGAAAAATCTCCACTTGTCTTTCTTATTATACCTGATTAAGAACACAGGGATTCCACTAAACAAAGTAAAATCTTATTGTTTCCTTAAGATGTTAATAACTTCATTAGTAATTGCAATAACAAAGATAACTAATTTTCAAATCTTGGAAAAACAAAGCAAAGTGGCCCCACTGATAAACATGGGTATTCCATTGCAGTAAATTCTTGCAAATCAGGGACTGTTTTAATCATTATGTTTGTGTTTCATAAAGATACTGACAACAATACACTGTGAACGACATTTAACCAAACAGTTTTATTTTTAGCTATTCTATGTGACATTTTATAACAAATAAACAGAAATTAAAGCTGTGGTTTGGATCTCCACAATGTTTTATTCTCAGGAAATACAGTTTCTGAAAGTATGGGGTCTCCATTTCTAGTCTGCAGGGGCCTCGAGCCACATTTAAGTTGCTCCTACATGATGCCTTTTCTCTGGGACTTCAAAAGTGAATTATTTTCCAATCAAAGAGAGAACATTTTTGGAATATTGTCATAAATTGTTGGCTTTTACTGTAATGTATTGCAGATCTAGCAAATTATGTTTGATGTATTGCCTCAACTCAAGAATCTTAAGTTAAAGCAGTTTTTCTCGCAACTTTGAATCATGAGTTGGACTCAAAATAATAAAAAAAAAACAGTTCAGTGCAGACTAAATCTTGTAGTCAATGTACCTTTTTTAATCTCTACAGTGAACTGAACCCTAAGCAATAAATTTGCTTTAAGAACAGGCTAAAGGGATTTTGTCCACAGCCACAATTTTTTAATGCTGGTTCATGTTTTAATTTCAAATCCATTGTGATTAAGTGTTTCCAGAGATTGAGGGAGCTGTTTACTTTGTCTATCTGCTCTTAGTGGGGTTAGGGTTAGTAGGACATGGTTTCTTATCTTTGCTTTGATGTCTGGGCAATGTTTCAGTGGATAATCAAAAATATGACGCACATGGAGCGATTTTGCAGACCTTACAAATAGTACTACGGGAAGTGAAAGCAAACTTTCATAATCTGCCAACAGAGTACAAAATACCTGATAGCCTTAATATCAAAAATGGTGTCAAATACTAGACAACAACTGTTTAACTCCTCATAGCAGTAATGACTTTTGACTGAATGGCAGCCATGCACACATTTCAGCCAGTCAGGTTGATGACAAGTACACATACTATTTTGACCATTTTTTTTATCATTAAATATTTGAATTGCTATTGATTGCCTCTTTTGTTTGTGGAATAAAGGTAGCTAGCAAACATTTTGTTCATAATTTTTTATTGGAAAAATCTGCAATTTTTGATTGTAAAAAGAAGCAAGGTTCATTTTCATTTATTTTTCCTGTGCATCAACAGCTTGAGAGCAAAAAAGAAAAAAAGAAAAAACACACAAACCTAAAAAAAAAACCTAGACTGTCTACCAAAGAAGAAGGAGGAGAATCTACAATGGACACTGTGACATTGCTGCAGATGGGGTCAAGAGCTCAGTGTAATTTTCTGAATCTTAGGTGAGCTCAAAAAAAAAAAAAAGAAAAAAAGAAAAAAAAGAAAAACAGCATTGGGGCAATTGACCCTGTATTGAGCATGTCTACAGTTCTTTAGTTTTCCATGAGTAACCCCTTTAATTTTGCAAAAGAAAAGACGTATGAGGGTAAGCTAATGGTAGCTACCGCCAGCATGCTAGGTCGCCGTGCTCATTACTCATCGATGACGACATTGTTTGATATCTCCGACCAATCAGTAGCCAGCAGGCGGTGATGTCATCTTTTAGTTGACTCAGTTCGCTTGGAACCAGAGCGGAGTAGGTACTACAACTAGCTTGTTTTAGGAGGTCCCAGGCAGAGTAGAGTAGGGCCAAGGCGTACTAGTGGAAAAGGGCCTTTACTTGCCGATATAGTTTCCACCTGGAGTGAAGGTCTCTCAAAATAAATGTGATAGCCAGCAGTACGTTAGGGCATTGCAAATGTCTTCATTGCAGTAGCCAATTTCCCCTATATTTTTGTTTGTTTTTACCCAAAATTTAGTAAATGACTCTGATCTCTGCATCAATCTACAACTAAACTCCATGACAGTTACTTCCTTGCAGGAGCAGAGCAGATCAAAATCATTTTGGCTGATGTATTAGGCATTTAAATCATCTTTTTTTATTTTACATGGAAAGACAATGCACATAAAACATGGGCAATGGAAGGTAAACATGGAGTATCCAAAATGAAACATTAAACTTCAGATATGATGTGCAACAATTTCATACAAAGAAACTAAGAGAAAGAAAAGTAAAAGTTAAAAACAAGGAGGAAGCTTAGGAATGAAAGATAAATTACATTTTAATAGGGAAGTGAATACTGCTTCTGTTTATGTTAAAGTCATCAAATATTCCTGTCTGATTTTGTATACGGGCAATGACACAGAGGAAGAATTCAAATGAATGTATTTGTTTCCCAACAAAACGCCCTGATGTTTAATCGAATGTTGGTGAAGAGATGCTTTAAATAATGCTTTAAATAAATATCTCCTAAAAATGAATTACAGCAGTGACCTAATACTTTCCCAAAATCCTTTGTGATCAACACTATTTTACTGTGTACTACGTACAGAAAGGAACTGATGATTTTACAATAAAGGGCTCTAATTTTGTAGGCCAGGCACAGGCGCAGCACACCTGCCCTGTGCCATGAAATTAGGGCCCAAAGTCATTATGTAAACAGGGCCTTAGAGTGACCAGATGTCTCATGCTAGACAGGACATCGTATTTTCACGCCTTGTGTCCCCACAAATATTTCCTGATATAGGATATTACATCAAGATAAAAAAAAATTAAATAAAAAGAGTATTGGGAGTAAAGATATAATTGTTGCTTAAGAATGTCAGGGTTTTGCATATGATTCTCTAAAATAACATAGTATTCATTATTATTGTTTATCCTGAAAAGTATAATGCTGAAAATAAAAAGAAACGGCACAGAAATATTGATGATAACAAAAGGTGATCTTTGATTGAGGACTGAGAAGCATCTATCTATCTATCTATCTATCTATCTATCTATCTATCTATCTATCTATCTATCTATCTATCTATCTATCTATCTATCTATCTATCTATCTATCTATCTATCTATCTATCTATCTATCTCGTTACCTAAATTCATTTTAAAGTAATAGTTTTTATTTGTTTTTATCTTTTACGTTTTAACATACTTGTGTTTTTTTCTCATTTAACTGCCTTATACTCTGTCCACTGCACCTTCAGTTTTGTTGTTCTTTGGTAAAAAGTGACCATGACAGAAAAGATTTCTGTATCTAACTAAAATAGCCACAGAGAGCACTCACTCTGCTCTGACGGCCTTTGGGGAAGAAGTGAAGACCTCTAAGGACTTTAACGTCTTCTAAATTCCTGGTTAGAAGATACACATGGTTTGTTACTGACATGTCCTGTTTGTTCAAGTATTGTGTGTGCCATTCTCTCACCTGCATGTACTGATGATGAACTCAGCCACCTGATGAAGACTTTAATATGGACAGTGTGGCAGAGACATCTAGTGGCTGGAAATCAATCTTACATCATCTCCTCAGTTCAGTTAGCACTACTTCCACTTGTATTTCCACACATGAGGACTCAACTTTTCAGATAAATCTCACTTTCCAAATATGTACATATCCCTGATTCTTTAGGGGTGACAAAACAGGATTGAGAGATTAAGATTTGATTTATATTTATATCATGCATATATCTAACATTTCACAGGCTACTGAGATCTAATTTTGACAAAAAACCTCACAGCTTTCTCCTTTTTTATCCAACCTTCACTAATTAGATGTTTACACTGTCAAATGTGTAAAGAATCGAATTGATTTCAACTCACATTATGCTTCGCAAATAAAACAGCCCTAATGACATACAGTAATATTTAAACTTGCAAAGCAAAAAGAGCCAGAAGGTAAGTATCTTTTGGTATTTTACATTAATTTAATAAATATCTATGTATGTGTGACAATTATTGGACTGTGGACTGCATAGTAAAATTTGACTTTAACTTAAAAAACTAACAAGTACTTAACATAGTTCCCAAACCAATCATGTGAGAGTAGTGATTTTCATTTATAAACATCAGAAATATATTATATCATGTTATCATCACCATTGTCTTCTGACAGAGGTGGCAGAAACCTGAATTTGTGATAAGTGGACTGCCAGAAACATAAAATCGGTGAAAATCATCATGAAAACAAACCGATTTTTGTTTTTAATTTAACATGTATTACATGTATGTACATGTAATGTATCTACCAGATCAATGTATAACTTTTTTAAGACAAATATTCTGAAAGATATACCTTAGGTGGAAGTTGGGACATTTCATAAAACATGAAACAAAACACAATACTTTGATTTGCCTTTTTAAAATGTCATTTAGTCAAACCTTGTGCTTGTATGTGTGGTAACCTTGTGTAGCAAATAGATCAGCCTGGTTTAATGTCTGTGATCAGACAGATCCATTTTGTCAAGCTCCAGCGTACAATGATTGAGTTTGGCCCAAAGCAGCACAGCCCAATCAGAGTCCTTTAGAGAGGTAACAGGCCGGAGCCACGATGACAGCAGGAAATGACTGGTTGTACAGATATTAGCATAGACGCTAACAGCATCAGTAGAAGTTTTAGCAGATCTGGACAGCATTTCTTTATTAGACAAAAATACTTAACACATGTCTTGATAGAAAGGATATTTTTCTCCACATGTTTTGGAGAGAGTTTTTCTACAAAGTTACTCACCTTTTGTATTTTCTGCCACCTCAGTAGCACCAACCTACTACATTATCTGACTGACCCATAATGAATGTGATTGGTGGGATGGTTGTCCAGTCACAGCCTGAAAATGCTTTTGAAAGTTTCTGCTCATTCCCAAACACTTTTATGGGCTGTTTCCCAGATGGACTTGTGAAATCTTTTGAGCAGTCCATCTGGTGTTTAAGATTATAAAAATGGAGCATTAACGAGAAATTGAATGTTCAAACTTAAAAAACTGTTTCATTTTTAAATATAAATGAACTGAATTTGATGTCTGCTACATGTTTAAAATGAGCAAGAAAAGACTGACAATGACATGTCATGTTACGAGTACAAACAGAACGGGCTAATGGTGAAGTGATAAAAAACATTTAGAGCAACATATTAGAGCAACAGTCTATGAATAATGTTCCTCAATGGTAGTTCCAAAGAATTTAGAGATTTCACTATCCATCCATTATCTATATACTGGTTATCAGTTTTGGGATTGAGGGGGACTGGAGCCTATTCCAGCTGAAATTGGGCAGGAAGCAGGGTGCTCCTGAACCAGTCACCTGACGATTGTAGGGCCACATCGAGAGAGGGATCACACACCTGCTCACACCTATGGGCAATTTGAAGTCACCAGTAAACCTAATGAGTATGTTTATGGTCTGTCCTGGGGAACCCATGCATGCACAGGGAGAACATACAAGCCTCACACAGATGGGTTCGAACCAGCAACCTTCTTCTTGTGAGACACACAGTACCTGCCATGAGATGTTTAAATGCAAGCTTAAGGACACTTTGGAAAAACATTTACATTTACACAATATGTCGATTTTACCTGCTCTACCATGCAAAGTGAAGTCCATACAGTATCTACAACATCTGCTGACTTCTTGGAGGTGGACTCAGGTGGAAAAGTGAGGTGTGGTCCGAGTCTCCATCTCAGACTGATTTTTAGAAACAATAACTGTCAAGTCCTCCAGGCTAGAAAGAGTGAAAATGTTAAGTTCAAAACCAGCATTCATGATTGTTTAATCAGTACCCATGGCTCGGGTAACAAGCATATCTGTGAGGGCACTATTAAAACTGAGATGTACACACAGATCTCGGAGCAACAGCTTCCAACCCCACACTATTGGACAGCTCAAGATGAACATCAGGAAAACTGGGAGGCAATTTCACTTTGATGCATTCAGTAATTATTGTCCTCAGTCTTTTAAGGTGGTAAGGGGGTCAGTCTATAACAGGGGTGGGCAAGTGGCGGCCCGGGGGTCAAGTGCGTCCCTCCACATCACTAAATGTGGCCCGCCATTCATTCCCAAAAACCAGCAGTTGTATATAAGAAGAAAAATCAGATATCCAATAGAAATAATTCTACATAATCTATACTGATATTTTTATTGGCTTATGTAGATGATTTTGACCTTACTTTGTCATAATAGTGTCTCTAAATCTCTTTTATGAGGCCTTCAAACATTTTATCAAGTATTACTTAATGCTATAATATATAATGGCAGCAGCAAAATATTTGAACTTTAAAAATTTAAATAACACTCATCATTTTATTGATTTAAAAATAGCTTCATTGGCTTTTATTCCATGTATGTGAGCTAAATTTGCTTGAATTCTATGTCAAGTTCATTTGATTATGCATAATAACTGGTAATATATGAATGTTGGTATTCTAATTTTGTGACAAATTTATTTTCTCATATGTTGTTTAACAAACATTCCTTTTCCTCATCGAGAGTTTCTGAAAATTTGTAACAACGTGGCCCTCAGGTTGGGAAAAATGGTTTTATGTGGCCCTCTTGGTAATTAAAGTTGCCCACCCCTGGTCTATAAGATTTATAGAGTACTCCTGGCCTCCCCTTAGCTTGGCCCTACCTCTTGTCTATTACCTTGGCCTAGGAGGTTATGTTTTTGCTGATGTTTGTCTGTTTGATTGTGAACAGGACAACTCAAAAAGTGATGATAAGATTTTCAGAGAATGGTGGTCACGATCAAAGGAAGAAGTTACATGTTGGTGGTGATCTGAGTCTGGCTGTAGATCCAGGATCTATTTAAGGATTTGTTAACTGTGTGAGATAGGGCAGTTTTCTACATTTTGACGATAACTTGCTTGACAGTGTTGGAAATGCCTCAGCAGAGGTTTTTGCTTCTAGTCTTTATATGTGCTTGTGATTTCTTAAGCCTGAACACTAATATTGGACAAACACACTTACTTTTGTTTGTCTGGTTCCTAGACACTTAATTAGGTGACAAGTCATTTCATCAAATCCTCACTATGCTGTCTACGCTTACATCTTCAGCCTTAGAGTGTATACATATTATTAAAAACCACCACAAAGAAAACAGGTCATAAGATCTCCTCCCACGTCACTTACTTTGCATATTTGCCGTAGAAAAGCTGGATTGGGTTTCCCTCCTAGCAGTAGGACATTATCTCTCCTTTCAGCAGCCTTCAGCTGTCCATTTAGTCGTATGATGAATTAGGGGTATTTGTGGTTTACAGTACTTAGCTAGCGTCTTGTGTTACAGAGAGGGGGGCACACACTGGACTCAATAGAAAAGGCTTTTAAGGAATTGGAGTCACAGAAACTCAGACAGAAAATGGCTTGGAGCCCTCAGAGAACACTGATGGTGTGATTAAGTCATTTAGCCATCAAACTGGACACCCTCATGTCCTCAAGGTGTCAAACGATTCACAGTTTGCTCAAGACGTTTTTCTCCTCTCTGCTTTGAAGGTTTGGCTGTCTGACAGTGTGAGACATGCTTCATAAAAATTCAGGTAGCTCTGTGCATGTCCTCTTCTACACTGTTTTTTTTTGTTTTTGTTTTTTTTTATTTTGTATATTTTTCATTTATTTTCTTTTTTTCTTGAAACATATTTAGGACATTTCTCTTACCAACAGAGCAGACAGAAGGATGTAGCCAAAGACACATGTGAGGGCGTCACAAAAAGTAAAAAGTATCTGACTGATGATATTTTTTACTTCCTTTTACTTTTTACTTCCTATATATCACTTCCTATAGAAGCAGACATTACAAACATTTTAGAAAACTGTCCAAATTGCAGGGACACATACAACATTCAATGTCACCAGTGTCTTAGCAGCTGACACATTAGTCAGGAGTTTGCCTAAAATGTTGATGGATCATTCACAGATCTGGATTTCTTAATACTTTGGACTTTTTCAGCTGATGTGTTTTTGTTTGTTTGTTTGTTTGTTTGTTTTATAATGCAGTCCTCAAAAGTGTCAAATTCAAAAATTTGGACCAGTGTGAGGGAGAAGAGTTACGGAGATCCATGACTGAAAGAGGTCCTAAAACTGTTACTTCACGAGTAAGGACCACACCATCAACAGGATGAATTTGACTATTATTTATTGCGTACAGTGGATAACAAACAACACAGCAGGTAGGTGAAGTGGATAACGGTTTGGGGAAACTTCATGGGGAATTCGCCGTAGCTCCCGGGCACGATGAACCCCCTCTTTAAGGCCCTGAGGAAGGAAGGAAGAAAGAAGTTTTAGATAAGGGGAGGGAGGGAGGGGTGCATTGAGTGTGCGAAACAAGAGGGAAATGGTCGGTTAGAATTTATAGGAACACAGGAAGAGGCGTGGTTGAGGTGTGGTCCACTCCCGAAATTCTGCTTAAAGCTCCACTACAAACAAATATGAAAATCATGACTGTGACACCCAAGAAAAGAGGCTTTGTGTTGTTTTGGGACATCCATCGTTATTGGTAATGGCCTGTGATTTCTGTAAGTTAAAAAAAAAACCTTACTTCACTTTTTTTGCTTGGAGGTCAGGACCATGAAGCCTCCTGGTCTTTCTTACCGGTATCACATGAAAGCTCTGATGAGTTTTCATCAAACCTTCCACACAAAAAAAAAAACAAATGCATTGTCTAGTGCAGTTATTCTCAAATGGTGTGACAGGACACAGTGGTGAGCCTTGAATCAAGTCTAAGTGTGCCTTCACTACACCAAATGACTTTTTTAGGTGCCATGATTTCCTGATACAGGGTGCAAAGTTGAGATGGACCCTCAGAGTTACAAATTAAGCACATTATGTCAAACTTCTGTGTTATACAAGCTGAACCTGAACACATCCAATCCTTTCTTTGGGCTTTAAGATCTATTAGTGTCACCCATACCTCTTTGCTGTGGGACAGCAGGCTCTGTGTGTGTGTGTGTGTGTTTGTGTGTGTGTGTGCGGTTGTGTGCTCTTGTGAGTGCACGCGCGTCTCGGCCTCAGTCAAGCATCTAGTACTGGCGCCGCAGCCTCTCCACCTCCACAACTTGAGGGATAAAGTTTCTGTTTGTTGTGTCCAGCGAGCTCTAATAATGAGGCAGGAAACAATGTTGATGGTAAAAGCTGTTCAACATCACCTCAGATCACTCACACACCTCTCCCCGGGGACCCCGGTGGTGACTGAGGGGGCTTAGCCAGACTGACCACAGGCACTGCTTGACTTAACAGTTAATATGTAAGCTGTTTGTTAACTGGTTAATTCAGTTAGTTTATCCAGAATATTTCTGATATATTCGAACACTTTAATTAAACATTTTGGGTGGGTCAATTCTTGTATTTTCTTCTTTTTAAAGCTCTGGAACTCTCTCCCACCAGACTTCAGAAATCTGTCCTCCCTGTCTCTTTTTAAATCCAGACTCAAAACCCACCTGTTCCGAACTGCGTACTCCTTATCATGAATATCCCACTCCATCACTGTCTGTTGCACTTTGTTGATTTTATTGATTTTATTGTTGTTGTTGTTTTATCCTGTACAGTGTCCTTGGGTGTTTTGAAAGGCAATTTTAAATAAAATGTATTATTAAAAGTGGAAATGAAAGAAAAGTATGCAAAACATATTGACAAAGCCTTTAATCAGGCCCTGTGGTCTTAGATTTTACACAAATTTTGTAATCAACACTCAAGATTTCTGTAAATATACAGCAATGAAGAGGAGTTATAATTTTTAATTTGGTAATATTTAAAAAAGAGCAGAGTTAGTAATACTCTAGAAGGAGTATTTCAAATCCCTGGAAATGTACTCTTAGAAAAATGGGCTGGGGTTCAAAAAGCGTTAAAATGATGATGATAATTTAAATTTATAGGTGTCTTAAACTCTTAACTCTGAACCTGGATATGACTCTAGTAGTGCCAATCTTCCCCAACTCCCTTATGTAGCACCAACAGGTTTTTATTACCTGTATAAAGAAAACATTCATCTGTGCATTGACTTGTGGACATCCTGTAGCTACACTGTCAGGTATTTACGTCTCCATCCACTTGTTATACATCTCCTCTTGTTTGTAGTTATTCTTCAACATTTAACCACTGTGAGACATTTATTTATTTATTTTAATTTTTTTATGCTTATCAGCCATATTGGGGAATAACAGATGACGGCCATGCTCCTATAACATTAAAAGTATTTCCCTAACCGAGAAATATCCTGTAGATTTTAATTCTTGCTACTTTGTTTCAACTTAAAGCTGAAGTATATCTAGTTTTAGGTTTGTGATTATGGCAATCTAAAATAAACAAACAAAAAACAAAAGCTCCAATGATTAGAGCTTCGGTTGTGTGAGAGGTGAGAGGAGGAAGAGGAGGCTGGCTCCATGGTGCTCATTAGCAGAGGGGTGGTAGATAAATCTACACCTTTTGGAAATCTCCTCATCTCTCACCAAACACTCAGAGCAGAGTAACTTCCGACCCGCGGCATCACCTGCAGCACGAGCGCAGCGCGTAAAATCAGACACTTTCTTCCGGGGAAAATGAAGATGAACTCAAACTCAACCACGACGACACCTTTCTCTGTGAAGGATATTTTGAAGCTGGATCATGAGCTTGAGAGTGATTTTCTGACGTCTGATCAGGTTGTTCCAACACAGTATGAGCACGTGCGGGACGTCCGGAGCAGGCAAGTGATTGAGTGTCCACAGAGTGGCCCGTGCGTCACGGGGGGACACGAGGAGGAGACACGGACTCACAGCGCGGTACAGGAGGAGATATGTGGACATGGTGAGATAATACAGACGTGACATTAATCCGTTTCCAGAACTTTCGCTCCTGTGGTTCTGGATTTGGTTCAGACTGGTCGAGCCACAGACTGGAGGCCTTGGGCGCACCAGAGCAGAAACCACAATGTGGGTCCACTACGCGCTGGTCCCGATCATTCTCTTGATTTGAGACAGAAATGAAAATA
This sequence comes from Scarus forsteni, assembly GCA_036419115.1. Taxonomy (NCBI): domain Eukaryota; kingdom Metazoa; phylum Chordata; class Actinopteri; order Labriformes; family Labridae; genus Scarus; species Scarus forsteni. Next base: position 49,092,715 of record JAZDUH010000066.1, on the reverse strand, counting down.
TTATCAACGATTTATTTTTAATCTGCTCTAACTTCAGCATTTGAAAATGTAACACCAAAAATGTGTCATGAACATCCAGAAATGTTGACCAAAGTTTTTCTGGGAAACTGAATCACGTTCACAACCACTTATTAATGTCGTTATTTGGTCACTGACTGAACAAAAAGCCTATGATTTAGTTCATTCAGTCAAAAAAAGGCACATGACTGTTAATGAGAGTTTTTGTCAAGGAAGCAAATACAGCATTTGCCACTGAAGTTCTCTTTATTTTAAATACGTATTTCATTACTTATAACCTGTTAAAACGATGTTTGTTATGTTAAAGATTGAGTGAAAAAAGACAACACAACATAAACATTTTATAAAATTACTCACAACTAAATCCCACAAAATTTGGCAGGATAATAAGACCAGACTGTAAAGGTGTTTCTTTTTTCTTTTACCAGATTGAAATCATCAAAAACTTTATTTCAAATCCTATGTCATTTGAATTACAACGGATCGATTCTGCTTTCCCCTTCTTGTACTATCCATGTTATATTGTTATTTCTGTTTCAGTAAAAAAAGAGGTTTTTTTTCAGCATATATATATATGTATATATATATATATATATATATATATATATATATATATATATATATATATACACATATATAGATATATATATATATATATATATATATATATATATATATATATATATATATATATATATATATATACACATATATAGATATATATAGATATATATAGATAGATAGATATGTAGGCCTATATTAAAGCACAACAGGTTTTTGTTTCATTTAAAAACCAATAAACCAAAATGATTTTACCCTATGATTTAGGTGAATTAAGGTAGTTTTGTAAGTTTGGGTCTCTGGGGCAGAGCAAACTTCTTATTTGGGTCCTGAGCAGAAAAAGTTTGGCAACCCCTGTGATAAAACAAGTGCATCACAAATCCGGCTGCCATCAAATTTATGCAAAACAAAAGAAGCAACAAACAACAGTCAACAGTGAAACATTTAACATTTTATTGAACATTAGCCATGTTGCACTATCTGTATTCTGCAATATGGGAAATGTGCATTAAAGTTTTAGTATTTTTGTCTCTCTATTTACATTTTGACTAAGTGCAAATCCACTAAAACTTTTTTGAGATTTTTCTCTGTATTTTGGATTATTAGCTCTGTGGAGACCAAAAAAATATGAATCTTAGATGTTTTGTTCTTTGTGATAATCTTAACAAGCTAAAATACTTTTAATGATTTTGTAATACGTGAAAGTGAATAGCCGTTAGTAAGATACCATGGACATACAACATGGCGGTTTGATAAACTACAATATTTCCAGTGTTTAACTTCTTGCTGTGACCTCCACTTCGAGAGTTTCCTCTTAATCGAGTGACCTGACCAAGCTGGTTCTCATGACTGTGATAATAGTTTATGAGTAGCTGATTATTAAAAAACTATCAGAAATGCTTGTAGTTAGGTCCTGGCCATTTTTGTAGTCCATCTTAGCAGTTAGTTAGTAACTGTCTTTTTAAACAGTCGCTACCTATTAACGACTGAACTCTCATGTAAGTGTGTTCATCATGACCCTTACTTAAAGCATTGACCAAAACCAGCACTCTACACCTCATATAATTTTGGGCTTTGGAACCAGGCTTGACTTATCCATGCACCATTTTATATGATCATTAATATTTTGCTTTGTGGAGCAACATATTAGAAATCGTTCTTTTCAGTAAAACTTGCTTTGCTTCACTAATATATTTCATTTTATCAAACCAGTGCAGCAATATTCTTAATTGGCAAAAAATTATGATGCTGTAATCTAATCTGTAGCATTTCAACTGACTTGTCCCTGTTATACATAGTTAATTAATATAAGTCACTTTGCTAAATGCTACAAACTTTGCTGGATTAAGTTTCTGATCTCACACCAAAGTGATAAAGGTTTTGTAGTAAAATATGAAAGTCACAAAAAAGACCTCCAAAGATAAACTGAGCATAATTGATAAACTGAAAGCTGAATTAATAAAACCTGACATTAATCTAATAATCTGACAGTAATTTTTGACTGTGTCTGTTTTTCTTGTTGACAGCTCTGATGGGTCCAGACTCTTCTCCAGACTGTAACACAGACTCAAAGTTGGTCTCCAGAGCTCGCAGAAGACCTCGGGTCCTCTTCTCCCAGTCTCAGGTCTCAGAGCTAGAGCGTTGCTTCAGACAGCAGCGTTACCTGTCGGCCCCGGAGAGGGAACATCTGGCAAACATCCTCAGACTCTCGTCCACTCAGGTGAAGATCTGGTTTCAGAACAGGAGGTATAAATGTAAACGGCAGAGACAGGATCAGACTCTGGAACTGCACGTGGGGCCTCCTCACCACCCACTCGGTGGGGTGTCGATGCCATTGCTGCTGAGGGAAGGTCAGCTGTGTGGAGCTTCAGCTTCAGCTCCGTTCAACGTGACTGTGAGACCATACCCCTCTGTGTTCGGATATGGAGACAGTGTGTACAGTTACCACAGCATGTCTCCTGCTGCACATGTCAACAACAGTAAACAGCTGGTGGAGTTCACATCCAACACTGAGGGGCCTTTAAACCACAGACACTTCCTGACTTCACTGTGGTGATGGGAACACAACTTTGAGCATTAATGGTGTTTTTTATAAGCTGTCAGACATTCAATTTGTTTTTGTACATTGTATAAGATATTTTCTGAAATGATCTCAATAGAAAATTAAATATCAGTTGATTTTAGGGATCAGACTGTATTAATTGTAATTTAAATATATATAAATAAAATCCTCCTCTAGTCCATAAAGCTCTTAACATTTCATTTCAGCTTCAGAATACATGCTCACTAAGTACAACCCTCCCCAACCCCTCAGGTCATCAGGTGGAGGTCTTTGCTCTTACCTTGGATTACATTTAAATGTGGACACCAGACCCTTAGTTACTGTAGACCCTCTCTTTGGAATACCAGCTGACCTGAGGCTCATCATCTCTGCCTTCACATTTAAAAATTAAATCAAAACTTACATTTTCTCTCTTGCACACAAGTGTTTTCATAACTTGAAATAGTTCATCTTCTTTAACAGGTGTTTTATTGCTAAGTAATGTGTCTTGTGCACATTATTTATCATGTGGCTTTATAACCTGTTTGTATTTTTGTGGCTGAATGATTGTTTATGTGTGCATTTTTAAGTTCACCCTTAATGTAAAGAACAGTGAGTTTACCTGCAATGAAATGTGCTATAGAAATAAAAATTATATTTCTATATATCTGTAAATAATTCAGTATCTGTTAATTTAAATAACTGCTTATTCTACATCTGCAATGGGGAAGAAACAGTAAAAGAATAGAGTATTCCTGCTATATAAAAAAAAAAACACCTAGGGGTGGGACAATAGCCTGGTGGTTGTAGACCCACACTGTAAAAAAATAGCATTTTTTCAATATAACAGCATTTTACTGTTTATTTCACAGTTTTTTTCTGTATTTTCAAAATGCCAATTAATTCATAAAAATAAACTATGATTTTACAAATGTAATATAACAGGAAATTACTGTAACTTTGAAAAAATCCAATATTTCTGTTCTTTTACAAAGAAACCCCATTAGAAATACAAATATTTATTGTTAAAATACGTTAACAAGAGTATTGTAGTTTTACAAATATTTTTCTGTTATTTAAGGGAATTAACTGCAAAATTCAACTTTACAACTCTAAAAAAAATTTTTTTCTATAAAATAATGTCATTCAGAGTTGCTGGTTTGGCGGAGTGGTTAGCACTGTCTCTCTCCTATCAATAAAGGCACAAAATGCCCAAAAAATACATTAAAAATATAATAATAATATCATTAAAACCAACTTTTAGCAGCACATTCCTATAAATTTAAGCATAATTTTGCATATTACAATGTCGATTTACCATCTTCATGGGTAATTTAATTGTTTTGAACATTAAATGTTTGTAATTAAACGTTAAAGAACCTTAAATTAAGGCAAATCTTGTTAAAAATACAACTACAAACTGTATTTTAATTCAGGAAAGAAACTCTATTTTTATGAGAAAGCAATTTTCTGTTATTTCACGGTATTTTTTGGCGCCCCAGCTGTCAGAAAATTACAATTTTTTTACATTTTTTTTTTTTACAGTGCAATCATCAATCATGGCAATCATCTTGCACATGTGGTCTGGGTTTGAGTCCACAGGCCGTGTTCTCACTGTTTTTTATGCTCTCTCATCCCCTTCCAGCCCGATCCACTGTCTCTCTCTAAGTTATCAATAAGAGGTGAATTACTTTACACTCTTTTATTCAACATTTTTCTTATTACCATCGTGCCTTATTTATTAATTATCTTTAATTGTGCATCATTAATGTCAGGTTAACAATTTAATTAGATTCTCCTTTTCAAGAACTTGTTAATGTATATAGCTTATAAGACAATCACATGACAGCATCTCAGTGCCTTGAGGCGTGTTCAAGACGACAAGTTCAAACGGAGCTTTAAATGAGGAGGAAAGGTGATTTAAGGGACTCTAAACCTGGCATTGTTTGTGCCAGACAAGCTGCTCTGACTATTTCTGACAGAAGAATTTTTCACAGACAATCACCTCATGGGTTCACAGATAAATTATGCCGTAAGTGCCAGTTCTGTTGGCCCTGTTGTTGCCAGTGTTCAGAGGAGACCAGCTACAGTGGTTCAGAGTTATAGAACAGTAACTAAAATGAACACTTTTTACAACCAAGGTATGAAGAAGACCTTAACTTAAAATACTTAAAAGAAGTCTTAACTTAAAATACAGACTCTTGAAACGGACCTCCAGCAGCAGGAGAGCAAACCAGGTGCCACTCCTGTCAGCTAACAGGAGGAAACTGAGGCAACAATGCACACAGGCCGACCATACTTCAGATGCTGCCTGGTGTGATGAGTCTCCATTTCCCTCTCAAATGGAGGGGGGAGGTTCCACCTGAGTAGTGTTTAATTGCCACAGCCTAGCTAAACATTGTTGCTGAACATGTCGATCACTTCAGGACTATAGTGTATCTTCTGATGGCACCACATCACAAATGAGATGTCAAATCGTCTGAAACTGTTTTTTATGACTTCACCAAGAGTTCACTTTACTCTTTAGAGCACCTTTAGGGATGAGCTGAACAGGAGTTGCCATCACGGATGTGCTAATGACAAATCTACAGAAAATATGTGATGCTAAAATGCTAAAGATGCTAATAAAATGCTAGTAAGAAATTTAAAACCTCTGAGGATTTTCTCCAGCACTGTGTGGAAACTATGACATGAAAGGTAAAGCAGTTTTAAGGGAAAATGGGTCCATCCTCCCACAGGCAAGGTGTATCTTCACACTGAAATAATAAAGTGAGTGCACATCCTTATATCTTATTCCATTCGATTTTCCAGTGATAATAAATAATATTTTAAAATGAAAATCTCCACTTGTCTTTTTTTTATTATGTCTGGCTAAGAATACAGATATTTCACTAAACAAAGTGAAATCTTATTGTTTCCTTAAGATTTTAATACATTTATTAGTAATTGCAATTGTAAAGATAACTAATATCTCATCTTTTTAAAACAAAGTAAAACAGCCCCAATTATAAACATGGGTGTTCCATTGAAGTAAATTCTTGCAAATCAGGGACTGTTTTAATTATTATGTTTGTGTTTCATAAAGATACTAACAACAATATACAGTGAATCACAATTTTGACCACATTTGTCATTAGACATTTCACCAAACAGTTTTATTTTTAGCTATTCTATGTGCCGTTTTTTAAACAATTAAACAGAAATTAAAGATGTGGTTTGGATCCCCACAATCTTTTATTCTCAGCCATAGTAGTACCCCCAATAAAGTATTGATTATTTATTGTGAATAATTCTTCTTTTGGGGTAGGTAAATGCTTAAAGAAGTGTCTGTTTATTTATATTACTTGAAGTTAAAGTTCTTAATGAATTAACTGGTAACTTTTCATAAAAAGCTAAAATATTGTAGAGTCTCTTATTAACTTTTTCAAACTGAAAATGCTGTTAATGGACAAAAATCCCAACAAACTGAATTCACCTTTTCCCTAAAATTAGAGCAGCTCACTGGTCTTCTCCGAGAAGACATTAATTAATGAATAAAAACAGTCGACCACTAAAATGAAAAATGTTCACAAGTGCACAGAGGTAACTTTAAATGACATCTTTATCAATAAATAAAGCCAGCTAAACTATTTTTTCAGGAGTTTTTTGTGAAACAGTAAATTTAAAAATTCACGAATAACATTAATTATCAAATGTTAGCAATAAAAATATCATTTCAGTGAAGAGCTTCTACATACTGCTGTGTTAACCATTACAGAGGCTGATTTGGAAATTATTAGTGCTGCTCATATAGGGCAGCTGTGCTAAAACCTTACATTGGATGGTCTAATAAGTTTGTTTCTGACTTTGTATCACATTAAAAAGAGGTCCTAATTCATGACATTAGATGTGTAATCCCTCCCTGTTGGTCCACTTAAAGCCAGCACGCCATCTGATCCAGAGATTGTTTTGAGGCTGCAGTTTATCAAAGTGAGCCATCACAGAGTTAATGGATGAAGCTGACACACTGACCTGACAGACGGCTCTGCTCTATCAAACCCAGCTCATTATTGTCCCATTCACAAATCCTCTGATAAGGCCTCAGAGTGTCCTGTGTGCTCAGGAGCTCTGCTTGGTAAACAAAGCCGCAGACAGAGTGGCTCTCTCAAACTCTCAGTCAGACGCAAACTCTTCCTGTCAGGCCTGTCACTCCATCGGCTCAAGTCAACTCAAGTCAGCGATCAGGGTATTTAACTTCACTGTCCAACTGATTAATGTGATTATTCCACTTAAAGTATGAAGAGATCTGAGAGCATCGACTGTAAAATTTCACTTTGAACCTGTTCAATGTGTTAAAAAAGGACGGGTTTGGGTCAGAAAAGAGCAGGGTCATGAATAAAAGCCTGCTTAAAATAGTGGCAAACATCCTGTGAGGTAAGAGAGCCTCAATGGACATTCAGTATATCCACAAATTTGATTGTATTCTGTTTTGCTGTAATTACACATACATTTCTTTTAAAGTAACCAACAATTTAAGATTTTCACCTTTCAGTAGCATCTTCTCAATTTCCATAACACACTGTTGTATAAAATCCTAAAAAGTGTTTTCTACTGAATACTTGAACTTTCCAAATTCAAGCCAGATTTGTCACAAATGCTTCAACTAACTGTATTTGCTTCAGTTTTTAAACAGTGTTTTTTTAGCTCCAACTGACTAGGCGCCCCCTTTAATGAACATATGCACAAGCAAGAAGGCCCACGAGGACGAGACACCTCTGAGCACAGAAAGGAGCAAAAGAAGAAACATCTCAGAGTAGATAAGAGAGAAGCTGCAGACAGAGAGGAGACACTTTAAGAGATCTGATAAAGGCTGATTGTGTGTAGGGTGTGTGTGTTTGGGGGGTGGGGGTTGTTATACATGCTGTACCAAAATGTGGCCATTTAAAGCTGCTCTTGTTTTTCCACATTCAGTTTTACTTTTGAATAATCAGGGTCATTGCCGATCAAATGAAGAATAAAAAACAGTCCAACAGTTTATGGACATCATGTCTTAACTTAAAATTGCAAGGAATTCAGGTTTAGAGGTGTGCATTTAGTCTTCCTCCTGCACACAATAAGAGAATGGAGATGACGAATTTTTATTGGCCAAGACAGAAGTTACCATCGCTCTGGTTCCCTCAGCTGCAAGCTTATAGGATTTTAACTGTGTTTTGGATTATTGCTGATAGTAAGGCCTGTGGTAAACATAGAAAATATGAAAGTTACGTGATCTGTTTTTATTTGATAATCTGAACAAATGAACCTACTTCTCTGAAGTTTTCAGCTGAAACGTATTTGGGGAGAGTGAAAAGTTTTTTTTTTAAGCTACTTTAAACCTATTTAATGGTGGTTCAGCTTAGTAGTAACTACAATATGAACAATGTTTAAACATTGTTTATACTGACATAATGAACTTCTTGGACTATAATGTTTAAAGTCTAATTGTGACTTAAAAGCTGATTATTAACAATGGACAATGTCAGCTGCATTTTTTAAATTTCCCTTTAAACACTTAATTTTCATGTACATGTGCTCATCACAAACTTTATTTCAGACATTTATTAAAGGGACTATGAGGAGAATCTATTACCGGCAACGTAAAGACTCTGCTACCCATGAGCACACGGAATGACTGGCGTAATGCTGCGTTCCAGTAGCCTCGGAACTGGGAGTGACATCATCTCCGACTTATCGGCGTTCCAGTTGAAGTCGGATAAAAACATCCTGATCTACCAGGCTATTGTTAGCTGTTGTTAGCAGGCCCTGTGTTGTTGTTTACAAATATCACATGAAGAATGTGATTATCACTATGGCAGCATTTTTGTAAATATAAGTCTAACAATACTTTGTATACAGCTGATCTAGAGCGACACACCCCAGTCAGAAGTGCAAATAAATTGATTATTACAGGAGCTAAATAACTGTTCACACTGGGGGCATCCATCTTTGATTGTCAACTCGGGGGTGGCGAGGTTTCACCGAGTTCCAAGTAGGAAATTCAGACTTCGGGGGACGATCCAGTTGCAGTTTCCTACTTGGAACTCAAAATTCCTACTTCTGACTACAACTGGAACGCACCAAAAGACGTCTGCAATCCAAAGCGTGTTTGTTGTTATGCAGCTCAGACCTTCCTCAGAACTCTGCATTGCTTTACAACTTCTTTTATCAACAACTTACAGGATGCGAATCGACGAGGTAATGTATCTCTTTCTAGTTACATAGCGGTAGTTTTTGATGAGTGACAACAAGCAATTTTTGGAAAACTTATTATCATAGTTTTGTAGCCGGCTATATATTGCTACTAACAGCCTGGTGCTCTAAGACGTGTCAGAATAATATAAATTTGCTCTAGTTTTAATTGTCTTGTTCCCGAAGTTGAGTATTCAGGCCAGTCCATCCTGTACGACCCGACCGGAAGGCTAAGGAATAGCATTTATAGATAACCTATTTTGATGCTATAAAACTCTTCTTAAAGTGTGTATTTCGGTCAGGCATATATCTAAAAGTGAGCCTTTTTTGTAATTACTTTGAAACTCCTCACAGTCCCTTTAAAAACAGGTCTAAATCCCATTTACAATAATTTCTGTCATAACACATGTTTTCTGCTTTTAAATAAGCTCTCATTTTTCTGGCAGCAGGTAGTGCACGTGCTTCGCAGCAAGAAGGTTCTCAGTTTCGATTACCGGGTCGGACAGGGGCCTTTTGGTGTGAAGTTTGCATTTTATTCCAATGCATGCCGGGGTTCCCTCCAGGCTCTCCGGCTTCCTCCCACAGACCAAAAACATGCTCATTAGGTGAATTGGTGATTCTAAATTGCCCTTAGGTCTGAGTGTGAGCGTGAATTGATGTCTGTCTCTCCATGTGGCCCTGTGATTGACTGGCAACCGGTTCAGGTCAGGGTGTACCCCGCCTCTTGCCCAATGACAGCTGGGATAGACTCCACCAATATCGTAATTGCAACACATCTGATACAAAATTTATAAATTTTGTCTTTCTCGGCGAAAACACATGCAAACACAGGGCACTGCCATCTTGTGAGCAAGGGGACACAAAATAGCTGCGCTGTGACTGGTCGAAGACAACAACATGTTGATAGCTGCTTTCTGATTGGTTGGCACACTATGACTGAAAATGCTCGGGCAGAAATCGGCATGCACTTGTGTGAAGCAAAAGGTGTTTCTGCATTTGTTTGACAGTAAAAATCATGTACATAATTTGTTGTGAAAATACTGAAATTTCATTGATTAAAACTTTGAATTAAAGGTTATTTTCCAAGTTGTCTGAGAGAGTAAGGTTTGGGCAAAATTTGGGTGCCTGTTATATTTGAGTATAGTGTTTTTCCAGGCAAAAATTTAGAAAATACAGAATGCATGTCATGGTCAAGTATGTTTTATAATTGAGAAATTACAGTAGTTTCAGGCTTGGGAACCAAGAAGTGCTAAATGCTAACTCACTTCTGGGTTTTTGTTAGGTTTCTGTCAGTTTTCTGCAGGCAACCTCAAGTGAACACTCAGGATACTACAGGTTTTGGCACTTCCACACGGGCCTCCATTTACAGCCCTGTTCTTGCCTGTATAAAACAAACAAACAAAAAACAGAATGAGAAGAAGCAAAGGTCATTGTGACCTTAAATCTTGTTACCAAAATGCACTTTCATTGGGTCTATTGATAAAGTCATGTCCATCACTTCTTTTCACCATGGTCAAAGGTCAGAAACTGAAACCTACTACATTATTAAGATTTTCCAGTTTTACAGCAAAAACCCCAGCCCTTCTTTCTGAATCACCACTGTAGCCAATTTCACTTCCCTGCAAGAAGTCTTATAAAAAAGGTAGTTCCAGTTGGGTTTAGTTACTTTACTTAGTTTCATTTATTTGTTTATTTATTTTAATTATTGATGCATTAATTCATTTTCTTACTTTTCCACTCTTCGCCCTCAGTATGACCTTGTAGTTGGTTGATGTTTATACAAGATTAAAATATCTTCAAGACTTTACCGACATCAGGATGAAGTCATAACAACCAACCGATGCCCCTTACCTGTTTGTGTGAGAAAGTGTGCTGGGGAGGTGGGGGGGCTGTGATAGCAATGTGTCTGAATGGGAGAAAAATCCCCATGTGAATGAAAGATGCATGATAACAGAGTTGTAATGAGGGTCAGTTTAAAAAGAGGATGACGTCAGTGTGGCCATCAGTGAAAGGGCCTTTATGATTTTGATGGTTCAGTCAAAAGGGTTTTAAATCATGCTGCAGTGATGTCACCTTAAGGAGGGCAGGTATGTCCTAAACTGTGTAATCACTTCCTAATGCACCAGTCTGATAATGTCATGTTTTATGTCTGCTGAGATGATTCACAGGCCCTAAATCAAAGACCTTCTGTTCAACCATCAGTGGAGCAGTTGTGAGATAAATGAGGATGAAACTGTCAGTGAAATAAATGTTGTTATACTGTACAATCAGACTCTCTTCAAACTAATCCTCTGCTAAAAGAGCTCTTTGTTCAGCCTCTCATGGAGTTGGAAACAGCCACAAAGCTGCATTAAAGCGCCCTCTAGAGGAAAAGCCTTACACTCACATCAACAAAACAATCATCCCAACACTGCTGAACTTTACTTTCATTTAATCTAAAACACTTTAAATCAGTCAATCTCAGCTGGTTTTTTTAAGATCCACAAGCATCTGCTGAGGAACCATAACCTAAATTTAAAAAACAAATCAAAAATCCTCTACTCAGGTTAACAGGAGATGTGTCTTTTTGGACATTTGATGGAACAAAACATATTAAGTAGCACAAAACTAGTACAAAAATGTGTGTAAAGCACATTATTTCAATAGCATAGGAGAATATTGATACATGGCTTTCAGTGTTTCCTGAGATATAATGCAAAGTTTGTTATTTTCTAGGGGTTTTAAAGAAGGTTGTACCCTGCCCCTCGCCCAGTATCAGCTGGGACAGCTCCACATCCCTTCAACGCCAAAAGGGACATGCAGTGTAGATAATGGATTCATGGATTATCAAAATTAAAATGAATAGTACAACCCAAATAAAATCAAAGAAAAGCCAATCTCAATACAGATTAAAGACAACAAATCAATCTAACAACAGCAAGAACTCTACAGACAATCCCCTTCTTCTAAGACAGAATCACTGATCAGCAGAAGCACATGCATGCAGCCAGATGTCACTCCGTCCTGGCTGCCTCCTCTTCCCAGCTCAAACTATGCGCACACTGACAGCAGAAGGAAGACAGAGGGGAGAGAAAACAGCAAAATGCACAACTTCAGCACGTCAAAGCAGGAGAACTGAAATCCCTGGTTTGGGGGTATTAATAAAAGAAGCCCTGTTTCCAATCCTATCTTTAAGGACAGACAGAACTCTTTGATCGTTGTAGACTGTTTTTACCACACAAAGAGCCTGTAGTAGTTTTAATATAATACACCAAGTATATGAAACTAAAGTAAAAGACTTTACTGTGTAGATCAGACACATCATGTGCTCCAATGCACAAAAACACTTTCAATGTTCACACCAAAAAAGGAAATTTCAAAAAGTTTTTCTTTGTATACAAAGAGGCTGTTGAAGTTTTGATCGTTGTGGCTATTTTTAACAAAAGATGCTTCAAATAAAACTCAAAACATGGTTTTAATTCAACTTCAAGATGGGGGCTCGAATCACTGAGTATTTATGATTAGATAGTGGTCCATCAGGCACACCAAGAACTTGTCTATGGGTCAAGCTCAGATTAATCAACTTAGATTTAATAATTTCATAGATATTTTGATCAGTACTGTGTTTTCTGTAGCATTAATATTCAAATTTTAACATCTCTCATCTAATTCAAACATTGACATCATCTCCAGGCTAAAAAAAAATCTACCCAAGGTTTTTTCAATTTCAGATGAATCCCTCTGCATTTGAGGTAGATGTGGAAAAAATATTACTGGTTGTCAGTCTTTAAATGATCATGTTTGGGTGTTTTAAATGAGGTACCAGGCCGTTTGTTAGGCTCTTTCAGAGTATATCAGAGTCAAGTGACAACCTCCAAAAGGCTAATGTGAAAGCGACATACATTGCAGATTCTTGGGTGTCCACGACAAGCTGGCTGCAAAAGCTGGAGTCATAGGAACACTCTATGTTTAAATGTTGATTTTACCTCAGGAATAAAAATGTGTACAGCATGGTTACAAAAAACAGGAAACTAGAGATTGGTTCAGTCAAAATGGTTCATATTTTTTAAAGTACAGATTATCCCGACTATTGGTTTTTCTCTACAACTTGCCTGTTTTAACTTATTAATGATTATTGTTATACTTTAGGAAATGGCTAACACTTCTATAAGCCTGTGTGTTGTAGATTTCTGTCAGGAGGTTTGCAGAGGTCATACTCAGCTTCTTAAAGTCATTTTGATAACTGTTGGACATGCTCATAATCAGTAATACTCAAAGAAATGCCCAGTTTTCATATACAGTCCTGATAGTGCTACTTTCTCAGTCCACCTAAGATGTTCCTTCCTTCATATCATGTGGGCCATATCAGCTCTGATTGGTTTACAGGTCTTCTCCATCAGTTCAGCACTTCTATGCAACATGTTGTCCACAACTCTGAATTCATTGTAATGTTTATGCTTTGCAATTGGTTTGGCACCACAAAGCTAAGGAGCCGTTTACATGAGGCCTAAAACAGTCAAATCCTATAAGTTTTCATTGTGTTTCAGCCTCCTGTTTACATGGGAAATCTATGAGGATTGCCCAAATCTGGAAACTTTTGAAACCAGGCTCCAGAGTGGAGAGTTTTCAGTACGCTCTCCGTGCAGCACCGTGTAAACCCAAATAAGAGCGTATCAGGGTGAAACACTGACATAACCGCATGAGCAGTACTCTTTCACATGAAGGCTGCGAGGACATACCAGGAACAACAACAGCTTCTGCTGTCTACGGAGCAACATTTTTGCTGTTTGTCGTTTAGTATCCAGACAAAACTATCCAGACAGATTTGTTGTCCAGAAAAGAAATTCCTGGGTCTTTGCGCCTCCATTCGCCATTGTTGTTTGTGGAAAGTTTTTCTTCTTTGTACGTGTATTGTAGCAGCGCTGCCTCTCTGCAGACCTACATTGCCATCTACTGAACCAGCATGCATACTACAGCAGTTTCATTTGTCTCCATCTGAACGCAGATCGGCTTAAAGGAAAAATCTTTGCTTTTTAAGTCACAGAGTCTCTGTGTGAATATAGCCTAATAATGAGTTGTGGGACGAGACCAAAAAACCTTTCTCCTCAGCACAACTCCCTCCCTCAGACATCACAGCAACAGCCTCCTCCTCCTCCTTCCCTAAACACAGCCTCCTCCACACATCACTGTGGACCAGGTCAGAAGACAGCTGAGGAAACTCCAGCCCAGGAAAGCAGCAGGCCCGGACAAGGTGTGTCCCTGACTGCTGAAGGTCTGCACTGCTGGACTGGGAGAACCTCTGAAATGTATCTTCAGCCTTAGCCTGCAGCTAGGGAGAGTGACCACCCTCTGGAAGACATCCTGCATCGTTCCAGTTCCTGAGAAGAACCGACCCAGCAAGTTAAATGACCTCCCACCAGTGGCACTCACATCACATCTGAAACATTCTCAGACTTCTCCTCCTCAGACCCCAGGATGGTCTGCTGGTGTGGGGGATGCCATCCTCTACCTGCTTCACCCAGTTCACTCGCACCTGGATAAGGGCTGTGGCATGGTGAGGATTCTCTTACTGGACTTCTCCAGCCCCTTATGATCCAGGACAAGCTGAACCGGATGCGAGTGGACCCCTGCCTGATCACCTAGATCTCCAGCTGCCTCACTGACTGGCCACAGAACATCAGGCTGAAGAACACCACGTCTGACACTGTGATCAGCAGCACTTCTTTTATACCTTATACAATACAGTGCTACTAAGTAATAAATAAAGATCTATTTAATCTAATAATGTAATCCTAAAAATGCTCTCCATGAATGTGGATTTCATAGCATCAAAATAATTAAAAGCTTAGGCACTGACTGTTCAACACAAATCTGATTAAGAAATACAAGTATTACATGGCTGAGTTAATATTTTTTTGATGCATGCAAACACTTGAGTTTACAGGAAACAGGCATTTTCAAAGCTGACATTTTTTTAAAAGTAATCCTTCACCATTAACTAGCTTCTAATTAGCATGCTAACCAGTAGCCTAGAAGTTGCTCATTAGCCAATACCAAGGGTTAATTCTGCATGACCACGGTAAACAACTATTGGGTTAGCAACTAAAAGCTTTCCCTTAATGACCTCCTAATGACTGTTTCTTGGTTATCAGTTTAGAAGATTGAAGTAAATTGTGTTTCTGATTAATTTTGCTTTGGCTACAATTTTGTGGTTGGTTCATAAAATACTTACTAAGAGTAATTAAGAGAGAATAACTATCCCTGTGATAATGCTACCTTATATATGCCCTACAATGCAAAGCTAATTAAGGTCATAATTCATGTACAAAAACTTGAGAACAAATCACCACTAAGCAGTAATTTTGAGGCTATATTTGGAAAACTATTAAACAATAGCCTCCGAGCTGGTTGCTGTGGAATGCAGAATCAATTTACTAACAGGCCTTCCATATTGGCTAATAAGCAGCTAGCAATACTAGTTAGCATCATAGACATTATTTACATAGACGCCTCATTGACTGACGCTGCCTATTGAAGCTGACATATCAACAGGCTGCCATCTTGAATGAGTCTCCCATGTGGTCCCAGTGTATTTATTTCTACTGAGGAAGGTGTATTATAACCAACTATAATAATCATCACTCCCAGAATTTTTGTCTGATTTTCACACAGATTAGTTTGTTAAAAACGACATAGATAAACATATGATATAGGATGCTGTCATACATTAAAAATACCCTCTTTCATATAAAATACTTTGTATTATGCTCTTTTTTATTGTGTAATTATTACAGTGAGACGGACAGACAAACAACATGTGAACGACAACATTTCAGGTCATGCGAGTGTGTGCTAAGAATAAGATTGGTGATATTCACAGTTGCATTACTATCACAGAGATAGATATGATTTTAATGGTAGTAACAAGGCTTACATAATCATACAATAATAATAACAATAGTCACATATAAATCATACATAAATCATATCATATATACATACATATACTGTATATAAGTTATTATTATTATTATATAATAATAATAATAATCGTAGGAAAAAATAATAATGAAGGCATCATAAGCCACAATAATAGTGAAATTAACCCTCCTGTTGTCCTTGGGTCAAAATGACCCGCCACTGTGTTAAAAAACAAACAAAAAATACCCTAAACAAAATTTTTTCAACTTGAAATTTTTTTTACTTTTCCTAGATTGGCCCAAACTGTACAAAAAGTGAAATGTTGCTTTTATTCACATTTCCATGTAAGCTGTACAAAAAAAAGGTACAAAGGTGGTCTTCGGGTCAAAATGACCCCTTGAGACAAATAGAGTTGAAATCAAGGTCACAGAGTTATTTACACACCACAGAATGTAACAATGTTTTAGTTGTGTCTCAGATCAATCAGTAGGAGAAGGAAACAAGACAGTACCAGAAGTAAACAAGACAAGACAGGTGGCGCTCTCGCAGATTGCAAAGCTCTTTGTCAGTGGATTCTAGAGGTTATGAAGGTGCTGCAGATGACAGGACCCCGCATTCTTTTTGTGCTGGAGCCACAAGTGTGCATTATAACGTTGGAGAGGCTCTAGAGCAGATTTTTTCAGATGTCCAGCAAGACAACTCTGATTCAGAATAGGAAATGGAGGATGTATCAGAAGAAGAAGATGGAGAGGAATCCACCCCAGGGCATGATGAATCATGCCAATGACATTGTCTCTACATTCTACCTGTTTATAACACCAGCAATAGAAAAAACTAGAAAAACACTCGGAGAGCGCAGACCTCCACCAGCACCACAGTCCTCACCCAAATTGTGATTTTTACCATAAATATTAGTCCTACCTTTATTTCATCTAAATATTTAGATTCCTTGACCATGAAAACATACCATTAGCAACTAGATTCATCATGATATCTATTTTAGTTCAGTAGTTATTCACGTAGATCACAGTTTTCGTCATGGCGGATCTAGACGGTGATCCGGATCAACACCAAAATTAAATTGCTTCTTTCTTTTCCCATGCCAAACCTTTCCTGAAAATTTCATCAAAATCCATCCATAACTTTTTGAGTTATTTTGTTCACAGACAGACAGACAGACAGACAAACTCTCCCGAAAACATAACCTCTTTGGCGGAGATGATAATCCTGGAGATGACAAATTTGGAGGGTTTTTACAAATATGGAGACAGGTGGAAAAAGATGGATGAGACTGACCTGCAGGCCTACTTAGGGCTGCTAATCTAAGCAGGTGTATACAGGTCCTGAGGTGAGGCTGCAGCTAGTCTATGAGATGCAGAGAGTGGTGCTAGTTGTGCTAATTAGTTGAATGGATTATGTTATTTTTCACATTTTTGACACATTGTCTTAAATTGTTCACTGAAAAAAAGAAAAAAACTGAGTCATCAGGATGAATAAAAATGTATTCAAAACTCCTTTTTGCACATTTCTATTCTTTTCTTAAACTATAGAAATACAAGTGAAGAGGGAAAACTCAGGTTTTCACACATTTTGTGGTGAAAGACAAGTTGTTTCTTCAAGCAAGATAAAAATTTGGTGTTTAAAATTCAATTAAGCTGTTTATATTGGAGGTTTAGTGTAGACGGGTCATTTTGACCCGGAGGACACGGGGTGTATACAGAATATGAGGACAACAGGAGGGTTAAATAAAATTATAGTATGGATGCTTACATAAATAAAGATTTAAAAAACTAGCGGCATTAGCGGCAAGGGAAGGGAGGGGTTGTCCTTGGTGTGGCTGTGGTTGCAGAGAAGCTGTAAAGGGGACAGTGAATATATTAGGTTAATATTAAAATGTAGTAAAATATAGATAGAATGAAATAAAGGAATAAAAGAAATATGAAAAGGAGAAAAAAGGCAAAGGTATGTCAAAGATAAAATAATAATAATACAATAATAAAAGAAGGGGATCAAGAAGATAAATGAACAAAGAGATTTGCAAGGCTGATGAGTAAGCAAGAAAATAATGGTAATAATAATGATAGTAAAGGTAATAGTTGCAACATCAACAGTAATAATATTATTATTAATAATAATGATAATAATCATATTAATCATGGCCCTTCTGTACACACCAATAACACAACATTTTTTCATATTTTATCTGTTTGTGAGCTGTGAGTGTATTTATTATAACTATGAAAATGTGAAGAATGAATTTGGTTGCAGATTTACTGGCCTTACCTTTTTTTTTAAAGAAAGTTTACAGAAAGGTTGAGGATCTTGGAACCAGGTTTGCCAGTTTGCCCCTCAGCTAGCTCTTATTATTTGAGCTGGTCTGTTGACAGAACTGAAGGCCCATGCGTAAAATGCACGGCACACTGGTGATTCGGTCAGACAATTAACAGAGGACATTGTGCAACATCCCAGGTGTGTCACGGTACAACAAAACACTGATGCAGACCAGATAAAATTTAACATTTACAACAAAAGTCTCACCGCTCGCCATCAGACAAAGAAACTTCAACAGAACAACAGAAGATTGATGGTACTACAGCATCCGCGTCTCAAAGAAAACATCATCACCACAGAGCGTGTAATGTGGAAGACAAATAACCCCGGCAGGGTAAAAGGGCAGAGGTTGTACTGTGTCACATCAGACACACAAGTATGTAGACACAAAAGTGTGCGATGAATGCTTAGGGCACAATAGGTAGGAAACAAAGCTTTCCTTTTTGGCTTAAAGCAATCATGTGGATTGTGTCAGAACAAGAGCAGAGTATGACAGCATGTGTGCGATTTAAAGAACATCTTCAGAGTCTGTCAGTCACTCTCACTGGTCTGTGTGCTCATAATAAGGAGGGGGTTTTTGCTTTCTTTAGGAAAAAAGCAAATGATTACATCAGTCTACTTTACCTCTGATTTGATATCAGGATGATCCAATCATAAAACAAGTTTCAGAATACTCACTTAATGTCCACCTCCATTCTCAGTGCAAAGTATTGTATCACAAAACATGTGAAAATCTAAAAAAAATAAAAAGATTCTTCTTTGTCATCGAATTGAGTTTATTTGTTTCCACCGCTTTTTTAATAAATGTATTTTACCAGTTCACTTATTTTGCCTAAATGTAGAATATAGTACGTGAACATTAAAGAAATATGCAGTATGCCAAAAACATTCAGATATCACACTATTGTGGGGAAAATATATGTCTGGTACCAGTCTACCTCACTTACTGCAAACCTCAATGCAAAGCAACAAAGATTCAGAGGTCAAAATAGCAGCCTTAGCAGCTTCTTAATTATTGGATTGGGGAGGAATATGATAAAGGTATATTTTGCCTAGTTAAGAGACAGGCATTTTGTAAAATGTTAATAAGATAGTTTCTGGGTTGTAGAAATAGCTGCTCTAAGCCAAACTTTAGGTGACAATATTGAGCATTATAAATTATATGCCACCCACCATAAAACAAAAATAATATCAAGAGTTATATAATATAAGATTAATAGCTGGTGTCCCTTTACTTTTAAACTCACATCAGAAGCCAGTGAATGGTGCCTGCATGGAAACAGATGCAGCTTTCCTTCTAACGGCAGGAGAGACTTTGTTGAATCAGTTTTTAATCGTTATATGGTGACATCACACAACATGCTCCTGCTTCCACCCTCAGAGAAGAGGGTGGAGAGAAGGTAAAAAAAGGAAAATACAATATTTTGAATGTGTTTTGGAGTGGTTATTTTTGTCCTTGAATGGCCTCAGTGCATCCTCATGCCACCAGAGCACTGACATGCTTGATCCTTATGGTCCTACTTTGCACTGTGTGGTTTACGATTTAATGAAGTTTAATCCCACATTCTGATTTCTGTGGACGGACTAAACAGTGTGTAGTTTTAAAGAACTTTAAAACACGCTAAGTGATGGTGTTGACACATCCATGAAGTTTTGTTTTTTACTTGTAAAGACATTTTCTTTTGTGTTGTCACTGTTAAATGCCTTGTGGCCTCCATCAGCTCAGTGTAACAAACCAGTTGTCTGCAGTAGACTGGGGCAGGGGGGCTTAGGGTGGGTGGTCAGTCGTACTGAAGCACTAATGACTTTGACATATTTCGACCGGCTCCTGAGCAGATTCGTTCGTTGTTCTCTGGCTGTTTGTTTGTTGTCTTCTGTGACTCAGTCAGACTTTCTCCAGTGGAGAGGAGGTCTGATGGTGCTCCTCTGGGACTTCATGCTTCATTTGTTAATCCATGAATGTAGGTATGATAAACACGGTCCTCCCTGTGCTCCCTGGACCTGCTGACTCCTCCAGATACCCTGGCACCAGCCACACATGGAGCACTCAGCAGTGTGGGGGTCACAGTAATTAATGTTCTTAAATACATGAGCTGCTCTCTGAGACTTTACTAATGTAAAGTGCAAACAGATATAGCATGTTCTGGCCTGTGTTGTGGGTAAGTCTTATCAAAGACGTCTGTTTTTAATCTTCTGTAGCTCCTCTTTAGCGTTAGCTGCTGTCATGTCAACACAGTATTAAGATCTACTTTTTGATATCTTTCACCTTGAGCTCTCTGTCTGTGACTGTCTGTCTTTAAGAGGAGGTTGAAGTGAAGAGAGAATTAAAATGTCTAGTCAGTTTTTTTTTTCAAAACATTTGCATCTGCACTACATGGAATAAAATGTGAAAAATTGTATTGATTCTTAAAGAGGCTAAAGCATATACTGCACAGAAAAATAAATAAAACAACAAGTTTGACATCAATAGTCCTTGTAGACTTATTTACATGCAGAGTTTGCATTGTCAGAGCCTTTAGGTGAAGGCTGGGGTAGAAAGCAAGAGAGCAGTACTGAAACAGGGCAGGGCTGGCAAAGGCAAATCAGTAAATATAACCAGAAATCGTGTATTTAAACAGGCAACTAATTGTGACGATGTTTGTAATGTGACTGAATAACAAAAGCAGACAAAGTACACAACCTCAGTGTGTGAGTAAAAGAAAACATCCTTGTTGTCATATATTATCCTGATGATAGTGAAAGTTGCTGCGTCAGATTTTTATTTAATCTGATAGCAGGAGAACACAGGAGTGCAGTCAAGAACACACCAGCCCACCATGACCCTGAAAGAATAAGCACCATAGGTGATGGTAGAATGGATTAATCAGATATTTTTGCTGTCAGTAAAAGGTAAAAATGAATATATATTAAATGATGATGATTGAGGGCAGTCGGGCAGAGACAAGAGGACTAAAATAAGAATTCCTGAAATCAACAAACTTGGGGAAGCCCAGGCCAAAAATTTGTCATCTTATTATTTTTCTCTATTGTGTTGAAAATTAATAGGGTTTAGCCCCTTGGGATGTAGCATCACATTTTCAAGAGGGTCCTTCTCTCTACATGGAACATACAGTTAGTTATTGTAGAGGTGTTTGGAGAAAGAAATTGTTCTTATGTTAACATTAATAATTAAAATGAATATAATGAATCGAATGCACTCAAACGTTTGATAAAACAGAAAGAAGTCATTCTTTTCATTTGGACTGTCTAACATGTATCAAAATATTTAAAGTAATTTACTGAATTTCATCCATAACAACAGAATGTCTGTTTGAATAAGTCCAAACTTTCAATTTTGGCACCAGAAGATAACTTGATTATTTTTTCTAAAGAGTAAACATGTCTCAAGCTCCTGAGTGTAAAAGTAATCTTTGCTGATCCCGCCCTCTCGTCTTGTCTGTGCAGTTGGAGTAAACACGCCCTCACCTCCTCTTTAAATTCAGTCTGCAGGAGTGTGTGAGGACACACACCACTCCAGTCCCTGTCACTGGGAGTCCCCTTCTCTCTGTCTCTTATTTCTGGATTACTGGATGGAAAATGTCTGACACTGTCAGACCCCTGACCTCCTTCCTCATTGAGGACATTCTCTCCATTAAAGATGGACAGAGATTCTGCGGTAAAAGCTGCTCACAGAAGATGGAGAGGTGGAAAGAAGAAGCAGAGATGTTGTCAGAGCATATCAGCCCTCAGGAGACAGAGTTTGGAGCACAGAGCGGTGAGTTCATTTAGGCTGGAGGAGAGACTGTCTGAGAGATTTTGTGTGGTTAAGATCTGCAACACTTTGTTTCTGAACTATTTAAAGCTTCATACAAACATCACCAAGAGGGCTATAGATATATCCTCTTTGTTAGAGGGACAGACTGTTCAAAGTCTTTCAGGATTTGTTATATTAACTTATTTATCAGAAAGTCAAATACATAGTTGTCATCTATTCTCCATCTATAATACTGTCAACTCAAGTGCAAATTGTGATGAGCTAAAGTAGTGTTTCTCTGTGAAAAATCACAACAGTCAAAATGATTTGTGACACAGGTAAGATTCTACATCCACTTTCAGACACTGAAATCAGATTTTCATCTGGCCACACTGACGTGACTGATGAGGCTGATAGCTTGGAGTTATGACGACAATGCTAACTTGTTTGCAGCAGCACCTAAAGTCTGTTGCACAAAAAGCTCCACAAACATCTTACAACCATAAAAAGTCTTGCGGTTAGTGTCAAGCAAAATGATATTGATCAATTTTTTACTACCATGACCGTAATTCTGTGAATTTAAGAGTGAAAACCTGTGTGGAAATTTAGTCTCAGAACATTATGCTCATGATCTGCTTGATCATGGTAACACTTGGCGGATTTTTTCCACATTTTAAAGGCACCCTTGAAAAAATTAGAAGGCATCTCAGGGAGAAAGGCTGAGCTAAACAAAGAAAACAGGTCAGTTAAGCATTTTCAATAAAGTAAACATTTAACTGACTGGTTATTTCAGCATGTATTTATTTTTAACAGTGGTATTCAATTATTTGCATCATTACTTTAGAAATTTGAAAAGGATTTAATGCTATTTAATTAATTGTTATTGATTTATCTTAGCCGTTATATTTTCTCCCTTAATTTTTTAAAATAATTTTCAGATGACCATAACCTCAGAGAAACTGATATGTAAGAGTTATAAGGAAACTGACATCCCTAGTTAAGCAACTGCCGTCTGTCACAACTGACAGTGTTGTCCAATATCTACTTACATTTAAATATTTTGATGCAATAGGATTACTTTATGAAGTAACCGGTGAGGTAAGGGATTAAAGTTTAATGTTACAGTGACTTTACAGAGTAATGCTCAGTTTCGTATTACATTTTGTTCCAGGAAGGCTGCTTTTATTATTACCTTCAGTTGAATTAAAGTGTGACACAGCATGAAGGAGGAAAGAGTGAGCTGAACTAGCCTGGTGTAAACTTTGTTTTAACCTGTTGAGCATCTTAAAAGTAAAGTGTTGAGTTTAATGAGTCAAACACTTCAAATGTATAGATGCATTTAAGAGTTTTACTGACTTTTGTAGGTAATCTCTTTAATTCCCTGTGAAGAACTTGACATAAACTATTATCTAATCTGTCATTGACCCGTGGGCTGCAGTGGGAGGCTGGTTCTTTCCCACCACCTCTCAGTTTGTTGGATCTGTTATGATAAGTCATGGTCTCAAGGCACACCAGTGTGCAAGTTCAGGTGTGCTTTTTTTGCAATGTGTTTTAACTACAGCTGTAGAGCAGATGATGTTCTGATTTTTATTTTGCTGCATCATTATTTTATAATGTTTAATGTCTGTGTAAAATGCAAACTCAGTAACTTTAAGAAATCCACATTAAAGCAATTAACAGGTAAGAATCAAGACTGAGATGGAGACTCTTTCGTATTTTCAAAACCTGAGAAACAAACAGTTTTTAGATTTTCAAGAGTAAACACTTCAATTCTCAATTCTCCTAGCACATCAGCACTGGGAATCAACTTATGCTCACATGCCAAACCTTTTGAGAGTCACCATGGAAAAAAAAAAAAAAGATTGGTTTGTCAATATTTCTTGGATTATCAGACGAACAAAAAATGTACAGAATCTCTTGCTAATATTGAAGAGGTTATCTGCAAGGCAGAATGTAATGTGGCTCAGTTCATGGTGTAACCTTGGCAAGAAAGTTGTAAAACCAATGTAGTAAGAGATGCAACAGTGGGATGTTATTGACATACAGTTGTGGGCATTTACACAAATATTTTATTAAGTTACTTTAACTTTTCACAACTGATCACTTTACTTTTGAAATGCTTAATACTTTTGCCTCTTTAGAAAGTGGATCCACAACAGGTTTAAAAAGTTTGTAACAGACAGCAACGTTCTTCACATCTGCCATTGACACAAAGATTCAGACAACACTTTGGGTTTACTGTACGGATTCCTCTTTTCTCCCACTGTTAAACTCTTTAATTCATCACTGCATGTACTTGTTATCCTGTTATAGCCAGAGAAGGCCTTAAATAATTTGATGCCCTGGCAAGGTCCCAGGTGTTTCTCCATTTGTCTTGACAACCTCACAAAACAGCTGGATTCGCTCCATGTCTGCCATCAGGTGGATCCATCCTGGAAACCCTCAAGCTGATACACATTATTTCTGGTCAGAAAATGACTTGAACAATCAGAGACTTTTGAGGACACTGAGCTAGTAGTTGGCATGGTCAGCAGTACTGAGAGAGAAAAGCAACCACAACGTAAGCAACAGTATTCTGCAGCAAGTTTATCAGAACTTAGCAGTTACTGAATAAAAGAGGGTCTTCAACACAAGAAGGGAAAGATGTTTTTGCTCTTCTCCTGCCGCTTAACCCTCAGCCACAGCACTTTTCTACCATCAGCATCAGTCTAGGTAACCCAGCAAAAGCTGATCAGAAGAGGTGTGTTTCTCATTCTGATTGGTTGATCAGTAAACCAATCACAGGGCCAACAATCAATTGGATGTCCCACAAATGGAATTTTATTCTTTCCCTGTCATACCACAGTATAAACTGTATGATGCAAAATGTTCTTGTTCTATAAAGTCTGTTGTTTTATGCTTATCACAAAAAAAGTTCTGACGCCCTTGTTTCTGTCCTTCAGAGTCCCTGGACCCCTCCCGCCCTCCCTCCTCAGACTCTGGCAGCTTCTCCTCTCCGAGCAAACAGAAGCGCTCTAGAGCTGCCTTCACGCACCTCCAAGTGCTCGAGCTGGAGAAGAAATTCAACCACCAGAAGTACCTGTCGGCTCCAGAGAGAGCTCACCTGGCCAGCACCTTAAGACTAACAGAGACGCAGGTGAAGATCTGGTTTCAGAACCGCAGGTACAAAACCAAACGGAAGCAGCAGAACTCTGAGTTCTGCAAGGACGTTTACAGAGCAGAAGGACTGAGCCTGAGGGATGATGTGGTCAGGTCGTCACTCATCACCTCGTTCTGTAAAGCTTATGCATACAGACCTTACTTGTGGGACTACGGTGGCTCCTGGGGACCAACATTATGGTGAAAATGAAATCATGTTAGAGTTTATCATGAAAATCTGTGCTGATTATTTGTTTTTCAACATGTTTTTGGAATCATTCATTTTTCATATCTGTCTGCTCTTAACATGAATTTGTTCATTAATTGATCATGAACCTTTACATGCTTTGAAAGTCCCTTATTGTACAAATACACTTTTGATGATTTTACACAAAAATATGTGTCATTGGCCTTTTTACTGACCCTCCAAGAGCTTAACCCACCCCTTCCTTAAGTTGCCTGTCTCCTGCAGTCCTATCCTTCCTCAACTCATTTTTCAGACCCAAAGGGGGGCGAGGAGGACCATCAGCTGGTGTGTTTTACTGTTGTTAGATGAGTGAGAAGGATACAGTTAGAATAATGTCAGGTAAAACATTAATATATATGATTTATGATATGATATGATTATGGCGAAATTTGGGTGGACATGACATCAATAATGGAATAAATGGTGACAAAATGAACTATTTCGTAGGGGACACGATCTTGGGCGCAAAGTCATGTTCATTGTGAGCGGACCTTTAAACAGTAAAATAATAAAACAGGAAATAAAAATCACAAAATGATGTGATCCTGGACACTGAACCTTACTTTTGAACATAGACTTCAAAGTTCACCGCTTCCTCAAACACTTACATCAGCAGGCACATCAAAATTAAATTAAATAACTATTCATAAAGGTATGTATTTGTATTAATGACAATAGATATGGCCCAAGCCACCAGAGCAGCTGTTATGATTTTTTTTTGATATAAAGAAGCATCTATACTGTCAAATTATCTAAAGCCTTTAACATGTTGCTCACATGGTGCCTTTTTATTTTAACTTAATGATCAAGACCATTAGTGAGTCAGGTAATTAATTAATGAATCTGTGTTAGTGAACATAATTCTTTCCAGTTCAGCTCTTTTAGCAAGTACATTTAACCATTTCTGTGTAGTGGGAGGGGGAGGCTTCTCTCCATCTTCAGGGCTGTAGCTTTTTCGTTACTGCAAAGGTTACAAACAGCCATCTACTGTTATATTGGTGTTCTGATCTACAAAAGATACCCAGCAGATAAACCGCAGAGGCTGGGGCTGTTTATTTTTGTATTATTATTTTAACCTATTGACAGACCCCCACCCAGAACAACCCCAAACCATGTGCAGGTTTCTGTTGGCTTTAGACAACCTCTATGCAATCGATGACGGGTCCAGAGATACCCATGCACAGTTTAAGATGTGTTAGTTCCAGTAAAACATCTGTAGCCACCGTATGGGCCCTTCACTAGACCCTATCCCCACATATCATCAGCTGTTCTCTCCTAAATCATTTATTCATCAGAGTAATTTGTATATTCAAGGTGTCCTTATTTTGGATATTTTTTTTTTAATAAAAATTAGTCCCAATTTGTTCACAGGGGAGGTGTTTTAAGTATATTCACTTCTTAATGGAAAATATTTCCACCATGGTATTTGAACAAGAGAGATAAACCTTTCTCTGTGTGTAGGTCACTTTAGAAGAGCAATTACACGACTTCATCCGCTGGATGGTCTTTTATAGCTATAGCTGTAGTTATGAAGGATTAACGTCATAACTGAAGTGCCTCCCTGCTCAGTTTATGAGTAAAGCTCCAGATGTTGTGTAAACTCAGACAGGAGTGCTGCTCCTCAGCATCCTGCTGCTTACCGACTGAGACTGAAGCATAAAAGGCTGCCCAGTGTCAACCCAGGATGGCTCTAACTGTCATTATCAACTTCTAATTTTGAAAGTGCAGTGATATGGGTGTAGATTAGGCAAATTAAAACCTCCCCTTTCTAAGGGGAGTTGCAAAGTTGCAGCTTGAATCTTGCCTTTCGCCCATTTCACAGAAAAATGTTATCTGATTTTTAGATTGGCAGCATAGTAAGTCCATAACATTATTTGGAGAAAACCATAATTTCTGTAGATGATACCTTATTGAGGTCCCCCCCCCCCCAAGCTGATATTTACCTCCGCCAAGGAGGTTATGTTTTTGGGAGAGTTTGTCTGTCCGTCCGTCTGTCCGTCCGTCTGTGAACAAAATAACTCAAAAAGTAATTGATGGATTTGGATGAAATTTTCAGGAAATGTTCAGCATGGGAAAAGGAAGAACTGATTCGATTTTGGTGTTGATCTGGATCAGCGTCTGGCCGCCATGGTGAAAAATGTGATTTCTGTGAATAACTACTGAACTAAAATAGATATCATATTGAATCCAGTTGCTAATGGTATGTTTTCATGGTCAAGGAATCTAAATATTTAGATGAAATAAAGGTAGGAGTAATATTTATGGTCAAAATGACAATATGGCTGAGGACTGTGGCGCTGGCGGAGGTCTGCGCTCTCCGAGTGCTATCTAGTTTATCTCTTGAGCAGGTCCAAAATTAACTTTTATATCTTTTTTATAGCATTAGGAAATATGAAGTCCAAATATTTAATGTCACAATGTGTTATGGTATTGTTAACGCACTCAAGTCAGGTGAAGAGGAAGAATTAAAGAGAGGCAAGGGCCTCTGTTTTTGACCAGTCAACTTCATAACCCGGGAAAGAAGAGCAATCTTCAGTTGTTGTCAAGATGCTCCTGATTGAAGGGGCTGAGAAAGGAACAGGGTGATGCCATCTGTGAATAATAATACTTTGTGTAAATGACTGTCTGCTGTCACTCCTTTAATGTCCAAGATTTCTCTTTTTGCCATGTCCCTGTCAGGACTCTCTGTGTAACTGAAAGTTAGAGGAGGTAGCACCATTTGTCAGGCTAAGGCACAGGCTTTGGTGTATAGACTGCTAACACACATGAAGAAGAATGCGCCAAATCCATCTCTTATTGCATCTTTAATTGTCCCCCCACCCTGTCAAAGGCCTTTTCTGCATCTAAAGATGATGCCAGGGAGTGGGGCAGTTTCTAAAGGCCCATTTTAGATTAAAAAACATCCAATGCTGTCTTTATTATGTTGTTGCCTAATGTAACCAGCTAATGGGGCTTTTCAGTTAGGTGGTATCAACTCCTCTCAGATTGCCTTTTCTCTGTTGTTTTGGTTTCCCATTAGGGATTTTTTTGCACGGTTCTCATCGAGAACAAACGTGATTTGAAGGCACTGCTGACCACTGAATGGTTAGAGCACCACGTTTTCTCTGGGCGCTACCCACACGTTTTTCTGTTTCTCATTACACAAATACATGCTCCTAACAAGTTGTACCTCATTGTAAGGTGACAAATTATTGCCAAGATAATTGCCAATATTTCCAAATTTTACTATATTCCCTTTATTGCTATTAAAATAATCAGTATTAATTATCCACAAGAATCCTTTTTTTATTGTGCACCTGCCTAAATTATTTGCACAGTCTTGTAGCTTCATAAAGCAGTTGAATACTGAGAGGCTTTTGAGTTTATAAACACTCCTAAATTATTTAAATGTATTTCATACACTAGACATTTAAGTTATCTGAATGGAGTTTAACTCCGTCAAACTGCACAGGATGATAAGGGTAGGCAGATGTGGGTGATGTTGTAAATGAGGGCTGAAGAATGAGATCTAAATTCTTTAAAGAGTCTCCAAACTGATCACAAGAAGATAAACTTCTCTTCAGTGCACTGACATCACGAGGAGAGCTGCCCTACAACCGGAGCTTTGAGGGATTTGTATCAAAATGACTCATTGTCACATCTAAAGAAGGCACACAGGGAAGTTAAAGGCAAAATGATGAGCAAAACATTTAGTCAAAGGGGAAACAGGTCGGAAAATTTTATGAAAGACAAAATGAATCAAAAGCCAGAAAAAAGGCAACCACTGATAACTAACGCCTACTCTATAAAAAACAAATCAAGCTTTGAAGCTGCTAAGGAAACATCTTCAGAAATGTCTTTTTAAGATAAACACATACTTCATGTGCTACTTTTAGGGTGTATCAAGGCATGCCATTGTGATCCTTATTTTTCCTCGAGTCACTGAACCTGTTAGTCAACACGAATACCAATGGGGAACACTCAGATGACAACAGAAGAAGGCAGGTACAAGACGCTTAAGTTTTGTTAAAGAATACACAAAAATAAGAGTATGTGTGATCTTTTCTTGCCTCAAAAACATATTAAATACTTTAACAGCTGCTGATTTTGCTCTGGGCGGCACAGTGGCACATCAGGTGGTGTAAAAAGGTTGCTGGTTTGACTACCTGGTTGTGCGAGGCCTTTCTATGTGGAGTTGACATGCTCTCACCTTTTGTGGATGGATTTACCCTGAATACTCCTGTTTTCTCACAGCTCAAGTGATGAATAAAACATAGATGTAGTTCACTCTGGAGACAAGAATCCAGTCTTCATGCTTCAACATACAAAGAGTTTTAAGGTGTACACTCTCTGTGGGTAACCTGACAAGCTAGATGGACAGCTCCATATATCTGCCACAGAAATATTTCACTAGTCTATCTGGGTAGGAGCCCTTTGAATTTGTTTTCAGGGACAGAGGGTTAAAAAAAACACAAGTTTGTGATTGGACAATCGTTTTGCTCGTCACATTCATCACAGACCAATCCACACCAAGCAGGGTTGCCTCCTATAATGTAGCATACATAGCGGCTAATGGCTAACAACAGTTAAAAACAGTTCATGGACGGCAACCTTTTATAGATTATTTTAACAAGACAAACCCATGAAGGAGAAAGTGATAGAACAGCTGATACAACATGACTTTTAATTTAATTTAATCATTTTCTTTTGTTTCCTTTTTTGTCATTATTATTTTAAGATGTATGAAAAGTATGTATAAAAGCATTGTACATTGCAGATTTGTAACTGTTATGTTGATTTATATATATACATACATATATATATATATATATATATATATATATATATATATATATATATATATATATATATATATATATATATATATATATATATATATATATATATATATATATATATATAGATAGATAGATATGTGTTTGTATTTTTTTGTTACTGTTTTAAAAACACAAAACCCCAATAAAAACAAGTTTGAAAAAAAAAAAAGTTCATGGACATTAGCCATAGTGGCTAACTTAGCCGCTAACAGCTAACAACAGTTAATCACCGTTAGCTGCTAACTTAGCTGCTAACAGCTAACGGCCTTTTACTATTGTCTTACACTAAATTGTACCACACAGATTTCAGAATCAGGCAGGTCTGTCTGCTCTGCAAGGCTACTCTGTGGGGGCTTCAACCAGGACCCAGCTCTGCCGGTCAGTACATCCTGGGCATGAATGTAAGGCACTGTATAACTTATAGTGGCATTTCAAAATAAAAGCTTGGTGTTGTACATTCAGCGCTGAGTCTACAGTGCTTTTCTGAAAAGGTTTGAGGGCCAAGTCTTTTAGTTATCAGCGTGACTTAGAATGTTGCAAAGGGCTTTTCCTTTTTCTCTTCTGAACTTTTTCACAGAAGAGACAAAGAACATCCGCCTTCCTTGAGTCAGCGGGACACTAAATTACAAAAAAAGTGACATACTGTTTTTATCCCACTTTTCAGAGACACATTGTTACCACTCCCTCTACAGTTTAGCTTCACATAAGCACTTTTCCTGCACCTGTGAGATAAAATCAAAAGGCAGAAGAAAGCAGCACTGGGTTTTTCCATTTATCAGTAAAATCTGCTCTTCGTTTACCTTCATCTCAAAGGGTGTCCATCAGCAGTGTTCAGGCTATCTGTCAGTAAGAAACAGGTTATGTCCTTTTCAAACTCTGATATGGAGCACAACTCATTATCTCTGAATGTACAGATTTTATTTCTTTGTCACAGGATGTCATGCGGTTTGTCACTGTAAGTATGTCGACCTTCTCAGCCGAAGTCATGACCCTCATCTGAAAGCTAAACTTACAGGTTCAACAAAATGTCATTTTTTCTTCTGTCACATTGCTGCTAAGATAAGCGATGACTGTCTCAGGAACCTTTTAAGTTCAAAAGTGCCTGTGATGTGATTCATTGGTGCAAGGAACTGAAGTGCTTCACATGACGAACAGAGCTGTAACTGTAATATTGACAGCCTTGCTCTAAATCTGTTGACTGTAAAGAGTGATTTCTGTTTTCATCAAATGAAGGCTGAAAGTTATTCAGAATGAGAGCTGAAGCTCTGTATTGACAGCATCCATAGATGATACATGACCAATGTGAAGAGCAAATATTGTCAATCAGCACTTACAGTTGGTAAATGGTAAATGGACTTGAGAGTTTAAAGTGTTTTTTTATATATAAATATAACTGACTAAGACCACCAAGCACTTTCATACCTCAAGTCACACCTACAGATTAACATATGTATATACATAGATGTTAAAGCTGGGGTTGGTGATTTGATTTAGATGCACTTTTTGTAATACTGGTTAAAATGGTCTTTATGACCCGACGGTAATCATCTCATA
Organism: Scarus forsteni; assembly: GCA_036419115.1. Lineage (NCBI taxonomy): Eukaryota > Metazoa > Chordata > Actinopteri > Labriformes > Labridae > Scarus > Scarus forsteni. The sequence continues at coordinate 49,061,168 of JAZDUH010000066.1, read as the reverse complement.
ATGTGCTCTTAAAACAGAGCGAAAAATAGCCGCTATCTGCAGCAGGAGTAAAACAGGGAAAACACCAACCAATAATCATGACGGGACACCTTTTTTAAACCAATCAAATCCCGTCGCCATTCCGCCCTTCTACTGCACGTGTATTTTCCCGGCGTGCACAGACTCTGTGCGCGTAGCCGAGGTCATACGTATCAGAGTCCGCGGGAGGATGCTTACCTTTCAAGTTTTGTCTTTGAAAATAAGGGAAGCCCGCCGTGAGCCGTCCCACAACCCCAACCAAGCTCCAGTATCCCTCACATTTTAAGACAGATTTACAAGAAATCTAAAATAAACTCTTTGTTTTTCTAAGTTAGTTCAGCTGCTCTAATCTCGCGATAGCTGCCACCCAGGCTACTGCAGCTGGACGTTCTCGTGAGGCTTTTTCTTCTTCTTCGGTTTTACGGCGGCTGGCATCCATCATTTTGGAGCATTACCGCCCCATTCAGGCTAGAGACAGAGCTCAGTTTGGAGAGGCAGGGGAATGTTTTTGTTATTATATCGTCACACGGGAGATTTATGGGAGAATACTGATGCAGGAGGACGGCGGGAAAGAGCATAAAATAAGGAAAATACGGTAGTTTCATGGCCAAAACGGGAGATTTGACAGCTATGTGGAGAATGGCAGAGGAACTACCTATACCCCGATCAACATCGGCTGTGAGTACTAACTAACTTTACATGTTGGTTTGGTGTTTTCTTACCGCTGACTGAGACATGACTTGGTGTAGTGTAAAACAAAAACGTTGTGCTGAGGGTTTGGAGTTGAATCAGTCAAGGTGGGGACGGGCGGTTAGGCGGAGCCCTGAGGAGATGCTACTTTCAAATCCATGCTAGTTTTCCAAAATCGCCAACCCCAGCTTTAATAACTAAATATCTTGGGTTATTTACAATGTGTAATCAAAAACTGATCAAGTTTGATTTGGGGGAAAAGGGATAGCCCTGTTGTGTAAAATTAATGTATTTATATCATGCCCAACAAACTTATAAGACCCCTTCTTATTGGATAGCTTATGCCATAGCTGCCCTAAATGAACAGCAATGTAATTACCATTGTGTTTTAATGCAAAATATAATTATAGTGGTCCATGAAGTTTCAAATTTACTGCTCTAAAAAGTACAGACAAGATGGTAAAGCAAATGATTATTTTCTTGATTAAGATGTTAATTTTTATCAGCTACTTTCAGTCCTGTAAAGAAAAAATACTTGTCATGAATACATTTTAAGCTTGATTAATTCCTGGTTTGTACATATATATGATTAAAATTCTTATTATTATCATTATTATTTGTTTTTATTTTTTTTTCTATTATTACATATGTGTCGGTCATTTATTAATAGGTTAATACTCAATGTGGAGAAAAAAGAGGCTCATGGAGCGACGACTTTTTTGTGCCCCATTTGGCACAATGATTGTAGTTTTGATAACAGCGAGTTGCACATCCTCTAAAACAGTATAAAATCTTAAAATTGGATCTTGTTGTTTTCCTGAAGCTGAAGTGAGTTGTTATCAACATCCTCATTCACTCTGCGTCTTTCAGTAAACAGGTAATTAGACATGAAGAGGGCAGATAGTGTCTGTTTTGACGGCGCTGAGAATCTGACAGTATCTCTCAGTGTCTCTCACAGTCTCACTGCTCTCATCAGATAAGGGAGCTTGTTTAAAGGTGAAGCTGGAGGTTAGAAGAGTGACTATTTTTGCACTTGCCATTGTGATACCTGCATGTCAAGACACGGTACATTGACTCACAAACACAGAGGAGTTAAAGACAACATCCTCTCGTCTGTGTCCTCTCGTTCGGGCTCACAGATTGAGCCTCTAAATCTGTCTGAGCAGCATCTGGATTAACTGGATCTGGAGGAGAGGAGCTAATTACATGTATGATTTAAAACTTAAACCACTACTGTCGATTGTACATGGACACAAAGCTGCCTGATACTTTCATGCTATGAAAACAATAAGCTTCAGTCTTGTCTGTATTTAAACCATAATTTAACAAAAAGTTGTGACGCCATGCAAAATATGAACAAAAAACAGGGGAACATAAATTCAGTTGACAAGTACAATTCAATACATTTTCAGACTGATTACATTTTTTTTTCTTGTTGCTTTTTGGGAAATGTCTTTACATCATGAATTTAATGCTTGTAAAATGTTCCAAAAACTGTTTCTTGGTGCGAGAAACACCTGTGAAGTTTCTGAGCGCTCAAAAACACCTGGAACATTCAACAGATTAGGTCTGGGGCCAGGGTTGACAACAGGCATTTTCAGATTGCTTCTTATCTGCTCTTAACGTTAAAAAAGCCAAAATTCCAGCTTTCTTCTGTTATATCTATAAAATAGTTTTAAATATCTATGTGCTTATGTTTCCTTTATTGACTACGAAGGATTCCTGCCCTGGTAATTGCTGTAAATGTTGGCCTGGAAATAAGTCCCTTAAAAAGACCAGTCAGGTCACTTTGCACTATTGTAGACAACATGAACATCAAAATTCCCCATCACCCTCATTTTAATAGGTCACTTGTATCGTCTGGAGTTTCTATCAAGGGTGGAGCTAAAAGCCCTTGAGTCTGTTGATGGACCATGAAGATTACAAATTCCTATACCACAGCAGCTAAAACGAAAATACATACCTCACCATGTTCAAATAAGCCATGGACTTACAGGGATTTGTTCACTGCTGTTGCTGACAAGACTGTCAGCCTGTATACAGGTACATCTCAAAAAATTAGAATATCATGAAAAAGTTCAATATCTTTCATCACTCATTTCAGAATGTGAAACCCATATATTATATAGATTCATTACAGATAGAGTGAAACATTTCAAACATTTATTGCTTGAAATGTTGGTAATTCTGAAATGAGTGATAAAAAATATTGAACTTTTTCGTGACATTCTAATTTTTTGAGATGTACCTGTAGATCACAACATTACGGGAAGTCCACACAATTAACTTGCATTTTCAAACAACAGGTAGACCCCCACTCGGCCTCACAACCACCAGGTGGCCCTCTGCTCTGGAACAAAAAGGAGATATCAGAACCATGTCACAAAAAAATACTGCCACCAGATGGGGCCAAACTCCACAAACAAAGATAAAAAATGGTCCAAACACAACTACCATGGCAGCTACTCAGAGCCATCACACACCCCCACAAAATAAGCGGAGACCCTCTTGGGTATTTGTACACATTAACTGAGGGCCCAGGAGACAGCATTTACCATTATATCTTCACGACTCTTAATATGACTGTCTGGTTGAAGGAAGACTGAAGGTTTAGTGTCATGCGCATTAGTTTCTGGTTACTGTTCTGCATGAATAGACACAAAAGTTCAGTGGTTTCGTCAACATAACTTCATAGTACTGAAGAGCCCAAATAAGTGTCAATGTCTCCTTCCACACAACAGAATAATTTGACTGGTGCTTAAACTTAAATGAGAAGCAGCAGACTGGAGGATCCACAGCATCCCTCCCCCCTCTTGCAACAGAACAGCCTCCACGGCAACTCCACTTGCATCCACATGGATCCTAAAAGGTTTGTCAAAGTTTGGAGCTTGGCACATGAGAACATAGTCGGTTTTTCACTGCAACAAAAGTGTCTTGACACTGAGTAGACCATTCAAAGGCCATCCTTTCCTCAAAAGGTTTGTTAGTGGGCCACTACAGAAGAAAAGTTCCTGCAGAAGTCCCGATAATACCCCACTAAACCCCAAAACTGCCATGACTTTTGGTTTTTGGCACAGTGTAACTATCAATAGCCTCGACATTTGGTCTAAGATCACAGTGGAACTACACAGTCTTCACAAGAATGGGTAGCATGTTCAGCTTTATTGGGAGGCAGAGGAAAAACTAATTGATGTCTGGAAGTCTTCGTAACTCTTAAGTGACCATCAGCGTCATTGTCTATCATGCTCAACACTAGCTCCACCCTGCTGATGTTAAGGCCTCAAACACTAAAAAGCCTGAAGAAAGCAACACTCACACAGCAACACACGCAAAGGTTATTTTTGGACAAACACCCATTTGTTATGACCAACTTGTATAGGTCACAATATTAAGGGAAGTCCACACAGTTAACTTGCATAATTAAAATTTTATTTTATATAAAAGCACAGACCAAATGTGTCAGCAATCTTCTACCGCCTCTGCAGTTCAGAGGGTAGAAGAGAAAGAGCAGGCTGAGCCAGCTTGGCTTTATGCCTTCAGCCAGCTGCAGCTGCTCAGCTATCACTTTGTCAGGTGTCTTTGGCTATGTTTACGTGGAGACTGTTTGACTTAAAACACAAAGATTTTTCCTTTGCATATTCAAAGTCAATCCGCGTTCAGAGGGAGACTCTGGAAACAAATGAAGCTGCTGTAGTATGCATGCCAGTTCAGCAGGTGGCGATGTAGGTCTGCAGAGAGGCAGCGCTGCTACAACAAACATACAAAGAAGAAAAACTTTTCACAAACAACAATGGTGAGTGGAGACGCACGACAAAGACGCACGAGCTTCTTTTCTGGACATCAAATCTGTTCAGACAACAAATCTGTCTGGATAACAATCCGAGCATGGTAAGCAGCTCACACGTTACTCAGTAGATGGCTGAAGCTGTTGTTGTTCCTGGTATGTGCACACAGCCTTCATGTTAAAGAGTACTGCACTTGTGGTGACCCTGAAATGCTCTGATGTTGGTCTGCATGAGGAAGCGACTTTAAAACTCTTCACTCTGGACACTGGTTTCCGGATTTGGGCACTCCGTGTAGAGTTCCCATGGAAACATGAGGCTAAAACTCAATGAAAACTTATCGGATATGACAGTATTAGGCCTCGTGTAAACGCCCCTTTGTCCCACTCTGCCTCACAATCACCAGGTGGCCCTCTGCTCTGGAACAAAAGGAGATATCAGCAGTACCATGTCACAAAATATTGTCAAAACTCCACAAACAAGAAAAGACAAAAAAATGGGCCATGACAAGACTGTCCACATGAAACAATGCTCCATGGAGAACTGGAGTGCTGGAGGTCCTCCATTATTGCTCTTAGTTTACAATTGGGTTCTACTTCAGGCAGCTTCACTGTGTTGTGTGTGACTTTCCACATTTAGCTGGCATGATGCTGTCCTCCGGGCCCACATCCCTCCCCTCAAGTGAACTTTCAGCTGACAATGGAAACGCAAACAAGAGCAGGGTTAACCGCTCCAAACCAAACCAAACTGGACTGAACCGAACCAGACCACTCAGTTGAAACAAGGCTTTCATCGATTTGAACCCTTAACCCTGGACTGGCAGGGTAAAGAATGTAGATAATGTTTGTGGTTTTTCATGTTATTACAGTAAAAGATCACACTAAAAACAGAACATAGACACATTAAGAAAAGGTCAGCACAACAGCTCCAGAAGTTATTCTCCACAAAGTGGTTTAATATTTAATACTGCTCAGTTATCAAGACTGATTAAAATTCCAGCTCTGGGGCATAAATGATTCAGCATATATTCTTGTACTTGCTTTAGTACCTTATAAAATGTAAAAGAGTATTGAGCAACTTAAATTGTTTGTTGAGCAAAAATGAGGAAAAACTACTTTCAATGATTAAACAATTGTTATCTTCAGTCCACCAACATTTCTGCAATTTTGTTTGAAGAAAAGGTAATAAAATTTAACTCTCAACTTTTTTTGGAACATCTGCTGGCATCATAATAAGTCTGCATGCTTTTACGGAGGCTCTGAAGTTTGTTAGTTTGAACATTAGAAATCTTTTATTTCTGACATATTCAGTTGAATTCAGGCTAAATGCAAATGCAAACCATTCCACTCTCACATCATTCACCACCTGCGGTGTCCCAACTTCTTTTGAAAAGGGGTTTGAATGTACGGATATGATTTTGCAATGCAGCGAGCAGCGTGGTTTGGAGCCACCCCCATGCACTTCAAGGTGGCCACTGATGCTTTAAAAACACACAGATCTTCACAGCAGATGAGGAGAGAAGCAGACCTGGACCACAAAGAGAGGCTTTGTGGGCGCTCAAATATGCCGTGACTGTCTCACAAACTCTCTGCAGTTGATAAGGAGGTCTGAAACAGCCCCTATCTCTTTTAGTTTCACATGGGACGCTCATAAACTTCCTCAGAGTGTAACTGGATCCCTCATGTACCAGGAGAGAAGATGTTTGCTCTGCTCCATCTGATGCTTCCATCTGTGGGTAACATTCACTGTGTGGCTGAAAGAACTGTGGAGGCAATGTACAGAGATACACAACAACAAATGTAAAAAAACATTCACAAATATAAACATTTATAATGATTTGTCAGTTTTATCAGTTCATGTTTTTTGTTTGTGTGTTTTCTTATTTGAAGTTGTTTTCTTATTTTATTTGCTTCGTTGTTTCGTTCTTTTAAATCGATGTTTCATGATCTTTGTCATGTTTTCTTGTTGTGTTTTTGAGTTGCTGTATGTTTTGATTTGTTGTTGTGAATGATGTCTGAGTTGCTGATTTTGTGTTTATTTATCATTTTCTAAATGTAATTTTTGCTGGAATTTGTTGTTTTGGTGTCTTAGTTCTAAAGATTTGTTGGTACTTTTTTAACTTGTGTTTTTATCTGTAGTTGTATTTGCTTTATTGTTACTTCTTGTTGTTCTTCATGTGTTTCATGATCTCTGTCATTTTTTCTAGATGTGTTCGTAGGTTTTAGTGTATTTTGATGTTGTTAATTTTGTGCTGTGCTTTGCAAGTTTAGGATTTTTTATGCTATTGTTATTTATTTTTTATTTTTATTTTTGATCTTGGTTGGCTATTGATGTTTGTATATTGTGCTTTCGTAATATTTTTATTACTTATTTTCGAAGCTTCATTTGTATGTTGCCTTACTAATGTTGTGTATTTTATGTTATTTTGTTTTCCATGTGGTAATTGATGTGTGCCATTATCTATGTCATGTTACTTTGTTGTTGTGTTTTCAGGTTTCCTTGTGTTTTGATTGTTGTTGTTCATTTGTAGTGCTTTAGAGATGTTCTATGTTGTTTTCTAATAGCTTTTTTTACTTGGTTATTGCTGTTTGTTGCATTTTCCTTTGATTTGTTGAAATACTTGGCAATACTTGTATTTTGTGATTTGCTGTTATGTGCTTTGATTTGTTGTTGTGATTTGAGGAATGCCTTGGGTAAGTGCTTGTGCCTTGCTGCAAAAGGTTGACTCTCTAAGTTTGCTATGGCCTTTCAATCTTCATGTTCTACCTGTGCATGAGTGGATACTACAGTTTCCCTCTACAGTCTTGAAACATGCTTGTTAGGTTAATTTTGTCTACTTAAAGGTGCTATGAGGAGAATCTATTCCCAGTGACATAAAGACTCTGCTACCCATGAGCACGCGCAGCGACTATCGTAATGCTGCGTTCCAGTAACCTTGGAACTGGGAGTGACATCATCTCCGACTTATCGGCGTTCCAGATGAAGCCGGAAAAAAACATGCCGATCTACCAGGCTATTGTTAGCTGTTGTTAGCACGCCCTGTGTTGTTGTTCACAAATATCACATGAAGAATGTGATTATCACTATGGAAGCATTTTTGTAAATATAAGTCACAAACCGGGACTAACAACAACAACAACAACAACAAAAAAGGATTACGTGGAACGAAGGATTATGGAATATGTCAAATACGGACACTAAAAGGGAGTCTAGAATTATGTAAGACCTCTATAAATGAATAAAAATGCATAACAACTTGTTAATATGTGGAAAAAAGGAGACTAAGTACTAAATATTGAGAAAATGGGGACGGGACTAGATAAGCTCTGCTTCTCCCGTCTACCCTTTCGGACATGAACATTTGATCAACTATTGACAATGTGTGATGCTGTATAACTGTGTTGACATGACCGAAATAAATAAATGAAATGAAATGAAATGAAATAAGTCTAACAATACTATGTATACAGCTGATCTAGAGCAACACACCCCAGTCAGAAGTGCAATAAACTGATTATTACAGGAGCTAAATAACTGTTCACACTGGGGGCATCCATCTTCGATTGTCAACTCGAGGGTGGCGAGGTTTCACCGAGTTCCCAGTAGGAAATTCTGACTTTGGGGGACATTCCAGTTGCAGTTTCCTACTTGGAACTCAGAAATTCCTACTTCTGACTACAGCTAGAACGCACCAAAAGACGTGACCCAAGCCAAAGCGTGCAATTGTTGTGGTAAATGCAGCTCGGACCTTCCTCAGAACTCTGCATTGCTTTACAACTTCTTTTTTCAACAACTTACAGGATGCAAAGCGACGAGGTAATGTATCTCTTTCTAGTTACGTTTTTGATGTGTGACAACAAGCAATTTTGGAAAATTTAGTATCGTAGTTTTGTAGCCGGCTATATATCGCCACTTACAGCCCGGTGATCTAAGACGTGTCTGAATAATAGAAATTTGCTCTAGTTTTAATTGTCTCGTTAATGAAGTTGAGTATCCAGACCAGTCCAGCTCTGTCCAACCCGACCGCAAAGCTAAGGAATAGCATTTATAGATAACCTATTTTGATGCTATAAAACTCATCTTAAAGTGTGTATTTCTATCAGGCATATATCCAAAAGTGAGCCTTTTTTGTAATTACTTGGAAACTCCTCATAGCATCTTTAAGTAAAAAAACCTCTGCATTTTTAAAATGTAGTTAAAGAGGACATATGTGCAACATTTGGCAGAAATATTTAGCAGCACTTTTCAAATATAACTTTCACCGTCCAGGGATGCAAGTGAGTCTCTGTGAACGTTGACCTGTGACCTCCAAAATCTGATCACTTTATCCCTGAGTCAGACTGAACATTTTTTAACTTTGAAGAAAATTCCTAAGAGGGATTTTTGACAAAAAGATCAATTTACAAGTAAAGGCAAGGCAAGTTTATTTGTAGAGCACAATTTGTACACATATTTCAAAGTGCATTACAGTAAAAAGATGAAACAAAAAAAAAACATTTTTAAAAGAGCAGAGTGAAGATAAGATCCCTTCAGTCATGGCAAGGCAAAAAATGATCAAGAGGCTCCATGACCTTGACCTTTGACCCATAAACCCCATGCAGCGGTCACTTTTGTAAAGTTTCAACAAAATCTCTCACATTAATTTGAGGCATTGTGTTCTCATAATCAGACAGCCCTGAGAACAGGATTCCTCCTTCTTTGTGTGTTGTTGATGTGGAGACATGAAAAAGCAAAGAAGCAGAAAAAGAAGAGTAGTTTTTTTTCTTATCTGTGAGATAAAGATATGAAGTAGTGAGTTAGTTTACTGCAGATGAAAGAGATTACACAGGGACACGTAGAGGATGGAGGCTTCATTGTTTGCTTCAGATAAACAACCTGCTCCTGAACAAGGAAAAAGACAGACACATGAGGGACGACATCGTTACGGCACAAGTGTACGTGTCGTGAGACATGTTGGTTTGAATAAAGGCTCTTTTTCACAGTGCCTCCTGTATCTGTCGTTACATGCTGTATTGTGTGCAGGGTGGTCATTTGACATGCAGAATTTACCTTCACATAAACAACAGAGCAGATAAAAGTCGTGGGAAAAAGATTTTCAGGTGTACCTTAAAATGAAACAGCAGGATTGTAACCACTCATTTTTATTTACAGTTTATGTTTTTGTTGGGTTAAAGTGTTTTCCTAACCAAACCAACATTACTGTGTCAGTTGTACGTGCACTTGTTGCAGAAAGTAAATAAAATAAGTAAACCCTAAGGGTCAATACTAGGCCCACTGAGATTAAGCCTTTTATCACAGTCAGCTTTCTCCATATAAAAGGCTCTCAAATGTGGAACACACTTCTGACAGAAATAAAGGTAATAGAAACATAAAAAATTAAAGATGCTATGAGGAGTTTCTAAGTAATTACAAAAAAGTCTCACTTTTAGATATATGCCTGATCGAAATACACACTTTAAGATGAGTTTTATAGCATTAAAATAGGTTATCTATAAATGCTATTCTTTAGCTTTGCGGTCGGGTCAGACAGGGCTGGACTGGCCTGGATATTCAACTTCAGGAACAAGACAATTAAAACTAGAGCAAATTTATATTATTCGGACACATCTTATAGCACAGGGCTGTAAGTAGCGATATATAGCCGGCTACAAAACTACGATACTAAGATTTTCCAAAAAGTGCTTGTTGTCACACATCAAAAACTACCGTTACGTAACTAGAAAGAGATACATCACCTCATCACTTTGCATCCTGTAAGTTGTTGAAAAAAGAAGTTGTAAAGCAATGCTGAGTTTGAGGAAGGTCCGAGCTGCGTTTATTAGGATCACAACATACGCACGCTTTGGCTTGGGTCACGTCTTTACGACAGTCGCCACGCGTGCTCATGAGTATGATGATTCTCCTCATAGCACCTTTAAGAAAAACATCTGAAGTATTGCATTCAGGTGGCTTAAATTATGTGGTAAACACGTTTCATTGGTCAGACAGACTTGATCTCTGACTTGAATGTGTGTATGCAAATCAACAGACATCCCAAAACAAGAGAAACAATACAGTACATCAGAATAGAATGTGACACTATTAGAATAACACCTTTTTTCTTTTTTGTTTTTTGCTACACTTGTATGATTTAAAATGTTTCACAGCATAAAGAACTCACTATTTTGCCCATTGAGAAATGATTAATCAGTGTTTGATATATACAGCAGCATGTCTCCTCCACAGTGTAGAGCACATATTTGCCAATCAGAGACAAAGAAAAATCAGAGTGTTTTAAAGCAGAACTGCAGAATTTAGTATTATGATACAGTCTGAAACAAATAACCATTGTCTGAAAACACAAAATCTCTCATTTAGTAGACTTAGACTTCCTTTATTGTCATTACGCAGATTACACAGCAGTGCACTTGGAATGAAATTCCTTTGCATTGGCTTCCTGGATTGTAACAACACACAGTGATATCGTCAGCAAATAAGTGTATAAGAATGTTATTAGAGCCAGAATTAAAATTATAAAAAGTAAATATGAATACAAGGGCTGTGCAAGAAATATCTATTGACACAGTCAGTTAAAAATGGCCTATGACAAAATATTTACATGGAATGAAGTGTATTGCACTGTTGGAGATTAAAAAATCAGCCATTATATAACATAGAAGAAACATTGCACTGAACCAAACAAGGAAGGTAGTGTGAAGTGTCCCATGATAAAAATAAAAATAGTAATTTCTTGTTGTATATTTACGGTAAGTCAGAGGCTTTAAATGCAAACTTTCTCCTTGGCTTTGATTGTGTGTGATCCGAGGGGGTCAGAGGACATGAAAAGTTGTTTTATTCTAAGCACATGCCAACCCCCTCATGATGACTTCTATATTGTGCTGTACTGCCCCCTACTGGAGGAATAGAACTTCTGCGGTGGACATGCTTCAGTATATAATCCTGAATATTATTCATCATTTTGGTGTTGAGACATTTTCTCTCTGTGACTCATCTGTAAGGACATGAACCAGGGCTGGAAAAACAGTTTCTGCATATTATTGATATCGGTAGATAATAGATAAAAAGTTTTATGATTCTCATCATCCAGTTGGGACATGTCTACTGATATGTCAGCTGTACATATCAGGAGAATGAACGTATTTATAATTAAACATCCTCCTGTAAGATGTGAAGTTCATACAAGTAAAACCAGGCCTGTCACATCACATCGGCACTTTTTATTTTTTTCAGTAATTTCAAAAATATTAAGAGGTTTTTTTTCAAAAGAAAACTGAAGTATCGTGTAATTTGAATGTCCAACAGTCAGCCTTTGACACTTCAAACTTGTATTGTCTGTTTAGCAGCACATACACATATACATACACATTCAATGTATTTTTTTCAGTTATCGTCTCATTTTGGTCATGAGGATTAGGTTGTCTACAAAATCTCAAGTCAAAATTCTCATTGACAAAATAATACCTGTAGGGAAGATGAGTATGTATGCACATTCTGAATAAATTAATGTAAAAATAATGACACAGAGACACTTCATAACTCTTGCATTTTTTTTATTTCGGTGGCTCCAGTGTTACAAACTGTAGCAGCATTGTTACAATCAGTTCATATTTGCATGGTCAAACTTCTGAGCTTTCCTGTCATGGAGATGGGCCTCTGCAAAACAGTGATCACAGCTTCCATCTCCTTTATTTGTGCGTACTTAGCATAAAAAATATTTACATCATGTGTAACTTCACATGTATAAGAACAATATATTGTCTCCTTCAATATGTAAGAATCAATAAGAAACATTACAATGACACGGTAAAGTACTTGATAATAGACAGAATGATGGTGAAGGGCGAGCAGAGCGTTAGAGGAGCACAAGAGTTCAGAAAAGCACTGATCCTTCCATTTAAAAAACAAACAGGAAGATTTCTTCATGGATCAAAACACAATAATGAAACATCATTCTGATTTTATTTGGGTTTAAATAAAACAGCTGAGTAAGCATATGGGAATCAAGCAGCTTCTTATAACTGAGCTGTAAATAAATCTCATAAATAAAAGCAAAATTCAAATAATTTAAATAATATAGACCCATTTATGAGCAAGTTAAAATTGGTTGACTGGGAAGCAAAAAAAAACCTCACCCTCTTATAAAAAGAATCATTCACATTATTGGCATCAAGTTTTGCCTTGATCGCAGCTCAAGGGGATTTTATACCATAACAAACTGTCCCTAAAGAAATGGCCAGGTTACTTCAGCAAACAAATGTGAAAACTGATTCTGAGGTCATTTCATTGAATGCTGGTCATAGTACAAGGAAGAGGGTATTTTTGGTGTTGATCCACATGATCCAGATCCAGGATTTTTTAAGGATTCCAAGCTTCCACAGTTTAAAGTATTTTCACCAATAACTTGGACGATAATGTCAGTAATGCCTTGAAAATAATCATGCAGATGTACGTCATGTGAGCAGTGCAAAACCACAGTTAAGTTTGGGTCCAGATCTGATTATTTAAGTTCTGGGTCTCAGTCTAGATCAGGGGTACATGCATATTCAGCTGGGTGGCCTTTACTGCCTTGGCAGAGGTTTGTGCTCTCTGAGCATCTCTAGATTTGAGCCTGTGACCATGCTGCAGAAACAAGAATCACATACAGAAAAGGTGTGATGTAAGACTCATAATGCTTCAATATTTTTCACCTGATTAAAACAATTACATAAAGAAGGAAATTTAATGGGCACATATGAGATTATAAAGTCTCACGTCCTGGAGTGTTTGATGTTTTTACACCATGTCTTGGGTATCTATAAAGCAAAGATATGATTTAAGTTGAATTTAAAAATGAAAACATCACTGTCGGGGCTCTTTTTCCCTCCCCTTTGGAAACACTCTGATCTCGGGGACAGGGAGGCTACAGGAGGTTATGATAAGTAACTCCACACTGATTATCTGACCAAATGATGCCTTATTGGAGAGGGATGGAGGGGGATACAGGGTGCAGAAAGAGCTTTCAAAACAGTCATGGCGTCTGCCTGAGAGGAGCAGAAAACACGCAAGTAGGTGGAGGCTGTAGAGCTGTGACATCATAAACCCCAGGAATTCAAAAGCTGAACATTTTAAGGGTGATTTTCTTTAGAGAGGCACAGCACGTCTCAGTGGACTGTGAGTTATTGTGTGCTTCTGCTCAACAACACCTTCAACAACATTTAAAGTAACAAACACTGATTTAGCAGCACATGGAACTTTTAATGGATCAAAGATGTCGACCAAATGCTAACTAAGTTGGACAAAGCCCAAACCTGGTCAATTTAATTATTCTGTCTGCATTTCTGACAAAATCAGAATATTGATGCATCTAAGACTATTTTTTTATTGAAGTGGCATCAAAAAGAACTCAGTGTTTGTTGATTTTTGTGCAGTTAAGTCAGTGTGCACGTGTTAACCTGTGATACCTGAATAACCGGAAAAGAAATAAAATATTGGGTGTCTTGTTTATTTTGTTGTTCTTTCTGGCAGTTATTCATGATATTGAAAAACAAAAAGACTGTACTGGGTGTCTGGGTCTTCAATTTTTGATTTTGTTGGGACAAAAAGGTAACAGTGTTGTTTTGTGATATTTTTGTGCAAATCCATAAGTGTGTAGGAGAATGTCTCGTCATTTTCTTCAATTAAACAAAAACTTGCCAAGGAGTGCCAGGAATTTGTTAAGTTTTCGATCAATTTAAACAAAAAATACCCGGTATTGTATTTCTGACTACAATCCTTTATTGTTGCCAGTTTTCTAACTTGTTGTACAATTGCTGACAATGAAAACCAGAAAGACCAAACGTGGGACTTTGTTTTCCTGCTGTGTTATGAGAATAAAACGATCATTGTTTCCCTGCTTGGGTAAGAATCAGTCAGTCTGCAGGAGTTTGCCTGACATTTTGATTAACCAGAGTTGTAATGGGATACAGAATTTGTACTTTTGTTTGTTCCATTGGTTTTAAAACATGACCATTATTTGCTTATATATTTTTGGATCATTTTAAAACAACAAAAATAAAACACTAGTTTCCTGAAGTTTTATTTAAATTTAGTAACTATTTTCCACGATTATTTGTAAGAGTCAGTGTGCAGGACATTCCCTGCACTTTGGGATAATTTGGAACATTAAAAATAGAACAATACTTGTCTCTGACTCTTCTTTTATTGTTACTTTTCAATTAAAATTTTGCCCTCAATATTTTAAATTGGAAAAACAAGTAATAGACCTTATTGAATATTCAGGACTTACACTTAAGTTGTTGTGGTATAAAAAAAATAACTTTAAAAAATCAGCATTGTTCGCTGCTACTTAAGTGCAAAGTGTCCAACACTGTTTTACTTTGGAAACAAGAAACGACCCAATACTGGGAGTCTATGGCTTATATTTTTGTTGTCATGGAATCAAATAAGGGGAATGATTTTTGATATATTGACTGATTTAAATAAAATATTGGTATCTGGACGGCATTTGTATGTTGCAGTTAAAGCTAGTAGCATTTCAGGGATAAGTATCTGTCGACATTGTTGGGTAACTTTTATTTTAATCACATGTGCCCTTGAATTTTCCCCTGTAAGACTGTAGTCACAGTATCTGATACCTTTATTTTCACTGCATTGTTGAGTGCTTCAATATTTACTTAAAGGTGCTATGAGGAGAATCTATTACCGGCAAAATAAAGACTCTGCAACCCATGAGCACGCGCGCCGACTGTCGTAATGCTGCGTTCCAATAACCTCGGAACTGGGAGTGACATCATCTCTGACTTATTGGCGTTCCAGTTGAAGTCTGAAAAAAACATGCCGATCTACCAGGCTATTGTTAGCTGTTGTTAGCACGCCCTGCGTTGTTGTATGAAAAATGTGATTATCACTTTGGCAGCATTTTTGTAAATATAAGTCTAATAATACTATGTATACAGCTGATCTCGAGCAACACACCCCAGTCAGAAGTGCAGATAAACTGATTATTACAGGAGCTAAATAACTGTTCACACTGGGGGCATCCATCTTCGATTGTCAACTCGGGGGTGGCGAGGTTTTACCGAGTTCCCAGTCGGAATTCCGACTTCGGGGGATGTTCCAGTTGCAGTTTCCTACTTGGAACTCAGAAATTCCTACCTCTGACTACAACTGGAACGCACCAAAGATGTGACCCAAGCCAAAGCGTGTGCTTGAAATGCAACTCGGACCTTCCTCAGAACTCTGCATTGCTTTACAACTTCTTTTTTCAACAACTTACAGGATGCAAAGCGACGAGGTAATGTATCTCTTTCTAGTTACGTAGCGGTAGTTTTTGATGTGTGACAACAAGCAGTTTTTGGAAAACTTAGTATCGTAGTTTTGTAGCTGGCTATATATCGCTACTTACAGCCCGGTGCTCTAAGACGTGTCTGAATAACATAAATTTGCTCTAGTTTTAATTGTCTTGTTCCTGAAGTTGAGTATCCAGGCCAGTCCAGCCCTGTCCGACCCGACCGCGAAGCTAAAGAATAGCATTTGTAGATAACCTATTTTGATGCTCTAAAACTCATCTTAAAGTGTGTATTTAGATCAGGCATATATCTAAAAGTGAGACTTTTTTGTAATTACTTAGAAACTCCTCACAGTCTCTTTAAGCTAATTTTGGGTAAAAACAAAAAGTGGGCAGCAACTTTAATGAAAACACTCAGTCTCTGGACCAGTCATATGACACCAAACAAACGAGTTAGTCTTTAGAAATCATAAAGCAAATATTTATGCGAAAGGTGGAATGATAACAAAGCTGAAAGTGAGCGATAAGCATCATAAAAGCAGGTTAAATGTAGGATTCATCGTACATGGTGCGTGTCTTTGGTAATTTAACTCCTCTTCAGTGCAGGCGTGCTAAACGGTTTGTGAGCGTGATGGAATCTGCTGAACTCTCTGAACTTCACCATAGGGGAAAAAAACCCTTCATAAATAAAAGCAAATAAATGCCTCTGCTTGTTAGATCACATCAATATCTGCAGGAATGTCTTGATTACTGAATGGAAAATACTGACTAGGCTGCAGATCACACAGGAAATACGCAGCTATAACAGGATGAGAAAAAAAATTAAGAAAAGCCAGCACTGGATTAAAAGTCGATTTGATCTCAGGGTGATTAAGTATCAAAATATGAGTTAAAAAAACATATGACTCTACATCTTGGACACAGAAAGTCTGCACTTGTACAACTTAACCTCTGAAAATATACTTTATATATAATCTTTGACATTCAGGTCACAATATGAAACAAACAGAGCGGGCCCTTAGCTCAGACACGGCCATAATCTTGGAATAAAAGCATTTTTTGACCCACCTTTGGGGCTGCATCTCTAACTTCTTTAAATACATAAATATTATTCTTAATACATAAACAAGCTGCCCTCCCTCTGTGACAGTTTGGATTCTTTAAATAAGAATAATGTGCGTGATTCAGATGCTTGGTAGAGCTGCCATTTAACAAGGCAGATGATAGGACCATAACTACCTGCCCGCCTCGACACTGGGAGTGACAGCAGGTCTCAGGAGCAAAAACAGGGAAGTGCATTACAAACAGAGCTGCAGCAGAATCTTTGTCAAACACTTGGTGCAAAGCTTAAAAACACGCTCAAATACGACCACTGAGAACATCAAACTTAAGGCTTATGTAAAAGATGCATTAACAAAAACTAAATAAAGAGAATAAAAGAGGTCTGCGTCAAAAACAAGTGAGCAGAGGAGGAAATAAATGTGAAGCAGCACTGAAGATTTCAGAGGCACTTGGAGAGAGGGACTTCCGCTGGCCGTGGAGTGAACGAGAGGAATGTGTTGTGATGATTTCTTTTTGTTTTGACAAATACAAAATGAAATTAAACAAACCAACAGCATTGCGGCTCTTCCGCATCCATAGAAAACAAGCATTGCAAAAAGCTAACAAAATAAATAAAAAGTTCCCATTTCAAGAACGATAAACATCATTCAAAACATCTTAGTTTGGAAAGTTGACGTGTTTGTGAAGAGAAGCGGGGAGGTTTCAATTCTTCTTTGTGTATATGCATTTTCAGGAGGAGTAATCTGTTGCATATTAGTGTTGTGCAACATCAACATGACACAAACAGACTGAAGTAAGAGAACAATAAGAGGTGATTCTGTTTTCACCGAGACAACTTCCCTGTGAGACGACCTACAGCGTGTCCTCGTGTGTGAAAGCCTATCTCTGCCATTTTACATAAAAGACTAAGCATTCAAGCATAGATGTGAAATATCCGAGATAAAATGACAAACCATATGAATTTAAATCCAACTGATTAGATCAAACAGCCAAATTAGTGAGATGCAAAATTCTATTTTTCAAACAAAACATTAAAGTGGTAAAAAAGGCAAATTTATGAAACCAAAACAAAAATGATGAGAAAAATGGTCAGTCACGACGCATTACGCCATAAGATTTCAAAATGAAATTTATCAGACACTATGTCATAATTACTAGATAAAAAACCTGAAAAAGTATTTTAGAGGAAAAGTTGAATTAATTTGGATTATAAGCAAAAATTTTTCAAAAAAGGAAAATATTTGATGAAGCACTAATTCTGATAACGTTAGATAGCAAAATTATGAGACAGAAATTCAAATTGTGACAAAAATGGACAGTTTATAGATTATAAAATCAAAATTATGAGATTAAGAGCCAAAATTATGACTGATGGATTGCCCAAACCCTCAAAAGTGAGAGTTGGAGTTCACGGTTTCTGAAACAATCTGTATCTGTTTGTCCACACGGGAACACGAGCCTGAGGTTTCTGGGGTTCATCCAGTCTTGGAGCAGCTTGCAAAAGTTTGGTTTTTGGCCACCCAAACAGTGAATCCACACGGATGAAACACCTACACGATTAAAAACTTTGTCCCAATAACTGGGTTTCACCCAATTTAAAGATCCTCAGCATGTCGCACAAAGTGATGTTGACTCCTCTGCATGGACTTATCAAAGTGTGACTTTAGTTTTTAAACATTTACAGTGGAAACTCAAAGTTAATCACGCACACAAAAAAGACTTAATACATTTGGACCTATTTATGGAGAAGTATAATTAGCAAGATTTTGACTTTAACTCTACAACGATAGACCCGTTTTTCAATTTATTTCTATTTGCAACACAAAAGTGTTTTAATAAATTGAAACTGGTGTTGAACATGAAAAGGCCTGGATATGCAATAACGTAATAAAACTATGGAAAAATTTAAACACATTTCTAATTACAGATCTACCTAAGACTTCCATCTAAAATAAAAGTCTTTCTCAAAATAAGTTCTGTTTACTTACTCAAAAATCCTAAAAGTTTTTATCATGAGGACAGATGTCAACCCCAGCCTTATATTTTCAACTTTATCCTTTAATGATTACCTATTTTTATTTTGAATGATTGTTCTTAGTTATGGCTCCCTAAGTTACAATTTTGGCTTTCAATCTCCTAAATTGTACTTCCTATTTCATAACTTTGACATTTGCCATATCTTAAGTTTGACTTCATTCATTTATCTAATTATGACATTTCTTTGGCTTTCTACATCAGAATTGAAACTCTGAATGTCCAACTATGATGTTACTGAAAGTTAACATCACAATTTGGTTTGCTTTTTCATGAATGCTTTACTTTTATTCTGGCAGAAATGGACTTCCACATTCACCAGCTAACGTCCGTGTGCGTGTGTGTTTGTGTTGTTCACCATCCTCCCTGTTACAGGGGCCTAGGTCCTGCCTCTGAGTCCAGGTGTTGTTTGGTCAGGAAGTACTTAAAGAATTCGTACACGGACCAGGCGATGGCAGTGGAGGGCATTTGGTAAATAACCCGAGCTCTGACTCCTTTAAAGAAGGCCGGTGGACCGCCGAGCCGGTACACAGTCCTGAACGCGTTCATCATTCCCGTTAGGTGTCCGCTGATGTTCATGGAGCTGAGCGCTACGTTCTCCTGCGTGTTCAGCAGAGTCTTACAAACATCTAAAGGAGTGGTTATCGCTGCAGAGACGGCTCCTGCAGCCGCTCCGGATAAAATGTGGCTGCCCGGGTGATAATGTCTGTGAGGGTTGAGCTGCTCCTGCATCAGCTCGTAGGTGATGAAGTGAACGGCCTGGAAAGGGATGTTCATGGTCAGCTGTGTGCTGTAGCTACGATAGAAAGCTCCAACACCCTCAGTGCGGGTTACTGTTCGAACACAGTCCACAAGTCCTCGATATGGAGAGTTGTACATCTGCATCCTCTGCTTGATCACTGAAGATGAAAAATGAAATGAAGTGTTGATTATCACATACGTGTAGAAAGCACTTTCTCTAAGTAAGGGTGTATGTTTGAAACCCTGTTAAAGGATAAGTTTGGTTTCTACAGCTTTCACATTGTTTATAGAACGAAGTAGAAAAATATACTCATCCAGGAGGCTTTCCTGATCCAAACAGTGCTTCGGGAGATATTTGGATTCAAAATCGAGCGGCGGACATCCGTATAATGTTAGCAGACGGGGCATATATAGCGCTGCTCCTAAAACTGCATTAATCGTCCAAAAAGTCATTGTTTTTGTGACTGTGCTGACCTCTGAACTGAAAAGTTTGTTTCCGGGTGCCGCGGGCATGCGCAGTGCGGGTCATTGTTTCAGCAGCGACCAGCGGCTACACAACAACTTTCTTCTTCCAGTTTTGTGCAAAATGGACGAATATCTATCGGATGAAGATGTTGTGGACGAAAACTTTGAATATGATGGGTGTCCTTATAGTTTCGAGCCAGAGTTTACAGATCAGGAGCTCATCGAAAGGAGGACACGGAGGCAAAGAGAAGAACAGCTGGCCAGAGAGCAGTCTTCAGTTCAGAGGTCAGCACAGTCACAAAAACATGGGTGGAGCGACCCCGGACTGTCGTGGAGGAGTAGCGCGAGTGGACCATGATGAAATATTGGTGAAACTAATGAGTTTTTGGACGATTAATGCAGTTTTAGGAGCGGCACTATACATGCCCCGTCTGCTACCATTATACGGATGTCCGCCGCTCGATTTTGGATCTAAATTTCTCCCGAAGCACTGTTTGCATCAGGAAAGCCTTCTGGGTGAGTATATTGTTCTACTTCATTCTATAAACAATGTGAAAGCTGTAGAAACTGAACTTATCCTTTAAGTAAAACAGACAATCAGATAATAGGGCTGGGCAATTAATCAAAAAATAATCAAAATCGACATTTACATCCTATAGTCGAAGTTATTTTACTCATGACGATTATTTTGATTTTTTTCCTGGTGTCACATGACCACACACCCCCAATACAGTCTACATTCACTTTCGCCAAGAGTGTAGGACACACTGCCAACATGGAGGAGATAAGCGCCAATCCTTAAGAGCACCTTGTAGCCAAGAAAAATACTGTCTCCATTGTTTGGGCTTATTTTGATTCTGTGCAGTGGACATCAAGCAGAAAAAATTCAAGTGTAAATACTGCAGGAAGACCATGTAAACAACCATTGGTATCACCACTAATTTGTTCCAGCATAGCATAAAATAATCGTTCATTAATCGTAATCGAGGTAAGACCTTCAATTAATCGTGATAGTGAGATTAAGTGATACTGTCCAGCCCTATCAGATAACCAGTAAAACAGAACCATGGACTAAAGAAGTCAAAGACTCAATTAAATCAGGACTTCCCAAAAGCTACACTCTCACAGCCCTGCAACAACAAAAAGTAATGGATGAATTTTGATGACATTTTCAGGAAATGTTCAGCATGGGAAAAGGAAGAACTGATTCAATTTTGGTGTTGATCCGGATCAGCGTCTGGACGCCATGACGAAAAATGTGATTTTGGTGAATAACTACTGAACTAAAATAGATATCATTCTGAATCCAATTGCTAATGGTTTGTTTTCATGGCCAAGAAATCTAAATATTTACATGAAACAAAGGTTGGACTAATATTTATGGTGAAAATCACAATATGGGTGAGGACTGTGGCGCTGGCGGAGGTCTACGCTCTCTGAGTGCTTTTCTAGTGAACAAATAATTTTGAGCTTAACATTTACACAGTTGAATGCTGACCGCTAACTTTAGTCTCAATATTACCCCCAAGACAGGGAACATAAAACTCCCTCTTAATGTCCTAAGATGTCAGGGACCCCCACCCAAAATACAGTAAGTCACAAAAGCCAAGTGAATTTCCCTGTAGTGAAGTGCATGCTGTAATTTCAGAATGAAAAGGTTCACAGATACTCTACGTACTCTGGATAACGAGAGGCTTGTCTACAGAAACACTAGCAATGTTTCGATCTTCAGCCTGATTTAATGATTCCAAAGAATTTTCCAACTCACTGTTTACATGGACACAATCTGATCATGGTGTGTGTACATTCAACAGACATATAATCTGAATAAAAGCATTTATGTAGAGCCGTCTACAAGGTCTACGCAAAGAGACAGCAGAAGCAGCGGAGCCTCTTTACTCTTAAAATAACAAATATGTTGTTTACCTTGAAAAATATGTACATGATATAGTTTTTTGTCCATTTCTGATTAGTTTTTTATTGCATATTTGTCACACTTGAATGTTTTGGATCATCAAATCAATTTTAATATCTTACAAAGACAATCCAAATATATACCAAATGCAGTTTCTAAATAATGATTTTTATTTATCATGGAAAAAACCTACACCTATCTGGCCCCATGTGAAAAAGCAACTGCACGTAAAACCTCATAAGTGGTTGTGCCACCTTTGGCAGCAATAACTGGAATCAAGTGTGGAGGACTTTCGTCCCATTCTTCACAAAATCATTTTAACTCAGCCATACTGGAGTGCTTTTGAGCATGAACTGTCTGTTTAAGGTCACTCCACATCAACTTAATAGGATCTAGATCAGAACTTTGATTTGGACACTTTGTTTTTTTTTTTTTTTTAACCATTCAGAAGTGGACTTGCTGGTATGTTTTGGGTTGTTGTCCTGCTGTATAATCTAACAGCACTTGAGCCTGAGGTCACAAACTGATGGTTGAATGTTCACCTTCAGGATTTCATTGTTTCATCAATCCCAATAAATCGTCCAGGTCCTGAAGGGAAAGCACAGCCCCAGACCATCACACTACCACCATGTTTGACTGCTGCTATGTTCTTTGTATGAAATAGTTCAACTTTTGTCTCGTCAGTCCACAAACGATTTCTTCAGAAGTCTTGGGGACCATCAACATGTTTCCTGGCAAATGTGAGACGAGCCTTTGTGTTCTTTTTTTGTCAATGGTGGTTTCCTCTCATGATGCCATTTTTGCCCAGTGTCTCTTATTGTTGAGTCATGAACACTGACTGTAACTGAGGTCAGAGAGGCCTGCAGGTCAAGGCCGGCCACTCCGAGGAAGATCCACCACTGTTCCTGGTTTTCCTCATCTGTGGATAATGGCTCTGACTGCATTTCGCTGGAGTCCCAAAGCCTTGGAAATGGCTTGGTAACCTTTTCCAAACTGATAGATTTCAATCACTTATGTCTCATTTGTTCTTGAATTTCTTTGGATCGTGGCATAAAGTGTTTCCATTTAAATACTATTGCTTGACTTTGTGTGACAGGTTCAGCTGGTGGTATTCAGGCTGTGGTCAGTGAAACTGTACTCAGCTTTCAAAGAGCTGTGGTAAATCACAGCTAACTCGAGGTTCAACAACGGCTAATAAGAAAGATTCATCACCAGTTATAGCAAATGCTTGATTTCAATTATTGCTGACAAGGGTGGAACAACTATTAGACTTTTCACATGGGGCCAGATAGGTGTGGATAATTTTTCCTTAATAAATAAAATCTTCATGTAGAAACAGAATTTTGTATATATGTTGGTTTTCTTTGTTAGATATACAAATTAGTTTGATGATCCAAAACATTTAAGTGTGACAAATATGAAACAAAATCAGGAATCAGGAATAAAATTTTTCACCGCTCTGTAAAACACACAAACACGCAGACAAATATATAGATAGATAGATAGATAGATAGATAGATAGATAGATAGATAGATAGATAGATAGATAGATAGATAGATAGATAGATAGATAGATAGATAGATAGATAGATAGATAGATAGATAGATAGATAGATAGATAGATAGATAGATATATAGATATAGATATATTTATTTACATACATAGATATATATATAGTACAGGCCTAAAGTTTGGACACCTTGTCATTCAATGTGTTTTCTTCATTTTCATCACTCTTTACATTGTACAACATTCTCACTGAAGGTATCAAAACTGGGAATAAACACATGTGGAATTACGTACTGAACAAAAAAGTGTTAAATAAATTAAAACATGTTTTATATTCTAGTTTCTTCAAAGTATCCACCCTTTGCTCTGATTACTGTTTTGCAGACTTTTGTCATTCTCTTTACGAGCTTCAAGAGGTAGTCACCTGAAATGGTTTTCACCTCTCAGGTGTGCCTTTCCAGGGTTAATTAATGGAATTTCTTGCCTTATTAATGAGGTTGGGACCATCATTTGTGTTGTTCAGAAGTCAGGCTGATGCACAGCCAACAGCCCTATTAGATACTTTTAAATTTAATACTATGGCAAGAACCAATCAGCTAAGTTAAGAGAAACGAGTGGTCATCATTACGTCGGTGAGAATCTACGATGTAATTAGTGATAAAAATAAAATAAAACAAACGCATTGAATGAGAAGGTGTGTCCAAACTGTTGCCCTGTACTGTATATATAAATATGTATATTTTTGTTTTCTTTGTTTTTAGTCAGTCAGTATTAATTTGTCGTTAAAAATGTAAAGCGACAGCTGCCAAGCATATGGATGTGATGTGCTGTTGATTTTCTTGATGAGTGGATGTTGACAGTGATGTTCTCTGTTATGCAGCTAAATCAATCAGAAATTAGGCTCCATACTCTTAACATTTGAGTTTGTCTTCATATCAATGCTACAGCCAGACTCCTCCTATTTTAATCAGACATCACTGTCTGTCACTCGTCCTCTCTCAGACGGGGACAGAGAATTAATCCCCCTGCTGCTGTCAGGGACTCTGGGTGTTTGTATTTTCTGCGCCAAAATCTCAAATCCTGTTCTGCAAGCACTTTTTCCACTGTACTCTAGAGAAACTCTAAACTCTGTGGTTAAAAAAGGCACAAAAAAGATTATCAGGAGCTGAAGCCTAAGCACAGAGGGACCATTATCTGTAGGACAGTTCCCTCTCCTCAACAGCATGTCTGAGCAGCTCCAAGCGTGCACAGTGGAGTGGAGACGAGAGAGAGAGACAGACCAGGAAAACTCTCAGCATAAACCGGCCCTATCATAAAGAATGACATTTCTTTCCAAATTAGCTTTTTAAATCAGAATCTTCTGATTTACATGATTTTATTCCTATAAAAAATGTGTCCATATAAACATGACCACTGAAAGCTACACTATTTTTACAAATCATTCCATCATCATTATTATTTTAAATGCAAGGTGCAAATATCAACCTTAAAAAAGCTAGTTTATTAAAGTAGTTATTATTTTTCTAAAATGTGGTAAACTTAACCTAAACATAGGCCATCAAGGTACGTCGCTCTTTTAGAAAGCAAAGTGCTGAGTCGTCAGAAAAAGCCTGCATGCATACAGACTGAAAAAAAATCAATATTTATTATTTTTTTGTTTTACAATCTGTTCAAGTGTTACCTGAAGTAGCCCTAAACATAGTTCTAAATGGATTTGATAAAGATGGTCTGAGTCAAAGACCAACTAAAATTTAGAACCACTTACATAAGAAGAATTATGCATCTTAAGGCTTTTTATGGCCCTAAATTACAAGAATAAAAAGATTTTTTAAGCTACAGGAACTCTGCAAACTATGGAACTGTGCTGTACAGAGTCATTTTATGCACTGGATAAAGAGATGACTCTGTATTAGGCAGATTGGTTTATTGTTGGTTTTGTACTTTATGAAACATTTCAAAGAACATCTGGTCTATAATTAAATCTTACAGTGGGCAATCTTATCTTACCTTCAGCTGGGTTCATGACTGCATCGTGGAGAACTGTTGCCACACTCCCTGCCACACCTGGTCAACATAGAAAAAACAAGTCCATGTAAAATGACCTTGCTTGCAAGCATTTCAAGTCCAAATAGGTCTTTCATGATAAGCAATGTTTGGCAGTGTTTCCTGGTGTTTCTGCACCAAAAACCTTGTGTTTGTGTCCCCACATCCTGGACCGCCATTTGAATTTTCTGTGTTTGGAAAATGGCTATATTTGTGCCACTGTAAACAGGATACGGCTCTAAAATGGCTTATCCAAACTTTACTTCTCGGGGGCAATGGGTTTTTTGGCTTAGTGGAAACAGAAGTTTGTGTGGCAACCAAGTGATCTGTGTTGAGATGTGGGACCTCGTACCATTAGCTAAATGGCTGTTGCCTCCACTCTGAATGACGTCGCTTAGTGAGCGCTTGACCCGCTCGTAACAGGCAAAGTAGAGCGCATGAGCTGGCCCCGCTCCCATCATGGTGATGTTGAGGCCCCTCAGCGGTCTGAACACCCCCTCTGTGCGGATGATTCTCTTCAAGGCCTCGTACACACTGCGGTACTGTGCGTTTGGGTCTGGCTGCAAGCTCTGCATCCTGGTCTGAAAAAGAAGAAACATCACACTTAGTCACTAGTCTGGTTGGATTTGTTGACAGAGCATTCACATGACTCTGAGTGTCTCTAAAGTGGGCACCTGGTGTAATCCTGATTTCTGCTTGTATTGTTCCTGTCACATTGTTCTGACAGTGAGTGTTTTTGGCAGCTGTGAGGTCCTGACGGAGTGATGCACGTCCCTCCCAGGGCTGGTGTGCGAGTCTGTGGCAGCTCTTTGTTTAACTCCGCCATGCCAAGTTATCTGCTCGCCACAAAGCATGTTTTTATTTGTGAGGAGATGTGGGGCTGCTTCAGGAGATAGGCCAAGTCTATCTTCCTCAGCATGTTCCCATGTGTTTCCTTCCTTTGGCTTGACAATAAAATATCTGTTACATTTCCGTTTGATACAGATTTAGGAACTTGGGGCACAGAAAACTTTGGTAGGACAGTGAACATTTTCTGAATCTGGATAAATCACACTGACTGCGTGGCGACAAAAAGTTGAATTTTCATTATCAGATCACGTAATGGAGAAAAGTTTAAGATCTTTTTTTTTTAACTATTTTGATTTATTATCAGACAGTTACAATGAGACTGGTAAAAAGATGAATTATTTTAAATACCAGTTCAATTTAAGATAATCTTCTCTTATCACTGACATCGGAGATTCTCGACTTTGGAACGACCGGCCGAGGAGATAAGGCGTGCAGAGGAAGTCACTATTAAAAACTCACTCGCACAGACTTGCTTATATGTGATGGCATATTTTATCTCTACTTTATTTCTGATTTAAAGTCTTTTAAGCCTTTTTCTGTCAGTGAAGCCCTCATCATTTTACCTGCTCCTGCTTCCAGGAGTTAACACAGTAATGTCATTACTTAGTTTTAATGTATTCTTCACCGTATGTTATACTTTAAATCATTTTACTGATTGCCTTTTAAGCTTTTTCACTATTTTACCTCCTGCTCATGTCTTGCTGTTCTATTTTATTATTGCTATTATTATTATGATTGTTACCTCCGCCAAGGAGGATATGTTTTCAGGCGAGTTTGTCTTTCTTGAACAAAATAACTCAAAAAGTCATGGATGGATCTTGATGAAATTTTCAGGAAATGTTCAGTATGGGAAAAGGAAGAACTGATTCAATTTTGGTGTTGATCCGGATCAGCATCTGGTCGCCATGACGAAAAATGTGATTTTGGTGAATAACTACTGAACTAAAATAGATATCATTATGAATCCAGTTGCTAATGCTATGTTTTAATGGTCAAGGAATCTAAATATTGACATGAAATACAGGTAGGACTAATATTTATGGTCAAAATGACAATATGGCTGAGGACTGTGGTGCTGGCAGAGGTCTGCGCTCTCCGAGTGCTTTCTATTTACTATTATTATCTGTTTAACCTGACAAAGACAAACCTTCGAAAGCCAAAAGTCAGACACTCAATGTGCAACAGTTCTAAATAAAAAAAAAAACATATTTCAGTAAAAATAGCTTAGTTGAATATAAATAATAAAAGAAATAAGGCAAGGGAAAGACTGGGCATGCAAACTTGATTCCCAGGTTAACAAGTGGATGTAAAAGCTGAAGTGTATATTTGATACAAGCACTCTGCCTTCACGGAGCACTCGTACCAGGCACTTAATGTTCGTTCCCCTTCCTGAAGCCCAGCTCATTTGAGTTGTGTGAGTACTCCGTACTGTGTAAAGTTTTTGGAAGCAGGGCTGCATGAGCTTCATGGCATCAGCCTGAACATCAGCAGCAGCCATCAAGCTTCACTCTGCATCTATAGTTGGCACAGAAGCTAGGGCTATATATTGCTGCAAAGTGTAGCACCGATACCACGTGATTACAAGAACTGTGGGTGAAAACAAGTCACAAAAACATGTAGAATTATTACACACTATAAACAGATTATTCACGGTGACTTACTTTTCCACTACCAAGTCACTTTGTTCATCATTACATGGCTCAGCCTACATGTTGTTCCACAAACAGCGCCAACCAACTTGCTAAAGAAGAGGAAACAACGGCTGTCAAACTGGATAAATCTCTGAATTTTGAAGTTAATGTGTTTCTGTATATTTGAGACACTTGCAGAACCAGTGTCTTCTTTTAACTTGATTTGATGTGATGTCATCTTCCTACTACCATTATAGTCTTTCTGGCCTCATATCTTTTTTGACTTGAAAAAATCACTTTATTCTTTTGAGCCCTCTTATTTTAGATTCAGTTTTTATATAAGCGTGTTGAATTATAGTGTGTGTGTATGTGCGGGTATGTATATATTAGGGGTGGGAGAAAAAAATTATTCACATTAGTATGAGGATTTTTTGTTTGACGATTTTTTAATAGATTTTTTTGGAAAAAAAAATCATGTTTTTCCAAATTTAAATGCTTAATTTTAGTCTGTGTTCATAAGTCACTTTTAAATGCAGTCCAGGCTTTTGAAGAGAGAGTATAAACAGCTCATTGAAATATATTGCTGAATATGTCCTAAAAGCAGACTCACATGTGATGTGTATTTTTCCTGATATAGCCTGTAGGCATCATCATTATTCATATTTTTCAATGATGTTAAAAAAGCGAACTAAAGATTGCAAAAATTGACAATAACGTAGAATCACAATTGAAATCGAATTGGAACCTAAAAATCTTTAAAAATTTGGAGAAAACCATGTCGCCCCAGCCCTACTATATATATGTGTACACACATTCTGAGTATGGATGATATATATGTGGAGATACATAGGTGGGATTATGAACACATATTTTAGCACTACCATGGTAAAAAAAAAAAATGGTAAAATGGACTTGAGCTTATATAGCGCTTTTCTAGTCTTGGACTACTCAAAGCTGCTTTACACCGCAGATCACACCTACCCATTCACACCCATTCGCTCTCACATTCACTCACTGATGGTATGTTAGTTATCCATCAGTATCTCTAACACATTCACGCCCTTTCATGCCCATTTACACACCACTGACACAGCAGTGGGAGCAAATTGGGGTTAAGTGTCTTGCCCAAGGACACATCGCCATGTGTCGCCCGGAGCTGGGCTTGAACCTGCAACCTCCCGATCACTGACCAAGCGCACTATCCAACTGCGCCACCGACGCCCCATCATATCCTATCATATACTATCATATCCTCTGTGTGATTTTTGATCTGGCAATTCTGTACTTGTACTTTAATTGATTGTTTTGCATTTCATGTCTTGTCACTATATCATCCTACTCTTTGTTTCCTCTGGTCTATCTCTGCTTCATTCTTTGGTTTTACTCCTTTTTATTGTTTGATGCTACAATTTAATTTAATTCTATTTCATTTCCGTTTATATATTTACTTATTACGTGCTTGTGTCTTGGTCTCCTGGTCTCGTATCATGTTGCCTGGGTCTTACATTGCCTGGCGTTCTCTTTTGCTCTATGTTGTAATGCTTGCTCATCTTGTTTGAGTTGTCTCTGTTGCTTGGGTATCAGTGTTTGGATTCTTCAGGTCGTCCTCGGTTTGTTTACTTTGTGCATGAATTCATGTTCTTTGTTTGTTGTCAATGTCCTTAGGAAACCTTTGTTTTTAAAAGTGAACTGTCATAAATAGATACAGTAGTTATTACTATTACAAAGCGCTTTGGATTAAAGAGGAATTCAGCGGAAGGTATTGTGTTAGATCGAAGGCAACAAGCATCAAATCAAATGTGAGTGTTTCCTCTTTAAACATTATCAACCAAAGTGTAGTATCTTTATGCTTATGTGTCACATCTGAGCTTGGGTGGTGTTAGCAGTTTACTAATCGACACAACAGAAGAACAACTGCCTAAACACACCCGTCACTGTGTCAAGCTGATTTCAAATGTGCTCAACATCGATAAGGATCCACCCCAAGACTGGGTCACTCCCCGACTTATAGCCGAGTATCGTTCAGCCAGTCTTGGATGGGTTTAAACATTAAAATAACAAAGACATCATAAAAGAAATCCACGTTAATTCAGTTTGGTGGAAGACACTGAGTTAAGGAAAATACAAAAAAAAATCTTATTTAACTTCTGTTTGTGTGATTTTTTAAAATTACTGGGATAAAATGGGAGCCATGGCTCTTTCATCAGTTTGAATCATCTCACATTTCTAAACTGGTTTTTGTCACCAGACATGCACGGATCGAGCTGAATGGAAACTGCTTGTGAAAACGCAGAAACTTCAAGAGGAAATGACAACAATAGTTTGTGCAACAAAGGTACACGTGGTTGTTTTGAAAGATGTCAGGGAAGACCATGACACTGCAGTAAAGGTGATTTAATCCTGTTTTTGTCTCTGCCACATCAAGAAAAGTAAAACTTTGACAAGGCGAGCCAAACTCACTAAACAGCACGACATTGTTAGAACATAATAGCCGAGCAGAGGAGGAGGATTGGAGGAGGATTGGAGGGGCAAAGTTCACAATCACAGCAGCAGCCTGCAATTTGCTCCGTGGTCACAAGAAGAATCTGAAGAAGCTTAAAGACAAACTAATAATTTCATTCAGCTACAGAGACTTAACTTCAATAGGTTTTAACTACATGTGTTAATTGGATTGTTCAGGCTGCACTGACACAGAGTGAAGCAGTCAGAGGTTTCTATGAGTCTGAACTCATGTGATCTCCACCAAGTGTTTGCATTACAAAGGCTGCTTCAACGATGAAAGCCAAGCTGTCAGAATGACATTAACTCAACAAGCAGGCGCTCTCCTGCTCGTTCATTTAAGGTGACAGAATGAGTGAAGTCTTCATTGGTATTGGTCTGTCTTTGTAAATGATATGCTCATCTAAGGCAAGTGTAGGTCAACATGTGGGAGGTTACAGGTTTTTTAAGTCACTGTGTCTAAAAGTTCAAGTTTATGTTTGTGTTCTTGTGATTTTCTTACAGTTGAGGAATATTCAGAGGATTGCTTCCTGTTGTCATGCCCCATACATACGGAGCAAGGTTAATGTAGTGGAAAAAAACTTCATCAACAAAATCAATTCCTAATTGTGTTTTGTTTAAAATGTTGGCAACTATTTTCCGTACTTGCTTTGATGTGAAGTTGTATTTTGTTATGGGGCAGAAGTTTTTCCTTTAGTTGATCAAAACAGGTACCAATACTGAACAACCGGTGCAGTGTTTGCTCAACAAAGCGGTACAACAAAATCTCATCAAGCAATGCAATTAAGTAGGGGTGTCCCGATACAACTATTTCCCCTCCGATACGATACCGATATTGCAGCCTTGAGTATTGGCCGATACCGATATCAATCCGATACGATATCAGCAGGAATCAAACAGACTTTTATTACCTATTTTGTAGTATGGACTGTAAGAAAAGGCTTGATCAGGTGAGATTACTCAAACAGAGAACAGTAGTCAGCAATAGTAGGTATGAGAAAAACTGACCCATTTGTTATTAACTAATAGGTTAAATAAATTTTAACCTTAAACATAAGAATATACCACAATTAAAACAACATGAATAAAAAATATTAGAAGACCCTGAAAAGTGACCTCAATAAATCTAACAAAAACATATTTCACCAATTGCAAAAAAAAAAACACTGTGTTGAACTTAAACATAAGCATATTCTACAACTGAATAAAATAAAAAATAACTATATTAGAATGGACTGCTTGTATCGGAGTGCTGATATCGGAGATTTAGGATGCAGGCCAATATAATCCAATATTTGGTTTTTTTGACCGATATCCGATATCAATATCGGATCGGGACATCCCTACAATTAAGTGTCCTATAGACGGACATCTAAATTGTACAGTTTAATGACTCATTTATCATTTGTTTTACACCTGTAAGTTACAGAAAAAAATATTGGCAGACAAGCTAAAACTACCAATTCGATCCAAATGGCACAATAGTTAAAAAAAATCAAATTTGGGCTGGGAGATATGACCAAAACATAATATCCCCTTTTTTTGTCCACAAAACTCGACTACAATTTTAATCAATATTTTCCCTCTAAAAAAAAAAGGCCCTCCAAGTGACACAAAAGTTACATGAAACAAGTTTTATCTTTATGTTATCAAAATATGTTCTTAAACTATACAGAATTTCCCTCTGATGGCTGAAATGCATGCTGCAATTTTATCATAAAATAACTATTATTCAGTTCAGACATAGTGAGGCCAATCTACATAAACACTGAAGGCTGAGATATTTCCACAATATAGTAAAATGAAACCATCCGATCAACATTTAATCTCATAAGAAACAAAAACAAGCCTAAACATGTGCTTGTGCAAACCTGACAAGCCGTACCTTTTCAGAAATTTTGGATTCATTCAATATTTTGCCCAGCCCTGATTCAAAGGCATAAGGTTCACACAATTTTAGAACTTTTCTTTAAAAAAAAAAAAAAAAATCAGCCAGCTAATTTAAAGATAAGCTTATCACGTTTGTTTTTTATAACAAAAATCAGGTGACACTGATCAGTGGCTGATCTATCAGATTATCTTTGGTTTTAACTCTGGTTCAAAGGTGAGTTTCCATCATTTCATATTTGTAGCCATATTTTGTTCACTATTTGGAGGAAAAAAACAGAAAACCTAGACATGCTCTGAGAGCAAAAACCTCTGGCAAAGGTTTTCCAACACTGAATGGTGACTTGATGTCAAAAATGTGAAAAAAAGCTCACAATATTAACAAATTCTTGAAAAAAATTCCTGGATCAGCATCCCGATTTGGATCACCACCAAAGTCTTATCACTTCCTCCTTGGGCCTTAACCAATACCACATGAAAACTTGTTGAGAATTTATTAAGTTATAAGAAAAAATCTGGAAAACTTCCTTTACTTAAATTGTTAAAGAAATCTTTTTTAAATTCCTGGATTCACGATTCAGATCAAAACCTTATTACTTCCTCCTTGCCATGAAAAACAATCCATGAAAGTTTTATCAAGATTGGTTCATAATTTAATGAGTTATCTTGTTCCCAAACTAACAAACAATCTACCTCACAAATGTGGGAAAAAACAAAGCTTCATCGTCCATGGCCATTTTACTGACAGCCAAGTATTTCACATTCACCCTGAAGAGCAAATACAGTCCTGCACTTTGTGACATTTCAATGTACATGATGTTACCACCTATGATGTCTTGTTGA
Organism: Scarus forsteni; assembly: GCA_036419115.1. Taxonomy (NCBI): domain Eukaryota; kingdom Metazoa; phylum Chordata; class Actinopteri; order Labriformes; family Labridae; genus Scarus; species Scarus forsteni. The sequence continues at coordinate 49,027,933 of JAZDUH010000066.1, read as the reverse complement.
TGTATCCTGCTGCCTCTGCATAAAAGACTTACTTTATCATCTATTGTGTTTGGACATAACAGAATAAGAGCAACATGATATGAATCTCACTTAAATAACCCATTAGCCTACAGTTCTTTGTTGTTTTCTGCTTTAGTTTATTTAATAAACAAATTGATGTAAACCTCTTTTCAAGAGTATAGTTTAACGACTTTTAGACTGCGTTATTAAGAGGAAGTGTGTGTCAATATGTGGGCTCTTATGACATTTGAAAAAGGCCTTTGAGTCATGGGCCTGGTGTCCTGGAGACTGCACCCCTGCATGTTGGTTTCCACCTTCAGGGTGTAGTTGCTCTTAGAGTCATTACTGCCTCTTGTGTGTTCCTGTATCCTGGTGTGTTATGGGCCCATGAGCACTTGTGTGGAGTTTTCTGTGTCTCTGGCCCCATGGGGTCGGGCCCTCCTCTGTTTCCGTGTTCAGTGACTGGGCCTGGATTGTTGTGCCTGCTTTTTGGGTTTTAAGTTTTTCCTTCATGTTTTGTGTAACTCTCCATTTCAGTTCGCCTTTTATATATCCCTGAAATGTTCTTTGGTTTTAACTGACCTTCTTCTGTTGTTTTTTCTCTTTGTGTTTGAGCTCTGTGCTTTGCTGTCTGTATGCTCCTGCCTGTTTATTGAAGTACTTTGTAAACCTCTGGTTTAAAAGTACACTACAAATAAAATTTAATCTTGATTATCATTATTGGGCGATCACTGTGTCAATCACATTCATTATGGGTATGTCAAATAATACAGAGGGTGGCACTACTCTCCCAGTGTACTGTACCAAAACTGGGCCACTTTGTAGAACAAACTCTCATCAAAACACGCTGGAAGTGGAATAGAATCCTTTCTATGTGAGAAATTCAGTCACTTCCTGCCATGTTTCATACTGCCTTGGGACTAGGGATGTAGATCATTATGATTTTATCGATACCGATACAGATAACGATACTCCTTATCGGTATCGATTAGGGATGCAAACAATTAATCGATTACCGATTAATCGCTGATAAGAAATTACTTGATTAAAGTAAATTAATTGCAATTAATCGAAGAAGAAGAAGACAACAACAAGACAAAGGAGAAGTGGTAAGCCGGCAGGATGAAGAGTACAAGATGGAGTTCGGTATGGAACCACTTTAAGTTGGTTAATGACGACAAAGACGCCAAATGCACCATCTGTGGAAGTATTTTAAAGTACAACTCCTCCACAACTTTGCTAAATTATCACCTCAATACGTCACATTCTGTTAGGAATAAATCTTTTATTAAGGAATATGATTTGCATTTTCTCTTTTATAAGAAAGATAGCATTTTCATAGAAAGGAACCTTTTGATTCAGAGGGGAATTCAGCTTCGCAGAAAAATTTGCCGCTTATCAATTAATCGATCATTGATCAATAAGATAAAACAACTATCAATTAATGAATTACTCGATAATTTGCATCCTTAGTATCGATACTGTTATTGATACTACAACATGTAATTTTGTGTAAAAAATAAAGACTTAACAAGATATTAAAAGATTTAACCTTTTTTTTTATTACCACAAGGTAATAAAGCTTCAACAGAATAGAAGTAATGCATTATAAATGCTTCTCAGAGGCAAAAAGAAAGCTAAGCAGATGGCAAAACCCATTCATGCCACCCAACAGACTGCATGTACAGACAGACCCATAAATCTTGTGGTGCTAAAATCGATGCTGTAATGATGACGACTAGGGCTCTCACTTTATATTCGCTATTCGAATAACCGTTCAAATATGGGGATAAATATCCGTAACCGAATAGTAAATAAATATTAGAATGTAAAATATTGAGTGTAGCAGCACATCAGGGCGCCTGGAGCAGTGGATCGTTTCATCCAACAGAGGGCGCTGTGAGCGCAGCTTTACCGTCAGTCATATCCGCTGTTCTCTTGACCTCAGTAAACAAAGAGTTTCCGCTCCTCGCGGACATAAACGGCTCCGAATCGTCTGAGGAGAGCTGTGTGGAAGTAGTTCTGGTTCTACACCGTTGATTGCAAACTTAAAATTAAAGACCAGGCTGTGTGTTCTGTGAAATGCAGTTTAGTCACTCGTCCTCCGCTTATTTGCAGGCTCAGCTGAAACAAAACCGGGTACCGCCGCCACGGTGCTGCAGTCTGTACTGTTAGCCGGGCTGCTAACTTTACTCGTGTTGCTATAGCAAACAAACGGCCCACACTCCTTTAGCTTTATACTATGTGCCCTCCAGGTGTTTGGTGATGTTGCTAGTATTTCCCCCCTTGGACGCAACTTCTCTCTGACAAAGACTGCATCGGGACGAATTTTCATTAACTTTGCTAAAGTGAGCCCAAACCTTCGAGTGCTTAGCCCTCGCCAACATGCTTGAGCCAGCTGCGTCATCACCTGTCGACGGCGGTAGTGTCACAACTACGTAACATTTGAAGAGACGTTCAAGTACCAATAACAGTACCGTTTTTTCCAGATTCTTAACGGTATTCAGGTACCGAATCTAAAGTACCGGTCTGCGGTATACATCCCTACTTGGGACAAGCAAAGTTGTTGGAGACTAGAATTTAGCAAGATGGATCTGTCTGATTACAAACTAAATCAGGCAGATCCAGCTGCACTGCAAGGTTAGACACATCCATCATGAAACAAGGCGTAACTGCTCCTTATGTTTCGCAGTTATGAGTGTGTGCTGTGCATGAACGTTTGAATACAGTGCAGGGCTACTTGTGGTTAAAGTGGTGTCATTATCAGAAGCTTTTATTAAACAAAAATGTTAAACAAAAATGTATAGTCTGACATTTCTAATGTGGAGGGACCATCATGTAAAGATGAATGCATTAAACACTGGGTGGATAAACAAAGACGTACTCATCACACTCCAGATGTCCTGTTTGCATTATGAGGATAGTGTACTCAAATTACTCAGCACTCAGATTCCAATTTAAATGAAGCACTTCCTCCTTTTAGTCAATTCAGGAGAGGCTTCCTTTACTTGAGAAAAGAAACATCAAAGTTATGACTCATACTGAGCATCAGAATGAAGAAGAAGGTGATTGAAGTGACTTTGAGCATAACATGTTGATGGTACCAGGCAAACTGATCTGAGTATTTCAGGAACTAGGGCTGAACGATTTTAGGAAAAGATTGAATTGCGATTTCTCTGGCAGATATTGCGATTTCAATTCGATTCACGATTTTCTTCAAATCAAGCTTTGGGATATTCACATGTAGGGCTGAACGATTTTAGGAAAAGATCTAATGTCGATTTTTCTGGCAGATATTGCAATTCACTTTTTTTTTTCAAATCAAACTTTGTTTACAGTACAGACAACAGTAAGGAAACAAATGAGGAAAAACATTGCGATTTCGATCTGAAAATGATAAATTGTTCAGCCCTATCAGGAACTGTTGATCCAAGAGGGTTTTCAAGCACAAGCACCTCAGAGACTGGTCCACAACAGAGAAAATATCCTGTGATTGGCAGATCTCTGGGCAAAATGCCTTGGTTTTGCAAGCAGAAGTAGAATAGCTGAAATGATGGAGGAACAACTGCACCTAAATAACTTATTACAACCAAGACATGCAGAAGACCATATCTAAACTGACCGAATCTTGGGCCAGTTGGACCCTCTAGTACCATTCAAGAAATGTTTAACTCCCACAGCTGACCTGATTACTGTACTGACCACAATCAACATTCAACAGCTGCTGTCAGAAGTATAAGGCTCCATGTCACAAAGCTCAAATCCTCTCAAACTGGTTTCTTAACATGAAAAGGTTAGAATTTTCTCTAAACATATATGTAATGTCCAGATGCTGAATAGTAATCAGTAAAGTATTGGATTGTGATTAATCACCTCACCTTAATTGTTAACATCAGTTACTGTGAGTTGAGCACACTTTATTGCAGGTTGGCACCGGATGCTCAGTCTGATAGTGCTCTCTGTCAGTAAGCGGGAGGTTGCAGGGTCAAGCACAGCTCAGACAATGTACTCTTGAGCAAGACACCTTACTCCAAGTTGCTCCCATTGCTATGAAAATGGGTATGAAAACGATATGTTCACAAATACTGATGACAGCTTACATGAACCATCGTTGAGTGAATGGATGTTTGTGGATTTATGTGTCTGCAGTGCAAAAGTTACTTTGGTAGTCAAAGGGACTAGAAAACATTTACAAGCTCAAGTCTATTTCCCTTTTAGCAGTTACAACCCTGTGGCTGACATCTTTGCAGAAATACCTCAACAGATTGGTATTTTTTTCTGCCAATTATCAGTTTCGGCATTGGCTAAAAAAAAAATCCATATTGGACCGGCCCTACACTTAACCCCAATTTGCTCTTAGTGAATCAGTGGTGTGTCAATGGGCATGAAAGAGTGTGAATGTGTTGGTTGATATTGATGGACATGTAACATAGAAACTTCAACCATCAGTGAGTGAATGTGGGAGTGAATGGGTGTGAATGTTGGATGTAAACCGTAAAGCTGCTTTAAGTGTTCAGGGAGACTAGAAAAATGCTACATAAGCTCAAGTGCATTTACTATTTAATTTCACTCACAACAATTTAACCAGTATCAGAAACCTTAAAGTAGTGGTGTGCGATATGACGATATTAAATTGTTAAGGATTATAACCTGGGGATGATCTCATAAAGCAGAAAGATCGTCAGATTGTCTGTGTGGGCGCAGAGACTTTGACGCACACCCGACTAACCAATCGTAGCACATTATGCGCAGTGCATGGTGGGATCTCCTGGCTGGCTATGTAGCGTGAAGCCATGGTGAAAAGAGAAAAGGAGATAAAAGCTTGAAGATGTCTGAACAAAAATCCATTCTAGAGCAGCTGTATTATTCCCTCAGATTATAGACATTTCAGTTAGATAACATTTGTTCTAAATTGTTGCACTTTAAGAGATAACCAGTTACTTAAGTTTGCATTTATATTCAACCATTTTCAATAAGCTATTTGGTATGTTTAGTTTTTATGTTACAAAAGTGAACTTTATTGTTGTTCATTACCTTTTATGTTTAAATTTATTGCACATTTTTATAAAAACTGCACTATTTAAATTTAAATCTGTTCAGAAAGTTTCTTTGGCTTAAATTGTCATAATTTTTCTTTTCAGGTTTTACATGTTTCATATGTTAAACATAGGGGAAAAAAATGGTCAAACATGCAAATTAGTCTAGAAAAATCAACGTAAAAAAGAATTGTGATTAAATCGTGATAGTGGTTTTATTTTTTTAAAAATCGTGATATATTTTCGCCATATCACCCACCCCTACCTTAAAGTTTATGCTAAAAAGAACTCCGCTCAAATAAATGATAGAGTAAAGGTAAACTCATTCATTAGCTGTTATGTTGTTGTACGTTATGACTGACTTAGTCCGTTGTTTATTTTGTCAGCCTTGTTGAAGCCGAGCAAAAATAGTGCAGCATTTATTGTTGATATAGATATGAGCCTATATACATCAAAACTACATGACACAGCCTCTTTTACAAAGATACTAAACTGTAATTCTGAGAGCAAATTTAACCTTAATTGTGAGGCATATTTTGTTAAAATCAAGGGGAAAAGTTCTGTAGTTTCTCAGTCATTTGCATTTTTTTTCTGTGAGAATTAAAAAATCTTGAATTCAGCTTTGTGAGAAAAATATGATGTCACTTGTAGGCCACATTGCCCAACCCTAGAATAAGGGTAAGAATGTTAATTACATTTAATCTGTGACATTACAAGGGCAAATCAAGTATTTTGCTTTCTGTTTGCATACTGAAAATTAATGAAGAGATCAGTATCCACATGCTTGGATGTATGGAAAAATCCAAACTTCGACCTTTAATTAAGTTTGTTGGTGGTGGGGGGCACAAAAAGATATTAATCTTAATGTGGGGGCACGACAAAAATAAACAGAGAACAACTGCTTTGAGTTAAAGAGCTGTAAAAGTGGTTGTTTCCTCAAAAAGAGCTGCCACAGTGTTATAGTATTAGGTGTAGTATTGAATGAACTGTGACATAATTTACAGCCCTGCATGTTACTTGACCTTCACTCACAATACGTCAGTCTAAATAACAGCTTCCTTGTATGTGGGAGAAAATGCAGTGACTGATGGGAAAGCACTGGATTATATCAGGAAAAAGGAGAGCACATGTGGAAGAGAAGAACTTTTCTCCCCACCTTAACCTTGTTTAATGAGACTTAGGTTAACTAAGGTTACACTGGCTGCTTAGTGTGTGTGCTATGTTAGCAAAAGTTCATATTTACATTAAAACAGAGGAAAAGCAGGCTAAGTCTGTTCCGTTAACATAAGGTGTTTTTATTCCTATTTAAGCCCCTGATAAACTAGTTTGTTGAGTCTACTTGAGGCAGGCTGGCAGTCGTGCAGAAAAGAGCTAACACTGAGGCTAACTGAGGATGGGCAGCCTCCACAGTTCACAGCTAACCTGTGTTAGCAGGGACGGCAGGCTGATTTTAACCGAGCAAGTGTTGAGCTAATGAGGTAAACGAGCAGCGTGCTGGGCTCCGTTACCTTGACAGAGTCCACGGGGTACATCACGGTGTGCTCCAGTATGCCTGCCACTGCTCCGGCTGTCATGTGGGTCGTCACGGAGACATGAGGTGGCAGGCTCTCGTAGTCCCCGACACCGTCAAAAGCCTCCCCGTCTCCGCTTTCGGTCTGCGACATCTCCAGTGTGACCACCACAGGCTCCGAGCTCAACTCCATGCGTGGAGAGCTCTGCCTGAGGGTCTTCTGTGCAAGATAAGGCTCAGACAGCGAGGTGTCAGCGGCATGTACAACCACAACACCATCACACACAACTCAGCGGAGTTTCAGCAGCGCCCCTGTGACGTACAGCCGGAGGAAATTCGGACCAATCAAATTCGAATACATATCAAATGGGCGGGCTCTCCGTTCGAGACGACCAATGAAAAGTTCCCGTGGTGGATTCTAGGAATACTTCATAACCAGCCGCCGTAGTCCTGTGTTGCCAAGTTTGCTCTCTGTAAGGGTGAAATAAAAGAATTGATAGAAACAGAGGTAATATAAACTTGCTTGAACTTAGAATTTTGAAATTCAGTGTGTCAGTTAAGTGATTTACCCTGCGTTTGTTTATACTGTGTTTTTAAACAGTTGCTTTCAATAACCTTATTTATTGTACATTTGTGTATTATTATTGCTTTCCATGTGTTTACATGTGAAATTACGATTTAATGTGTAAATATTGTCATATCCAGCACCTGTAACACCACAATGTCCCACTTTTGGGATCAGTAAACTACATCAATATTCTATCTACTTGATCAATATGAAAGTTAATTGATAAAAACGATGTGAACTGAGAAAAAAATAGACATAATTGTCAAAGTAGCATATATGGTGGCGGTGTGGTGCAAAAAAAAACAAACAAACAGGTGATACAGAAAAAATGGCAACAATTTAAAGCCACAATTGAAAAAAATAAAACCCAACAAAAATCAAAAAATCAAAAAACTTAAAACTACCAGAAAGAAAACAAAATAGCAACTAAATATACAATAAGAAATAAAAATACAAAAGAAATTGACATGAAAGACAACTGACGGAAACCTAAAGCCAACTCTGAGAAGGGTGGAAGAAACAAAACTCAGGTGATAAAAGTGTGGAAGTGACTTCTGCGGATTGAAGTAGAATTGATGAAAATGAATTCAATATGCTTTTTTTCGTAAATAGTGCGGGGTATTTATTTTTTTTAAATGTACGAATCAGTAAAAAAGAAAATAATGACATAGTTACATCTATGGCAGCCAAGTGGTGCAAAGCACAGGAGATTAAACAGTGCAACAGTAAATTAAAAACAGAATGACAAGAAAACACAACAAAATTAAAGCACAACAACAAATGAGAAAACAAAAAAACACATCAACAAATTAAAAACCACAAAGAAAAAGAAGAAAAAATGTAAGAACAGAGATGTAAAGACAAAAAATGAAAACCTAATGTCCCCAATATAAGAAAGGACTAGAGAATAGAAATCAGAACAGAAAATGTTATATGAGAGGTGTTTGAAACTTGTGTGAATTAAAAAACAATATAGTGATAAAATGAAAAATGCTTAAAAGATAAAATAATTTTGTGAATTGATGAAAAGAGAATGATAATAAGACAAATTAACAACACATTAAAAAATGAACAAAAAAATACAGTAACAATTGAGAAAGTACATTAACCTATAAAAAACAATAAGATGGATCAACAGTTTTAAAAGTTACTGTGAGAAACAAAACAGTGCAACAACCAATTTAGAAAAAAAAAACAACTAATGAAAACCCAAAGCCCCCTTAATGGTGTGAGTAACATAAAAAGGATGAAAAGGGAGGTGATGTAAACCTGTGTGAACTTCAACAACGAAGAGATAAAAATGCTCTGGATGCAAAAAATGCTGTGATAATTACACAAATGATTTGATCAAGTTGATGGTGGTTTGATATGAAAGGATGTGAACTGGTAAAAACAGACAATAATGTCAAAGTGACATCTATGGTGGCCGTGTGGTGCAAAATGCGGGATGTAAAGAAAAAAACACCAACAAATTGAAAGCACAATGCCAAAAAGAAAACAGAACAACAAATTGAAAATGCAACAAACGAAAAACACAGCCACAAATTAAAAAACACAACACAAACACAGAAAAACAACTTAAAAGACACAACAAGAAATAAACATCAAAGTGAAATAAAAAACAAAACAAATGAAAATCAAAAGCCCCCATTATATGAAGGGTGTAACAATCAACAAGTAATGAAAGAAGACATGCTGTAAGCTTGTGAACATTAAAGAAATGAAGAGATAAAAACGCATTTTATGTAATGAATACTGTAATAGACAGTCAAGTGATTTGGTCAGCTTGATGGTAAATTTGTTTAAAAGTTGTTAACTGAAAAAAGAGAATCAGAATCTGACTGTCTGTAAAATGCATGTGAACTAAAAATGGTTTGTTACCAAAAAGTGAGAAGTCAGAATTAAAGATGTAGTAATTATTGTGACTTTATTAAATGTATTTTGATGAAACAGCCAGTTATCAGGGGCTTCGCAACCTCAGATGGGAGACACTTCCTGAGGCATATGACTGTTAAACCCACAGGTGCCACTGGAAAATGTCTAGGCTAGTCTGTACTACCACAGTAAACATTAGAGCATCAAACTGGGAAACAGAAACCACGTCCAATTTTTCATATTGAGCTGTTCTAAGCAGGGTTGAAACAGAGGAGGTTAGACAGGTTATCTCTGTCTTAATTTATCCAATATCGGAGTTACTTTTTGGTGAAAAACTTTAAAAAAAAAAAATGCTTCAAAGACATCTGAGACAAGCGGGCACTTGTTGAAATTGGCACATTCAAAAAGATAAAAAATTCCAGTCTGACGAAATTAAACCACAGATGATGGTAATATAATCCAAACCCCCATTTGACGTTTATTTACTTAAATTGTTTCACACGTATTTATTTTCCAATTTGTTTAGCATATTGTAAAATCTAAATCAAAATGTTTGTCCTGGGGACTACCAGTAATGAAAATGGTTACATTTGTGTTATTGTTAAAAGTTTATAAGGTCTTAATTTTCCAAGGAGATATCTTGACTCATTAAATAATCTCAAATGTGCAACATTTTGAGTTTTTCTTCATAGATATTTCTTAAAAATGTGAAGTTTTAAGTTACACCACAATCCTCAAAGCAACGTGAAACCAAACATCACCACCTGCTTCAGACTGTTTAAAGATTTTTTAGTTAAATAAACTTTCTGCTGTAAGGCTGGTTTCCTAAGACTTTTTGCTTGTTTCTCTCATGAGATCTGGCAACGTTGGTTGTACCTCTTCCCAGGCTGTTTCCTCAGGCCTTCTGAGTTTTTGAATGGGTTTTTGAGAACTGTAATCACTCACTCCTGCTTGTAATGATAACAAGGTTTGATCTGATTATCAGGCAGCTTTTCAGTTGTACTCGTTCTTAACAACATATTTGCTGAGGTCAAATTCTGATGAAGCTTTGACATTCATGGAAAAATCCTCCACCCTCTGAGCAACCCGTTGGACAGTGAGGAACAAAAACAACAGACACTTCCACCATCTCCAGTGCCAGGCCTTCAGCCGTTTAACTGGATGTGTATCTGCCATTGTGCTGTTAAATCACTTCAAGTAATGTACGGCCTGATAGAGTGCTTAAATGCGTTATGTGACATGGTCTATTATCACCACACCCTCACTTAAGGATGTTTGATATGTTCATGCACATTGGTAAAAATACTCAGCTGTATCAACTTTATGAGAGAACTTTGAATTATTTTGTGTCAAACTGTTTGTATGGGTTATATGTCCAATCCAATTCCTAAATTTTTAAACTGAGGTCACAAAACTCCTCTGTCCCAACGAAAAAAAAAATTAAAAAATTAAAGATACCAGTTTTTCCAACCAAGACATGATGTGTTCCTAGCAACTAGAACCTATTTTAATTCAAACAAACCTTAAGGTTTCCTCAAAGAATCAAAAGACTAAGAAACACTAATAAAATTAAGATTTCCTGAGATGTAACATTAAAATGTCCTCAACACTTGTGACATTTCCAAATAAACTGAAGTTTTATTTAAGTTAAATAAATCAGTGTTCTTTTCTCCATAAAGAAAACCATTTATTCCTTGCAGATGGTTTCAAGTTATCCAAGAAATAATACCGAATTTATCAAAAAATTAATAATCATTTTACTGATCAAGAAAAAAAAGGGTTATTTGTACAAATTTTATCAAATTTACCAGACAGTTATCTCAAATGTTTACCATTACAAATGTGGTAATGGTAAACATTTGCGAACAGTGGTTAGAACTTAACAGAAATATGCAGATTGTTCAAACTTGGAACATCTTATTGAGCCCACTTGATCCTTAAAGAGTCTAGACATCATCCATACTTATACTGCACATACCCAGGTACCCACATATGAATGTATTATTTCTATCATACAACTACAGCTTCAGTAAGTGTTGTAATATTCACCTATATTAATTTTTATACAATGCTGTTATAAACTACTGTACACTGGAACAAGAGCTTTCTCCCACGGGACCCCAGAACATGTTTGATGTTTGCAGAGGCCCTAAAGTGCAAAATGCAGCAAGAAAAGAAAAACAAAGTGAATCACAAAACACACGGACGAGAACTGCTACAAGAGCACTAACCTCTGCCGAGGCATTCCCCAAATTTTTGGTTGAGTTATTATCAAAATGTGGAAAACCATATTATGCAACATTAACAAATCTAAAAAGAAAAAAAAGAATTTGAAACTGAATTCCCATCCTTATCTCGATCACCACCGAAATGTAACCACTTCATCCTTGTGCCATGATCTACATTCTCTGAAAATTTCTGCTAAAAGGATTAAGACTCTGTAAGTAAAAAACAGGGAAAACTACCCTGTCTTGCAATTTAAAGAAATCCTTTAAATTCTGAGATTCTCATCTGTGTTTGGTTCACCACTAAAATCAAGTCCCTTCTATTCTCTGAGTTATCCTTCTCACAGTTGGATAGGCAAAACAAACCACACAAATTGTATTATTTTCTTTTTTTTTTCTTTCAAATGTGCTGCTTTGTTTTTTATTTTTTGTTTTTTAACTATCCTTTTTTGCTGTTTTTTCTCATTTGTTATAGTTTTGTTTCTTTCTGCGCCTTTTAAATATATTGTACTTCCTTCTTTGTTAGCGTAAATATGATTGGTGATTTGTTTTCTCATTTGTTGTTGTGTGTTTAATTTCCTGCTCTATTTTTGGCATTGTGATTTTGTTTTGTTGATTTTATTTCCTGCTGTGCTCTGCACCTCAGGGCCATCAGGTATCATACTTTGAATTTACTGTCAACACCAAAGTGCTTCCTGGCAATTATTGTTATTGTTGTTATTAAATGTTGTATTGCTCCTTCCTGGGACTAATATTTTAATATTAAAATGACAATTAACATGTTTGACTTTTTGTGATCCCACATTTACATTTCTTTGTACAAATGCTCTAACTCAATAATAAACTAATAAGATTTTGTGGTCTAAGGTAAATGTCACTGTATGTTCATCCCTTTATTGTTACTAAAATACTTCAACAATTCTCTGAGAGATTTGTTCAACTGTGCACAAACATCCAGTCTAACTTGGAAAAGAAAATTTAGATTTTTGGTGTTAAAGTTATTTGGTCCTTTGACCCTTCCTTGCCCAACATGCTGTTCTTTTTACGGAGTGAGTTTTTATTTTCTGGCTTACACTTGCATGTATGCTTTTCTTCTTTTTTGGCTTGTAAAGAGGGGAACTGATTATTTAACTTTGTTTCACATCCTTCGAAATGTACAGACTTGCACATGAGACAGCCCTACAGTTCAGCTTTATATTTTTATTGTGTATTTGAATGACCCTCATGCGTGATATCAGAAACTCCTTAATTTCTGAAAAGGAAATATTTGTCCCTTTTTCAGAAGTTAAGGAGTTTTTTTTCTTATTCTGACCAAGCATGAAAACTACAAATCCATAAAAACCAATGTTATTAATAATCACTGACATGTCCAAGACTGCAATAATCCCACCCAGAAAATGTCACCTTGCATAATCTATAATTAACATCCAGGTGCCCAAACAATAAACTGTTTAGTTTAACTGTTTTACACGTATAAAGTTCAAACAGGCATCTTAAGGGTTGAAACTGTGAAAAACATTAAATATGTGGTAGTTATGATGGGGACTGAAGTGGATTAAAAGATTTATGTGGAAAAAAGCTGAAAAAAAATATTAACATAATACATTTTAATGCATTTTAGACGGGGACAAAAAAGGTCCCTTTAAAGGCTCTGTGTAATTCTCCCCTTCAGGTATGAGGGTTAAAATGCCTGTTTGACTTATTTGAGCTAAAATTGATGAGTCAGATTAATAATTTAGCTTCTCTATTTTGCAGTGTCATCTTATCTCTCGTTGCAAGCCAGAAGTTTAAATTTCACCCTGATATCCATCTTGATGTCTGCTCATGTTCAAAATGTCATCTGCTCAAAATGAACGAGCTGAAGATTCATTGTCAGTGCATCCACCTTCTCTTCCTCCACAGAGAAACATCTCAAGCATTCGGTTTCCTCTGGCTTGGCAAACTACACGTTGATTATTTCTTTATTTATTAACTAAACCCACTCAAACTATCCTGTATCACTCACCATTGGCTGAAACTTAAGCTGTGCACACAAAGCTCATGGTCGTGTCTTTGCAGGTGAGTCTGCCAAGAGGTGTGACTTAACAGTGACTCAGCATTTTGGAGGTTTGGTCTGTAGAGCCTTTGTGTTAAAGTAATGTCTCACAGATGAACTGTGTTCACAGAGGAAACACAGCTGTAATGATGACTAAACCACAGCTGTCTGTGGTAAATACACTCAGTATTATTTGATCTAACAGTGGATTGAACTCCAGAAAAAGTAATAGCAAAAATATATATATAGCAAAAAAAAATATATATATATATATATATATATATATATATATATATATATATATATATATATATATATATATATATATATATATATATATATATATATATATATATATATATATATATATATATATATATATATATATATATATATATATATATATATATATATATATATATATATATATATACACACACATATATATATATATATATATATATATATATATATATATATATATGTATATATATATATACATATACATATATATATATATATATATATATATATATATATATATATATATATATATATATATATATATATATAAATATATAGCGCTTCTCCATCCAGCAATCTGATGGACAAGTTTGGGTTTGGTGGTTGCCAGGAGAACGATACTTGTCAAACTGCATTGTGCCAAGTGTAAAGTTTGGTGGAGGGGAGATTATGGGGTGGGGGTGTTTTTCGGGAGCTGGGCTTGGCCCCTTAGTTCCATTGAAAGGAACTCTTAATGCTTCAGCACACCAAGACATTTTGGACAATTCCATGCTCTCAACTTTATGGGAACAGTTTGGAGCTGGCCCCTTCCTCTTCCAACATGACAATAGATAGATAGATAGATAGATAGATAGATAGATAGATAGATAGATAGATAGATAGATAGATAGATAGATAGATAGATAGATAGATAGATAGATAGATAGATAGATAGATAGATAGATAGATAGATAGATAGATAAAGATATGTTTTGTTGAAAAACTTCAGTGCTGGTTTGTGATGTGGCACATATTTTTTTTGGGTAGTTCCTGTGACTCATAGTACTGAGTATTTTCAGAACTCTTCCCTGTGCCAAGCAAGAATGAAACAGCTTGGGTGTGATCAAGTCAAACTGTAAACAGTATTTTACCAAATAAAACAACCACAGTCTTAAAACAAGGTGCCAAATATGGATTAAATGGTTATTTGGATGATTTCTTTCATAGTTTAAATAATTACACTCCATCTGATCGACGACACAGACTGCCAAAAACAATCAAAATGAGTTAGACCTATTCAACAGCTTGTTTATTTAAATACCTCATCAGGAAACACACTGAAGCAACTCAATGATTTTAAGACTGCAGGCACTAAGACAACCTGCTGAAGTTCAAAGTGAGCATCAGAAAGGGAAAGAATGATGACTTAATTGAACGTGAATGTGGTGAGGTGGTTGGTGCAAAACAGGTTGGTCTGATTATTTTAGAAACTGCTCATCTGCTGGGATTTTCCCACACAACCATCTCCAGAATCTACTGTTCAAAGAATGGTCTGAAAAAGAGAAAAAATCTAATGAGTGGCAGTTCTCTGGGTCAATGTGCCTGGCTGATGCCTGTGGCCAGAGGAGAACAGCCTCAAATAACAATTCATTACATCCAACAGATGCAGAGGATCATGTCTGGATGCACAACATGAAAAATCTTAGATGGACTACAGCAGCAGAATTCCTGTCTAAGAACAGGACAGAGAGGAAATATTTGACACTGGCTCAACAAAACTGGACAACAGAAGGTTGGGGGAAAAAAATGAAGCCTTGTCTGATCAGTCTGGAGTTCTGCTGACACTCAGATAGCTGGATCTTATGTTGGTGTAGATGACCTGCAGCGTGGATCCATCCTGCCTCATGTCAGCAGCTCTGGTTGGGGGTGCTGGTGGTTCACTGGAGTGGAGGCTAAATTCTTGGCACACTCTGGGCCTTGTGGTACCGACTGAGCATTGTTTAAATGCCACAGCCCACCTGCGTATACTGACCATCTCCATCCCTTTATGACTACTGTTTCTGAGGGCCACTTCCAGCATGATAACACATGTCATCAAACTCTAATCATCTCATCCTGGGCTGTTGAACATGACAAAGAGTTCACTATGCTCCAGGGCCTCCACAGTTAAAAGATTTCAATCCAATAGAGCACTTTTGGGATTTGGCGGAACAATAGATTCACATCACTGATGTGCAGCAGAAAAATCTGCAGCAATTTGGTGAAACTATCATGTTACTACGGACCAAAATCTCTGAGCAATGTCTCTGGCACCTTGTTGAATTCAATCAAACTTTATTTGTATAGCACTTTTCATACAGGACTTTGTAATACAAAGTGCTTTACATGGGACAAAACATAAAATGAAATAATGATAAGTGAAATAAAAAGCAGAAAATTGCATAATTGCATTTAATGTAAACATAACACCCCTGTAACCCCTCTCCCCAATCCACATTTAATATACTCACTCAAACACACAAAGACATAAAAAGGAAATTCTGACGGAAAAATAAATTAGACAACTGAGAAAACGGTATCTTGAATTTAAACTGAGGAAACACAGGACCTTAAACTAAAGGGTAGAGGGTAAATATGTAAATAAATAAAACAATATTATAATATAAAATACAAATTAGATAAATAATATGGTAAAATGAGAAAGTATAACATCAGGTGCAAAATAAAATCAGCTAAAATAGGATAATAATTTATGCCAAGAAGAATTAAGCTAGTTCTGAAGGCAGAGGAGGTAATGGCAAGGTATACCTAATAAAGTGGCCGGTGAGTGTATAAAAATACGGGTTGACAAATTTCCATGATTATAAAATTATTATTATGCCAGGCTAGTTGCCGTACATGATAATATTTGCAAAGTAGCCTGCAATGTAAAAAATCATTTTTGTACTCTAATTTATAATTTTAACAAAAACAAGTCATGCTCAGCTAAAAAGGCAGTAAAATCAAGCCGTTCCTCTCTCCTCCAGACTGAATGAAAGTCATCCGTGCACTCCTATCTTCAGACTCAGTGGTTCTTAAACTCTTCCTCTAGGCCTTACTTTGGCATATAAAAATATTGTATTTTCAAGGAAATCTATTTACCTAATGATGTTTAAAACTGCAGAATCACAACTTCAGCATGCAAAGCTTTATGAAATGCAGTTTTAAATAGGACACATTTCCAGGTGATTCTGTGAATGCTGAATTAGTCTGAAGAATTTAAAAAAAGAATGTTCACCTTCTTCAGATGTGCGATCTCCTTTATTGCCTGTTGTAAAGGTGAAGCTAAAGGAGGAGATATGAATTCTTATAATTTCTTGTTGTTGCTGTTATAGTTGTTTCAAAGTCTGGGTGGATCCACTGAAGCCTCAGATTTACCTCTCACAATATTAGCCTTGCTTTAGCAGCCATGCAACACTGAATTAAAGTGTTGGCCACCCTTGTAATAATCAATGGCTACTTTTGGAATCAATGGCTGAGCATAAGTTCAAGCAAGAGGACTGTTGTGTATCCATCCACTTACTAAACTTATTCATTTCTCTTCCTCTAATCCCCCCCCCCACACACACACACACACACACACCCTGCCGTCTGATGATCAGATGATTACTCACATAAGCTCAGACTTAACCAGAGTCTGCCACAGTCTTCTATGACTGCTGTTATATTTTAAAAATTAAAATAAATAACCTTGTTGTTCCCTCTGAGTCAGCAGGTCTGTTGTTTCAGTGTAATTGTAACAACCCTCCTGCTTCACTCACCTGCATTGAGTCTCACAAGTGTCCAGCAGGGGTGAATAGTGATTGTACTCCAGTAAAAGTACATCATTACTGTACATTGCACTCATACAAGTTAAGGTAGCCCTCCATGGAACTCCTGAAAGATCCTGTGACCTAAAAAAAAAAACCATTTTCTTTGCTTTTTATGTTTTTAGAGGGGGCTTGGGGAGTAGAGGAAACAACACTTCTGTTAAACTTTCAGTTCATGAAAAATGAGCTGCCCCTCCTTAAAGGAAGTGCCCATTCACATGTTCAAAGTTTACTTCTTAGGGTTTATTATACAACAACCATACAGCCTGTTTTCTGCTCATCACAAGCAGACACCACGACTGTTTTCAAAGTCAATCTCATGGTCTGTAAACCCACTCCTCCTCACATCAGGCATTATTCAGGCAGCCACTATGCACATTATTATACTGTGCATATTGGCTAATATATTATATTATTAGCATAGCTGCCCATAGCCCCTCGTCTGAGTGTTTTCAAAGAGGAGAGAAAGAGATTTGCATATTATCCTTTATAGTAATTAACTTTTCCTTTTTTCATTTAACTTAAATCAAATTCCTTGCTTCCAGACACCAAGACATGATAGAAACTAACAAATATAAGGGGAACCTTAAAGTAAAAGGTACTTAGAAATAGTCCTCAAATGATTTAACATAACAACTAAGCAACCATTTTATTTGAACATATTAGGGATTAGAGATCTTAGTTTTAAAAAAGTGTACCCTGAGTGATAGTTTTGTTTATTCACACTGTATTTGATTTAAAAACTGCATCCCCATAACTAGCCCTGAAAGGTAATACATTACTTAAATTTAATTGTAAATGCATTTTTCCCATTTCTGTTGTCCCTAATGAGCTACAAAATATGACCAAACACTGTGGAAATCCTGTCTAAGTCTTTGAGTATCAAAGCAGAGTGCTTTCTCTTTCAGAAATTGATTAAGCAATGAATATACAGTACAGAATTTGAGTTTAAGTGTAGTATTTTGACAACCGTCGGTGATTTTGAATTCTCATTTTTTTACTCACAACTTAAATGCTGATAAATGTAACAAATGGTAAATGGACTTGAGCTTATATAGTGCTTTTCTAGCCTTGGACTACTCAAAGCTGCTTTACACCGCAGGTCACACCTACTCATTCACACCCATTCACCCTCACATTCACTCACTGATGGTTCTGAGTTTCTATGTTAGTTATCCATCAGTATCTCTACCACATTCACGCCCTTTCATGCCCATTTACACGCCACTGACGCAGCAGTGGGAGCAACTTGGGGTCAAGTGTCTTGCCCAAGGACACATCGCCATGTGTCACCCGGAGCTGGGCTTGAACCAGCAACCTCCCGATCACTGACCAAGCGCACCGTCGACGCCACCGACACCACTACACTACAACAAAACTAAATACAGGAAAATACTGCTTCAAATACACTCCAAAAAGCACAAGTAGGCCTACACAAGAAAGTGCTCATTTACAGTGACTTGAGTAATTCGTTATTTTCCAACCTTGGCGTACAGGTCCAGTTTTTTGTCAGTCTACTTCTCAATCCTGTATCCCTCCATCACTATCACCACTATCTTGCTTCTACACGAGGGTAATCCTATCCTGTGGCCAGCCTCACTACCCCTACAAGTACGTGAAGTCATCAGGATGAAGTCTCATCACCAATGACGCACTTCTAAAAGATATGTTATTTATCCAACGTGGTTAGATGAATAATTGTTCACTCATATTTAAGTCTTGACTGGACTACAGTTCTACATTTACACATTTACTAGTTAATTCAAATGACTGCTGCCAGGCTTCCAGCACATGGTGAGAGAGGTGAGTGTTTTGAACAAAACAAACTTATCTTAACTGACAGTAGTATCAGGAAAGGTCAAAGCTAAAAAAAAGGGGATCAAATTCATATAAAGTTACAAGCAAAGCTCTACGCAAGTCTGGAAGTGAACATGACAAGCAGTAATTAAGGCAGCATGTCTGAAATTGCAAGTCAGTTTTAAACAAGAAATTTCTGAAATTTGGAGCTTGGAATGTCTGCTTTTGCTAACATGGAAATGAAACAGGTTTTAATATTTTTACTGTTACACTGACATCCAAAAGCCAACTAGTAAGACTAAGGATGAAAACAGAATACCAGATCTAGTTCAGAATCAACGCAATTAGTCATCTTGCTTATCAATCCCCTTATTAAATTTAAAAGCCTTATTGCCTAATAAGAACTGAACTGGGCAAAGGGCTTTTAAATTTTCTTCCCCGTCTGCCTGGAATGATGTGCAGAAGGATTTGAAATTGACACGTCTTGTAACCCTAGGGGAATTCAAGACAGTTATAAAACACAGAGAAATGATCTAAATTGGCTCGGTGATTGCGCTGTGTAATCATATAACCCCAATGCTGTTTTTCCTGTAGTGTGTGTCTGTAACCATAATCCGTTTTAATTTCTGTTTCTGTGCTGCCATCTTGGCCAGGTCACTCTTGAAAAAGAGGTTTTAAATCTCAATGAGTTTTTACCTGGTTAAATAAAGGATATTGAATTGAATGATCAACTCCTTTCACTTAGTTCTGTCTGTTTTGCAAATCGAGGGACTAGATTTTTTTGACCAAAAGACTCATAACTTTCAGCAAGTGGAAACACCAACAACATTCATATATATGTACCTATGCTGCACAGTCCTGATTATCAGGAGCTCCATGTGTTGAAATTTTCACCACTGAAAACCTCTGAGGCTCAATATTGCTGACACAGAAAATCAGTAGGAATCAATAATAGAATTGGTAAATAATGAAATCTATAAGCAGAGTCAGTCATGACATTAGCGCCAATAACATCTTATAATTCCCTTCTCTAATTAAGACCAGTCCCATACTGATGCTTCAAAATAAACAGTCAGAAAATGTACCATAAACCTTTATTACTGAAGTTCAATGTGACAACATATATTTATCATTCGTCTGTGCAAACATTTCACTTTTAGACCATTTTCACATAAATAACAGGGCATGTTTTGAGCCCCCTCACAGCAGTGATATGACGGCTTCTGAAAATGAAGCTCAACATAAATAAATGCAACAGCAACTAACTTAATGTCAACAATCAACAAGGGTTTCAGCAGGGCTTCACAGAGAGACTCATGCTCCTGACAAGACTAAGTGTGGGTTTCCAAGCATTTCCTGACAGTGACAAGACATGTATTGCACTGGAGGAGCCATCAAAGGCTTCTTGTCATGTTGAGGCAAAACAGTTTTGTTAAGACACACACATGAAGAACGGCCATTCAGGCTGAGGAGAGCATCCTTACTGCATTTAAAAATGCTCCTTCCACTTATTTTTCATTATATTGCATTCAATGTTTCTTCAGAAACAGCAAGTGCTTGTACCATGTGACCAAAACAAAGATATAAAAGATGTGATCATAGAAGTAAAAAGGCATAAATAAAAGGCAAATGCCACATAAATAACCTCCTCAGTACCAAATGTAGAATAAACATTTAATTCAGGCTAGAATTTAAGCTAGCAAGCAAAGTACCCACCTATTTGTCTATTTTAGAGAAGAAACAGTCGACTCATGGAGGCAACATATGTGGCAAGAACATGATTTTAAGAAAAAATAAACTTAGACACAAGTATATTCATGGCTCAAGTAGGCCTGATGACACAGAAATCTTCCTTGGCTATCTGTCTGTCAGTCCTCTGCTCCAAGTCGCATAACTGGAAACAAATAAAGCTGTTTCCAGGTCAGGTAACTTCAAAATCTCCCAAACAGGCAGAGAGAGGAAAGGGAGTGAAAACTTGTTTTATGTGCTGCCCACGTTTTTCTCTGCCAGCATCAGAGGTTGATGGGCAGTGTGGGAGAGCCAATGCCTTCTTCCAGCCACGTTACAGCTGAGGGGCTGCAGCGCTGGGCTGTGCGTCGATGGATGCGGCGGAGTCTTAGCAGATAGAGCATGATGGACAAGAAGACGATGAAGAAACAGGCCAGGAACAAGTAATGGTTGTTGACGAACGAGAAGCTGTGCCGCCAGTGAGAGTGCAAACCTTTTAGACTCTCCTGCTGGATGTCCCTGAAAGGAAAAGGAAGACAAACGGCACTTACAGGTGAGACAGACTTCAGCAGAATATAAGGTCACTTCCAGAGTTCAGTGTTCATTAAACCCTTTTATTTCTTTTTTCTTATAGTTGATGTTTCCAAATGTGCAGGATGTTGATCTGTAACACCAGTCCCTCATACACCGATCAGGCAATTTTTATTTTGCCTTCTTCATAAGTGCGTAAGCATTGCCTTCTTTTTTTTTTTTAATGTATTTTTCTGGCATTTTGTGCCTTTATTGATAGGAGAGAGACAGTGGATAGGCTTGTCAAAGGGGGCAAGAGAGAAGGGAAAGACACTCTGAAAAGTGGTCACAGGCTGGACCCAAACCCGGACAGGCAGAAGTATGTATATGGGACGTACATGGGATGGTTGCTAACCACTCTGCCAAACTAGCACCCCTAAGCATTGCCTTTTTAATGGAGTTATACTGACACAACTGTTTAATTAAAGGATGACAAAAACTACCAAAACATGTCAGGTCAAACTAGATAAACGGTGTTTTTATCTCTGTTAACTTCATGTTAATAAAATGATACCATGAAACCATTCAAAACCTATGAAAAATACTGTGGATATTCAGAAAAATAAAACATTTTACACACATAAATACTGCTGACAGTGTAAGAGAGGTTAAACTCTAACAGGAATCTTACAGTGATAACCCTCATCTCGTCTTTTAGTTATCTTTTAAGGTGAGGTCGAAGGGTCTCTTTACAGTAAAGAAGGGCTAACAGTCTCTCTCTGGACTCAAATCCAAAAACATAAATAAAATGTTGCCTTAGCAGACGTGAACACTGTTTTATGTGTGCGTGATGGGGTGATGGCATAGCTGCCACTGCTACCAGTGGCTGGAGATCATAACATGCAGAGCATGTCCTCACATCTATGCTGCGTTGAATCAGGTGAACTGCCCCTTCATTTCTGTCGCCTGGCTTGTGCAGAATGTATTAACTGCAGCAGTTGTCATCATTAGCTTTAATGCGTAGTTTGTTTAACCTCCTGCAGTCTGCCTTGATCCCTCTCCCAAAACCTTGTTGGCACAGCACATCCTCACAGATTTTAAAAAAAATCGGCAAGAAGTGGAACTGAAACTCGTGCAAAGGTTTTCAGTTCTCAAGCCCAAAGAGTTGATCCATTTTTTGAGAGTTCTAAACTTAAAGGGATATGCCATTTATTTTATTTTCATGTATTGCCTCACTCCAGAGTCCATGAAAAGCAGATACACACCGTTCTTTCAACTCTGTGTCCAATAATAAGAAAGAGACGGTAAAAGCTTGCCCACAGCTAGTTAGCTTAGCTCAAACACTGGTTGTCAACAGGTATAGCTAGCCTGCCTCTGCCTACAGTCATCAGGTACACTCTTCATCAGCTCTAAACAGTTCTGTGTGCTTGTGACTCATTTTTTAATGTGTTATGTTGTGTATCATCATATCATCTTCTTCTACTCCTAAACAGGCTTGTTTTGTTGACTGACTTCTGTGGTTTGCGTAAGACATGTGACGTTCCCGAATGAGTCGCGTCTTTGTTAGTCATGTTAGTCAAACGGTTCTTTTAAGTGAACAATAAGAACTGATTCACAAACTGTGGGTGAGCCGCTCTGAAATGCAATTTGCATGCAAATTTAATAATGACTTGCAAACAAACGGCTGAAGTTATCGAACTAATCAGTATCCTTTGAAGACAGAGAAACAGTAGCTATGAGAATGGTTTAGTTTTTTTTTTTTAATGTATTTTGTGGGTATTTTGTGCCTTTATTGATAGGACAGAGACAGTGGATAGGCTTGTGACAGGGGTGAGAGAGTAGGGGAAGACACTCTGCAAACTGGTCACAGACGGGATTAGAACCTGAACCAGCAGAAGCAAGTACATGGGGTGCCTGGTTGCTAACCACTCCGCCAAACCAGCACCCGAGAATGGTTTAGTTTGACCAAAACCAAGAAGTGACTGCATGTTTCTGATTGGCCCATAATGAATGTGGTAGATAGAACATTTGTTCAACTGCCTTCCTTTTTTTTTTTTAAAGAATTCAGTCCTTTTCCATGTTCTCTCAAGGGGTTGTTGTTCAGATGGTTTTGAAACTTACTCCATGAATATGTGAAACAGTCTATCTGGTGAGTCATATTAATGCCAAAGACCAGTTAAAGAAAACCTATAACTCATACATTTCCTTCCATTTTTAATACTTCTTTATCCTGATTGTATTTGTGAGAGAAACTGTGGGTGACATACAGAAAGAGAGAAAGTAAACATATTGTAAAGTTAAACGCTATTTGGCTCAAACAGAGAATACAGACTGGCAGTTTGCCTGGGATACAGAATCAGAGACCAGAGATCAGCTACAGAGACAGGCTGTCTCAAAAAGAGCTGGCTCAATTTAACATGGATACGTCAACGTGCTTTGACTTAGCTGAGTCTTTATCAGAATATGGTTAACAATGCAGGTCACAGTTGTTTAAATACAATGAGGCATCAGGTTACACTGAACCAAAATGTCTAACAGATACAGAACTGTTCAAGTCCTGGTCATGATACATGAAATCTTAAGACCTGCTTGATGATCAACCAAGAGTGCTAAGTCAGGTGACAAGAAACCAAAACCTGCCAAAGTTAAAGCTTATTGAACATAAGCTGATCAGGGGCATTTCGTTTTTGAAGATTAAGACCACATGTGAGCCTGTGGTCTCAAATGAATAGTTTTATTTTCAAAATAAATCCATAAATAAATCTGCACAAAAGTAAAGGATACTAGTTTTACTGGTTAATATTCTAATAATCTATTGGTGTTGGTCTTATTTTGACTGTGTTTTTTAAAGACCCTTAAAAAGTAAGAGGTGCAAAGTCTGAACATGTTTGACAGCCAGCTCCTTTTACCTCCACGTGCCCAATATGTTCAACAGCTGATCTCTGTAAACTGATATCAAAATGGCTCTAGGGACAAAATAATGATCACTCCATGAACAATCATTGGTTATAGCATACCTCAAAGGGAGAAACCGTGTTCGGTAAAGTATTGCTCCAAGAGTCCACTGGACTTCTTTGTCATAGACCAACAGGGCAGTCTTCAGGTTTTTATAATTTTCTGGGAAAGAGAAGCCTGAGTGTAGAACTTCATACATCCACGCCGATTTAAAGCACTGGTACCTGCAGGCGAAAAAGCATTAAGCTGGTGATGAACATTCCTGTCCATGTTAGCAGGAGTATTTTCTGGGGTGGGGCTGACTGGTTTGTTAAGCTTTAGAAAAGACTTGATAAGCTTGCGTGACTTACTTCAGTCTGTGCAGATCAGCATGTGAGGCGTACAGGCCAGAGTCGAAGCGTTCCCTCAAAGTCATCCACTGAGTGGCACAGTAACTCTGAAAATGTAAAAACAGAAACATTAGAGACTTTACATTGAAAAGATATCATCAGCTGCTCTGTATTAAGACATCCAAAACTACAGCAGCAGGGTCCAAAATGCGGAACAATAAGAGATCAATCTGCCAAAACAGCATGTCATTAAAGGGAAATTAAAGTTTTTATCAGAAACTACAAAAAAATAAGTCAAAATCCTGTACTTCAGCGTTAGTAAACATAAATTCTGAAACATCAAATGGTGACAATACAGGTTTTGATGCCATAGTCACAAAAACTCTTGCTTTATTATTTTAAATAATCATTTTTTTCTGCCTTACTAAAAGGAGCAGGACAAGCAATCGTTACAGAAAGTCTGTGATACAGTGAGGAGAATGACATGCTAGAACAGGCCCTCCACAGATCTGAACCCACAGGACAAGACCCTCTGTTAGCTACAGTATGAAGTCTTCTATAAGCACATGAGGACTTTACTGATTGGTCACTGGTGTCCCAAGTGTTTTTCCTTTGTCGCTGTGTTTTGCTATTTGGGTTCATCTTACATAATAACCTGTGATGAAAACTGTGGTATACTGATGCTGACAAACAGGTTTTTATGGGTCTTTGAAATAGACAGGCAGAGGAGAGAATTTGAGACAAGAATCTTAAAATTTAACATCAAAGCAAATAGTTGATACTTTGGCAGCAAAAGACAACTGACCCTTTGCTGATTGATTAAAGGTGCTGTGAGGAGAATCTATTTATGAAGACACAAAGACTCTGCTACCCATGAGCACGCGCGGTGACTGTCATAATGCTGCGTTCCAGTAACCTCGGAACTGGGAGTGACATCATCAGACTTATCGCCGTTCCAGTTGAAGTCTGAAAAAAACATGCCGATCTACCAGGCTGTTGTTAGCTGTTGTTAGCACGCCCTGCATTGTTGTATGAAGAATGTGATTATCACTATGGCAGCATTTTTGTAAATATAAGTCTAACGATACTATGTATACAGCTGATCTAGAGCGACACACCCCAGTCAGAAGTGCAAATAAATTGATTATTACAGGAGCTAAATAACTGTTCACACTGGGGGCATCCGTCTTCGATTGTCAACTCGGGGGTGGTGAGGTTTCACAGAGTTCTTAGTAGGAAATTCTGACTTCGGGGGTCGTTCCAGCTGCAGTTTCCTACTCGGAACTCGGAAATTCCTACTTCTGACTACAACTGGAACGCACCACAACAAGTTACCGAAGCCAAAGCGTGTATTTGTTGTGTTGTAGCCCGGACCTTCCTCAGAACTCTGCATTGCGTTACAACTTCTGTTTTCAACAACTTACAGGATGCAAAGCGACGAGGTAATGTATCTCTTTCTAGTTACGTAGTGGTAGTTTTTGATGTGTGACAACAAGCAATTTTTGGAAAGCTTAGTATCGTAGTTTTGTAGCCGGCTATATATCGCTACTTACAGCCCGGTGCTCTAAGATGTGTCAGAATAATATAAATTTGCTCTAGTTTTAATTGTCTTGTTCCTGAAGTTGAGTATCCAGGCCAGTCCAGACCTGTCCGACCCGACCAAGAAGCTTCGGAATAGCATTTACAGATAACCTATTTTGATGCTCTAAAACTCATCTTAAAGTGCGTATTTCGATCAGGCATATATCTAAAAGTGAGACTTTTATGCAATTACTTAGGAATTCCTCACAGTCTCTTTAAATGACCAACCAAGCAAAGTCAGACGCCTCCTTAAAAGAGCCGTGTTACCCCAGTCAGACACCTCTGGTATTGGCAGAGTCTATATTTATAGATTGTGGTGAATTTATAGTCTTTATTTTGTTTCTCCACTGCTACAAACCGAAAACAAAACCTCACCGCACTCAAAGGTAGGAGAGCACGCTAAAATAGTAACAATGTTTGGTAATGTAGAATTATTTAGCAAATATAAAAAAGCATTATGCTGAGGTGAACTGCGATATTAGATGGCATCGCTAAAGTCATCGCGAGTAACATTGTTCATGGTTTTGACAGATTCAGAATGAGTTATTGGTAGTTAAAAAAATGAATCAAATTCATTGAATATGAATACAAATCAGTCAAAAAGGAAGTTATTTCAAATCGGTTCAAAAGGGAAAAGGCCAGCCTCAATTGTTTTTCTAACCCTGTAAAAGTACACCCGTTGCTGGAGCTGACCAGTCAATCAGAATCAAAGAGCCTTCAATCAAAGCAGTCATTGCAATGAACGGAAACGGAAATAACAAAAGCATGTTGTTGATGTGAGCAACCAGTATTGGATGACTCACACACAAAGACTTTTGTCAGTGATACCTTTAATTGCCTTAGGATATTCATTTACATTTTGAGTTTACTTCTGTAGTGTTTCTTTAGATTTCCACTTAGGCAGAGTTTTTAAAAGAAACATAATTACACATGAATTAAAGTAAGTCAAAAAGCAAGTGATTTTAATTTTGTTTTTCAAATGGGAGGGAGCCAGTAACTCAGGAAAGCAGGGCTTGATAGTGGATCACTTCTTGATAAGGGTGGGGCTTGACAAAGGGTCAATATCTAAACTCCGAGCATTTTGCAATCTGATGTTGTAAAAACTGCAGAGAAGCTCCTGCACATTGCCTGGACTGTACCAAACAAGGGCAGCATCTGTTCTTGCCATGAAGACAGTGTATAGAAGGTTTCCTGTAACTTTATTGGACTCATTCTTCTCCTAATACTTGTCTTGTTGAACCAATTTAGAGTTTTTTTATACTTTTGATAATAACAATTAATCAAGATTGTATGATATTAAAATTGACGGTATCAAAAACATCCAAGTAAAATTTGGCATCTTTCACAAACATAATGGCACTTAAAGTTGGACAATTCCTAAAGTTTTCTGAAAACAGTAATAAAAATGTAAAGAGTATGTGATATTTATTTAGTGTTTACCTTCGCAGCCCGGGCATATTTGGAGGCATTGTAATCCCCGCCCATACGCAGCACGTCCTCAGTGCAGTAGTAGAACTCAGAGAAGCCATAGAACTGACTGTTGTTGTAGTCAATGGATGGCTGATAGATCCCACTGAGCGAGGTGAGGGTCTCACTAGTGCGGTTGAGGAACGGCTGAAGAATCTGACGACACAGGTCAAAGTCTCCTGTGCCTCGCAGATAGAGCCTCTGAGCAGCTGGACCGACCTCATCCTCCAGGTCAGTGGGGAGACAGGGGTCCAGGAGGGGAGACTCTGCCGTTTCTCCAACGTGTTGACCGAAGAGTCTGGTGGAATGAGTGATGTGGTGTTAATAAATGCAACAAAACCTGGGAGAGAACATTAAAAATGATCAAGATGAGGTTCTCACTTGTTTCTGGTGGCAGTGTTTTTGATGAGGTTTTCCTCATATCTTTGGCGAGCTGCATTTCCTCCAAAGCCCAGGAAGGTTGATACATAAACACGGTAAACATGTTCTGTGCGATGTGCATCACACCCAAGGTTAAACTCGGCCAGTAAATTCTTTGCAACTTCCTCCTAAAGAGCAGACAAAGATCAGTCTGGGACTGATGGCACCTGAGAAATATATCCATGCATATCTGTCCACTAGGGATGCAACAAGACATTCAGCCCACAGTCTGGTATTTATAGCTTGGTTTCGCTCATGGTTTTGAGTTTAATCTGTTTTGACAACCTGGCCATTGAAGTCTTACATTACTTTTTATTCTATTAAATTTAGATTTTTCTTTTATTATTGTTATTATTATTAGTAGTATAATTATTATCATTATTCTCTTTTCTTATTTATCTATTTATCCCTGTGGTTATTTTAAGTGTCAGTATGTGTTATTATTATATTATCACTATATATATATATTTTATAGGATAAAAAATTACTATCATAACCTTTTTAATAATAACCATTTTTGCTAAACTCTTTTTACTTTATTATTTTATTTTGTAAGTTCATTTTTATTAATTATTATTGTATTACCCTTTTTATTTATTTATTAATTACACTTTTTTAATGGTTTTATTATTTCTTTTCCACTTATTAATTTTCAGGGTTTTTTTTTAATATATATTTTTCTACTTTATGCAGGTATGGGCGCCTACGTTTGCATCTATTTCTTTTTTTCAGGGGTCTTATGTACGTGTATATGTATATATGTATGTTTATAGATATGCACACCTATATTTTGCATTGTGATTGCACTTACTGCCCTTATGTTGTCCATTGGGACCAACTTCATAGCTTATGTTGCTGACGTGATTTGCCAATGTCAAGATGCACGCATTCATTGTAACAAATGGAAAAACTCTGTTAATTTAGTACTAAAAATTCAATTAAAAAAAAGAGTGTTTGGGGAAAAAAAATCTGAGGTGTTTTGGGGATTTTTATACCATAACAGCAAGAGTTTATTGAGGAGGAAATAATTTTTGTTTACTGTTATGCAAAAAAGGGACATCCCCATTAACATCCCTTATTCAAATTGTGATTAATAAAACACACAAATCAAAAAATAATCTTTTAAGGTGCTTTCATCGCTAAAGGAACATCTGTTAAATCTATATCATAATGTTGGAGAAACACACAAACTTGTGAAAACAATTATAATCAACATTTTTAGCTAAAAAATTGGTAACTCTGTGTTCCACTCAGCCATTTGGAGAAGGATTATTTTTCCTGCTGTAGAAGCCTGTATGGGTTTCTCCCTACTCTGACCACAGATTTGAAGAATGAGGATCCCTCTAATGCGAGTGTGGATGCACATTTCCTCTTAAGCACATTTCCACTCGCAGCAGGAGTTTCCTCACCCCTGTGCTCTGACTCACAGGCTCAAAGTCAGCAGAGCAAATACAGAAATAACAATGAATGACTGTCGTTTGTACTCAAAACCAAAACAAGGACAATTCACTTGTGCGTTAAACCCTGAATGTGGTACTGAACAGTTCAATCATTTATTGAGAATTGTTGCATCCCGTGTGTTTGCCGTTTACAGAGAACAGGAATGCTTATGTGCAAACCTTGATTTAAATTATGGCAGCACCTTCATCTGAAGCCTTGTGAACTAAATGTTACAACTCTATTTAAACACTGAAGCTTTAAACTAAATGCCAAGTGGTGGAGGGATGATAAATACAGAAAGAAGAATCAGTATTGTTGCCTAAGTCTGTTAGAGTGCAAAACTACTATAAGTACAAAAATACTTGATATGGACCTCTTCTATGTGACAATCTCTACATCAGTGTCTCAGTGTTTTCAGTATGACAGTCCTGCTATAGAGTCATGCAGCAGGCTTACAGTTTGCCTTCATTAGTGATGAATGGAGAGCAGACTGCCTCCAGGGGACAAAAATGGTGCATACAGGTTTAACCGGGGAATGACAAATGTAGGAAGGAGGGAGAAGAACAAAGCATGAGTGACAAAAACACAAAAGACAGCACAATAACAGAATTGGTTGTGGATAATAACCTGCTGTGGAGAAGCAAAGCTTACAGTTTTGGGCACTTCGTATGCAATCTGTGTGGAGACCCCGCCCATGTCCAGGACACCAGCAGTTCTTTTCCTCACCAGCGCCTCCTGCTGGTCGCTGCCCGGGACATGAACCTCCACCACAGCTTCTCCTTCTGAAAGATTGAGCAGAGGAAGGGACAGAGTCAGTTACAGACAGGATGACAATGAACACTGTGGCACAAGATTTTAGGGGGAGAGGATTATGTTTTAACTTTTAATTGAAAGGCATCATATTTTTTAAATATTTTTATTGTAAAATGGTTTAATTAAATATTTGTCTGTCATAAGCACTTACCACTGTGCACATGGTTAAACCTTCCAAGGACAAAGTTTATTCCTATCCACGCGTAGACACCTGGATTTAGACATAACAGAGAAAACTGTAACACAATCTTTTCTTACTCATCCCTGTGAGACCAAAACAATCAACTTGTCAGAAAAGAGTAAAATCTGGAGTCATTCTTAATCTCTAATTTCTCTTAATAGCACAGAGCATGTCTGATTTTCATTTTAAACCAGATAAAAAACAGGAATTATTTTCTGGAATATTTTTAATGGACAAAATATACTGCTTTTTTCTTTTTCTAAACCACTTGAAGCTCAAACTTTCCATCCCGACTGCAGAGCCTCTGTCATTGTTTGTTTTAGCCTAGACTAACCATGTTGTTGTTACATTTTTTATATTTAGTGCTTGTTAGTCCTGTGGAAAAAGAAACCAAAACACAACATTATTCTGGGCTGAGCACAGAGTGTCCGGGTTATTGTGTTTCCTGTGCATTCACAATCTTTTGAGTGTATAATTATATTGTTTATTATTTGAACATAAGGTATCTTTGATTTTTTTTTATGATATCAACCTTTTTTCATGGTATCCTGCAGTTCAACATTTCTTTAAAATTATATCTCATTTTATTTAACTTGGATATTTTGGCCGACTTGTTCTATTATTCTGAGAAATCTTTTAGTTTTCAAGCTCAATCTATTCATTGGGCTTCATTTTTACCTTTTGTTGGTCTAATATTTTTATTTTCTTGTCGTTTGTTCAGTGTTTCTATCTATGTAAAGCACTGTGACATTTTGTTGTACAAAACCCAAAACCAGTGAAGTTGGCACATTGTGTAAATCGTAAATAAAAACAGAATACAATGATTTGCAAATCCTTTTCAACTTATATTCAATTGAATACACAGCAAAAACAAGATATTGAATATTTGAACTGAGAAACTTTATTTTCTTTTGCAAACAATCATCAACATAGAATTTAATGGCAGCAACACATTGCCAAAACGTTGGTACAGGGGCATTTTTACCACTGTGTTACATCGCCTTTCCTTTTAACAACACACAGTAAACGTTTGGGAACTGAGGAGACCAATTTTTGAAGCTTTTCGGGGGGAATTCTTTCCCATTCTTGCTTGATGTACAGCTTAAGTTGTTCAACAGTCCGGGGTCTCCGTTGTTGTATTTTACGCTTCATAATGGACTACAGGCAGGCCAGTCTAGTACCTGCACTCTTTTACTATGAAGCCACGCTGTTGTAACACGTGCAGAATGTGGCTTGGCATTGTCTTGCTGAAATAAGCAGGGGCGTCCATGAAAAAGACGTTGCTTGGATGGCAACATGTGTTGCTCCAAAACCTGTATGTACCTTTCAGCATTAATGGTGCCTTCACAGATGTGTAAGTTACCCATGCCATGGGCACTAATACACCCCCATACCATCACAGATGCTGGCTTTTGAACTTTGCGCCTATAACAGTCCAGATGGTTCTGTTCCTCTTTGGGCAGGAGGACACGACGACCACAGTTTCCATAAACAATTTGAAATGTGGACTCGTCAGACCACAGAACACTTTTCCACTTTGCATCAGTCCATCTTAGATGAGCTCGGGCCCAGTGAAGCCGGCGGCGTTTCTGGGTGTTGTTGATAAATGGCTTTGGCTTTGCACAGTAGAGTTTTAACTTGCACTTACAGATGTAGACGAACTGTAGTTACTGACGGTGGTTTTCTGAAGTGTTCCTGAGCCCATGTGGTGATATCCTTTACACAGTGATGCCGGTTTGTGATGCAGTACCGCCTGAGGGATCGAAGGTCACGGACATTAAATGTTGGTTTTGGGCCTTGCCGCTTACGTGCAGTAATTTCTCCAGATTCTCTGAACCTTTTGATGATATTACGGACCGTAGATGATGAAATCCCTAAACTCATTGCAATAGCTTGTTGAGAAATGTTGTTCTTAAACTGTTGGACAATTTGCTCACACATTTGTTCACAAAGTGGTGACCCTCGCCCCATCCTTTTTTGTGAACGACTGAGCATTTCAGGGAAGCTGCTTTTATACCCAATCATGGCACCCACCTGTTCCCAATTAGCCTGTTCACCTGTGGGATGTTCCAAATAAGTGTTTGATGAGCATTCCTCTACTTTCTCAGTCTTTTTTGCCACTTGTGCCAGCTTTTTTGAAACATGTTGCAGGCATCAGATAAGTATCTTGTCTTTGCTGTGTATTCAATTGAATATAGGTTGAAAGGGATTAGCATATCATTGTATTCTGTTTTTATTTACGATTTGCACAATGTGCCAACTTCACTGGTTTTGAGTTTTGTATAAAAAGAACAACAATCCAAACACCTCTCTTTTGATTTCTATTTCCTTTAATTCTTTTCATTTATTCCCTTTGTCTGTAGTTTTGCTGTGTCCAAAAAATCTTAACAAAACACATTATCATTGTATCATTTCTAAATTAGTTGTTCATTTTCACATTTATCAAGTTCTTTTTGAGCTTTTATAGCTTCATCTGATGGATGAGGGAGCCAGCAGATTAAATCAGAGAGTGGGAAGAGAGGAGGACATGTTCAGTAAGTAATCATGGTTGGTTTTGATCATTGTCTGCCCACGTTAAGTCAAGAGCCTCTAAACACAGGGTGCGCTGAAACAACTCACTAGGCCAGCCTTCACCAAAATTCAGAACACCGTGGCCCATTTTCAGACATGAAATTTATCCCAAAACAATCATAACAGGAGGCTTAAAAAAGCTCTTTTAATAAACAGATTCCAGTGTGTGGTTTTGCTGCTACATTTCTGTCAACATTCTTTTTCTGAACAAACTTCATAGCCCTAAAATCTCTCTAAAACATGCCGTGCCTTTGAAAGCATAGATAAATGCTTAAAATCACAAAGAAAGTGGTGTCTGAGACATCATCAGATAATTCAACATCAGTCGCGTTGTGTTTCTGTTTATCAGCAACATTAATAGTAAAACACTCAAATCTTCAGGTTATTTTTGTTGGATCTGGGACTAAAAAAATTGTAATCCAGCCTTTCTATAATCATTTAAAATGCTGTTTTAAGCTACTGGAAGTTGTCTCGTATGACCCCTCAATATTTCAATATTTTTCCATTTAAACATTTAACAAGCTAATCTGGAAATGCAAAAAAGAAACTATTATTCTGAAGAATGCACAATGCATGAGGTTACTGAAAAATTACTGAAAGATCTTCTCCTATTTAATCTTTTTTTAGACATGATACACATATTTCTGGCAAATTTTACTTTAAAAGATATGACAGATAAGAAAAACATAAGACAACGATAAATTGTCTTAATTCAGTCAACACCCTGCTGAAGAACTGAAGTATTATGAGATTCAAATGTGTTTTTACCTTCTGTTTTCTGTTTCTAAAAGCTAAACTACTTTGAGAATATACTTCTCTGATTGGCAACCATTACTTTATCTTTCAAGAGGTCCTATGATGCATGCTTTCAGTCACCTGGCGATTGAAAGCATGCATACATCAGGCTGTATTCAGATTTCATAGAAATAAAAAATCACTACTAACGATAAAGGGGGCTCAACAAAGGGTGAATCATAAATGATCAATTCAGATAAAATACATATACATTCTACAAAGGTGTTTTTAAGTGATGAGCATTAATAAAGCCAACATTCACTGAAGTTATTGTACTTTTTTTCATTTCCATCCATAAGAATCAGTTGTGTTATCTATTTACCTTCCTGCTTTCCAGAAATGACCTCCACGTGGGAATCAGAGAAGAGGAAGTTGAAGTGGACTGGGATATCTGTTCTCAGATCCTCAAGGAGAGCTTCTTGTTGACTAAAATCAAACAAAAAAAATCATCACAAATTATGGAACATTTAAACCAATGGTTTTCATTAAGGTTTAGAAATTTCAGGGTAATCTCAGTTTTGTTTCAACCTGCTCTGTGGACATTTGTTTCAGCTGTATTTGTTAGAGTAGGGGTGTGTATTTGCAAGACTCTGGTGATATGATATGCATTACAATACATGGGTGAGGATATGATCACAAAAAATCACAATCTAAGAAGCAGGGTGATACATGATAATTATTTCACAAAAACATTTTTTAGCATTTAAAATCCACAATACTCCATGCATATAAAATGCATTTTGTGATCAATGTTATTTAGATAAAGCATAGTCCCTGTGTCCAAGTGACAGAAATAAAAGCAATAACTGTAACAGATAGAGGGAAGAGCAACTGACTGAATGTGTGCTGCCAACTAGTGTTCAGAGGCTGCTGCAAAATACAACACAAATGTCTGCACACTCAATGGATTATTTGAATTATAGAATATCACATTATGGCACTAAAAAAAATAACAATAATACAGCACTGCAAAACAAAGCATTGTGACATAGTGGTGTTTCAATATTTTGTTACATCTCTTGCATAGGGATGCCAAAATATCATAATTGTTGCATTGTATATTTTCCAGTAAAGATCTAATCAAAATGATGTTACTACATAGCAAGCAACAAAAATACAAGTGACAGGTGCACAATTTTGGGTCTTTTCTTGTCTAAATAAACAAAAGTTGCATAAAAAAGATCCTGCATGCCTTCTGATAAACAAACGCTGGCAGTGTTTCTAATTCTTCGTGTTAATTTGACTGTGTGCTTATTCTGCATCCTCGGTGTACTGATTCCTTCCCTGAGCACCTGTCTCATGGAATAGATGTTTTTATTTCTAAAAAGTGCGAAGATTTACACATTTTAAAATCAGTATCTTTCCTGTGAGAGCTGTGTTTTATTGTATCTGACATGACATAATAGTGAGATGATGCTCATGCAGCTGGACCGTACCTTTCAGGAAGTATTCTCATTCCAGCTGTGCAGAGGATGTACAGCGGTGTTTCTTGGTGCTTGTTTTTGGGGATATGTTGAGCTGCAAAGCTCAGCAAAGGATAGATATAATCACTGGCTTTCTCTGGTGTTTTCGCCAATTCAGAGATACCTACAAGAAACAAAAAGGGAAAGAAACATTAAAATTATGAATACATTTATAACCTTTACTCCCTGTTAGATTTAGAGCCCTGACAAAAGAAGTTCCAACACCGTCATCTTTGCTCACTGCTTTGACACACAAACAGAAAAGAACTTTTGTTTTTACCTGGCTTAATCTTCATTACCACTGGCTTGCGGTGCTGATCTCTCATTTGCTGAATATCCAGCAGTTCATGGGGATTACCATTGTGCCTGGGCCAGCAGTACACAAATACCCTCGATCCACTGCTACCACAGTCTACAACCAGGCCGTAGTTCAGGTTTGGATTGCTTGTATCTGTTGCATCCACATCCGTCACTCTTGACAAGTGCCTTGATGACATCAATAGACTTTGAGGTTGATATAAGTTCATTCTTACACCAGTAATTGAAGGGAGGCTTAGGGGCGTACCTGTGAAAATGGGTTTCCTGTCTGGTCCAGCCAGTGACCCCATTTCCAGAGACGAGCAGCAGGTAGAGCAGTCCTATGAGGCACAGCACCAAGCTGATGAAGAGCAACTGTCTGAGGGAGGGGGTCAGGAGCCGAGGAAGGACCTGGGATGGCAGGCTGAAATGCCACGAGGCTGGAAAAAGGCACGAAAAGCTGATCCTGCCGGCAGATAGAAGAAAAGAAAAGCTTGAGTGAAAAGTGCACTAAAGAAAGTGGAACATCAATCAACCCATTACTCTATAAATATCCACAGACAAACCTTCCCATGATGAAGATTGTCTTTAACTTGTTGGATAACTTCTTGGACTCAGTCTGCGGAATGAAGGAGGTCTGGTTTGTTCAACGGATCCATCCTGTTTTCTGTGCTAGTCGTCATGACCTTAAAAGACAAAATTATGTCATTGGAATTTTTTTCAAGCTGAAGCACGGTATGGTTATTTATAGAGCAGCATTCATTTGTACAGTGAAGCGTAGAACTTAACCGAGTTAAAACAGATAGCATTGAACAAGATAAGGATAATATATACAGTATATTAGATAAAGTAAAAAAAAGTTCAAAAGAAAAAGAAATTGTGATGCAGTATTACACTTAGGGCCTGATCATATTGTTGGTTAGTAGCTCATGGGTGTTCATGTTGTGCTGGCAATAACGTGTTTTCGTATTAAATAAGTTCAGAGAGTAATCAACTACAATGTCATCTTTAAACTATGTTTTCATTCATTCATTACTTTATTTAATCTTGAAATTCCATAGAGAGCGTGCTCTCAATTTTATCAGAGGAAATTGCAACTTTCAAACATAAACTCTGGTTTAGTTTTTGGTAACTTAAATGAAGTAAACATCTTTGAAGCATATTTAAATGCACTGTAATGGCAGCATGAAGTAGTGCCTATTAAATATTGGTGAGGCATGTTATTAAACATGTATGATAGTCTGTCTCTCTATGTGGTCCTGCATAGGGTGCCGAGGGTGTGGTGCCGTGCCCCCCCTCAATATAGATAATGGATGGATGGCTGTATGTTTTGAAATAAATCATCATGAAACTGCATTTCCCGTACTTCCTGATTCATAAAAGATATCCATCATCTTTTCTGAGGCATTTGTTGACACTACTAAATAAATACAGACTAAAAATGCCACTGTAATGCATACCGAGAAGGCTTTTTCTATGAATATGAAAATGGTGTTTGTTTGGTGTACCTTTGGCAAAGAACAAAAAAATATGGTATAAAAGTGTTAAGATAAGGGATGGGAATTGATACGATTGTATCGATACCGGTCTAATCTACCACCTGTGGATTTTCAGTGGCAACAATGTCAAACACACATCACAGCATAGATAACTGCTTCTGGAAGTTGCTGGTGCTTCCACTCACTTAAGGTTCTACAGTAGGTGCCTTTTATTTATAAAAA
Organism: Scarus forsteni; assembly: GCA_036419115.1. Classification (NCBI taxonomy): domain Eukaryota; kingdom Metazoa; phylum Chordata; class Actinopteri; order Labriformes; family Labridae; genus Scarus; species Scarus forsteni. Next base: position 48,990,765 of record JAZDUH010000066.1, on the reverse strand, counting down.
ATTAAGCTACAACTCTGACTTCTGATCCCTGCCTGTGGAAGGAGTTGATGAGGGAGTTAGCAAAAAGAAACATGATATGGATTCTTTCATTGAGCTGTTAAAATTCTCAACTGGAATTGATTTTCGATTCCCATCCCTAGAAAAGATTAAGAATGTAAGAAGCAAATGTCTGACAAACGTATCTACAGTATTACAAAACTAGATGTGTACTATTAAAATGAAGCAACTGTTTAAAAGAACAGAAATGGACATGGTTTAAGGAAGATTACAGCTAATTAAAATGTCCCAAGGCAGCTTTTAGTGTTTAGTTAAAGACTGTATTGATTTATACAACCAGAGAAACGAAATAACACTGTGTTCCCGTCCTGACCCTCGAATTTAGAGATGAAACCAACCAACAGAAAGACAAAGGCCCTAAAACACTCCATTTTCATAAAAACCAGCAGTAATATTTGCCAACGTCAGCGTTTTTATCTGTCAGTGTATGGTTACCGGAGTGTTTAACTGTAGCATCTAAAGCGAGCAGAAATGGACTAAGTTGACATGGTTTCATGGACCGTCACTGACAAACTAAAGAAGATAAACATTCCCGGCTTCTTATTGTATCCATACTTACTAACGAAGGGGCGAAAGTCTCCTCTTCTCTGGAAATAAACACATTTCGGTGATGCCAGATGCTAACCTCTGGCTAATGTTTACCGAGTATGTGGCAGGTCTCCGTTTAGTGACGTGTTGTCGAGACCCGCGGTGGGTTTGATTTTCATCCCCGCGTTGACCGCCCGGCGCTTCTCGTTGAAAAACCCAAACCCGCCCAACATTCGTCTCCTTCTTTTTCATCGAATAACGATCACGCAACATCCTTAGCAGCTCAGTACCGCCGCCTAACTGTGGGAATGTAAAACCAGAAATCAAACATGACAGGCTACGCTGATAAACCTGTTTGGGAAATTAGTTGATGTTCTGACTCATCTTAGCACCTTTTCCTCTTAAAGGTGTGTTTCATGTCCGTCATTCTGTCGCCTGCATGGTGCCATTTGAGGCCCTCTTACTGTATTTCAGTGCTTTAGAGCAGTGGTTCCCAACCTTTTTTGTCTTGTGTACCCCTGAGCCTTTTTGTCATGCCATGAGTACCCCATCACTCATACGTGTTGATGATTCTTCAAGAGCAGAATGTAATCACAATTGATTAATAAATTAAAATATTTTGTCTTAATTTGAACATTTGAGTTCTCGGAAATTTTCTCCTTTTTAAGTCAAATTATACATATCAACAAATAATATACTGTCTTGAAAATAAATATGTAATATAACTAAATAGATACAAAATCAAAATAATCAACCTGCTTTTGTTGTATAGAACTGTTGTAATGTTTACCGCAGTCCACCTTTAAGCTCTTCTGAATAAGACCCCTTTAAACAGACATTTAAACTTTAAAAATCAGGATCAAAACACTCAAAATAGTTTCTCTGCTGTTTCTCTAAACCATCTCCTGAATCCAGAGCAACTATATGTTTCAGCTATTTATCCATATTTTCCTGGCTGTAGGTTGGCACCCATTTTCATTTTGGCTTGGTTCAGGTTATTATTTCCCTGGGAAAACTAGTTGTAGCTCAAAAATACAATTCTATTGACAGGCTTAACTCAGTCCTTCAAAGTTGGAAATAAATTAGTACATTTTTCCACGCACCCCCTGCAATGTTCCCGTGTACCCCTAGTTGGGAATCACTGCTTTAGAGCACATGTGACTTTGTGTTTACCTGTTTGTTCACTGATGATGTAATTAATTTGACCTTCAGCGGTAATACCTGTGATATCCCTGAAGGTCAAAGACATGTTTTAACTGTAGTTTATTCTGACCTTGATGTGTATTTATCTATTGATATTTTGCATTTTTGTGTGAAAAAATACCACTTGTTTCATATTCATATTTATCCTGTCAAGACTATGAAGAGACCTATACAATAATCTGCACCTAACATCCTGTGTATACAGACTAGGTTTTCTTTATAAGTAGTAAGCAAATGCTACTCATAAATGTTTCTTTTGTACTCTCTTTATCCTTCACTACAGTTGACTTGTGACTTATTTCTAAGTCCTACTTCGTCGTATCTTTTGTTGTATCATGTTCTAAGAGAATCAATATTTAATCCCACTGTGTTAGTGGTTAAAATTACATCACTGAAACCTGTACCTAGATTGTTTTTCTCTCTTTGTAGTTTATCACACTCTATAGTAGGGATGGGTGATATGGCAAAAATATCATATCACGATATTTTAAAAATAAAATCACAATCACGATTTTATCACGATTCTTTTTTACATTGATTTTTCTAGACTAATTTGCATGTTTGACCATTTTTCCCCATGTTTAACATATAAAACATGTAAAACCCTAAAAGAAAAAAAAGACAAAGCCAAAGAAACTTTCTGAACAGGTTTTAATTTAAAAAGTGCAGTTTTTATAAAAATGTGCAATAAATGTAAATATAAAAGGTGATGAACAACAATATCAACATTATCTCTAAAAGTGCAACAATTTAGAACCAATATTATCTAACTGAAATGTCTATATTCTGAGTGAATAATACAGCTGCTTCAGAACAGATTTTTGTTCAGACATCTTCAAGCTTTTATCTCCTTTTCTCTTTCAGCCATGGCTTCACGCTACATAACCAAACACGAGATCCCACCATGCACTGCGTGTAACGTGCTACGATTGGCTAGTCGGGTGAGCGTCAAAGTCTCTGCGCCCACACAGACGATCTGACGGTCTTTCTGCTTTAAGAGATCATCCCCACGTCATAATCCTTAACGATTTAATATCGTCATATCGCACACCCCTACTCTATTGTATAGAAGTTCAGGGTGTAGGCATACCCTGCCTCTACCACTTGGCCTCAGCCCCCTATGACCTTGAAAGGGATAAGCGCTCTAGGATATGATGGATGGATAAATACACATATTCATATAAATATATATGTCCTTTAAAATAAGTCAAAGTCAACCAACTGTGGTCTAAATAATATTACCTGCAGTACACAAATTTAAAAAATCAAGTTACTTGTTTATTCCTAAAGGATTCCCATGAAGTTACCAGCTTTTGCAAATGAACTCTTCATATGAATATTAGGGATGCACAATTTTATCCATATTATATTGGAATCGGCATTGGCTGAAATTTTTGTCAATATTTACAGTTGATACATCAGCCTTACATATTGGCCATATGTATCACTTAATTATATATCTAAACTCACCACACTGTTTCACCTTATCATCACTGCATGAGTACATTTAAAAATCAGGAGTCGAAGAATCACAGAAAAGAACATAAAACACTTTGGACTCTATATCACTCTGAACACTTGGAAAAACAAGTTATAACTGTAATCAATCAAGAGAAAAAATTGTAATGCTTTAATAAAATAATGCATGATGATAAGAGTACGTTCACGACCCCTTTGTTCCTCCACGTAATTGTTTCTTCTTCATTGTCTCCTTCAAGTCAGATTTGTAATTTAACTTTAAACATGAACAGTTGGCCAGTCCATACAAATATTCTAAATCATTGCAGTCGATAAAATAGTCATTTCTTTTTGGTTCAAAAATTCAAAAATTTAATTTTAAAAAATATGTCAAACATACACTGAGTGGATTATGATGTACCACATGTTCAGTTCATAGCCAAATCAGCTACATTATCAAACATGATAGTCCGATTACATGTTTATCTATTATGAAGGATAAAAAGTCAGTTAAAAATAAATGGGAAATATGCTTGTATCAAAAAACCTCAGAGAGAGGGGTATGATTATTGTATGTATGCATAATAGATTTTATTAAAATTCTTAAACTGATGTCTTCCAGAGGAGATTTTTGACCTGTAAAGATGTGAACTGTAAGAAGTGATTGTGCTAAGACAACTTTATACTCAAATGTAAATATGTGGATAGATGTTTGTGCCTATGTTTTAATACATTTCATTTGAAAAAAATGTATCTAAAAAGTAATATAGAAAACATTTGTATCCATTCGAGGCACTTTTGAGACAGATTTACACGTAAATTACGTGTTTCAGAGGACAAAGTGCAATTCATCAGTGCAAATAAAGTCAGTGAGACCTTCCTGTATCTGCAGCATGTTTACAAAAATAATTAATGCTGATGGACAAGCTAATGCAAGCTGAGATACTGATGCAGCTGACACAGTTAACGTGGTGTCTTTACATAATAAGTGTTGCTTCTTTGATGGAAGCCAATCATTTCGTCATTATGACCAGATAATCTGAACTTTATTGCCTGAGGCAAAGTTTGAGTACTCAAGACGACTGATGTGTGGGCAGTGGCTCAAGTCTATACACTCCAGTCTCTTGCTCCATCGCATCAAATGTTTCACAGTTGACATCATCACATCAGTTTGCTGCAGGTTAACATATCGCAGATGTCCAAAAGGCATGGGAGTTAGATCCTCGGAGTCTGCAGCAGGTAGCAGCTCTAAGTCACTTCGAAACAGTATCCTCTGTAACACAGAGTTCAGAGGACATGGCAAGGAGACCAACGACAGCTTCTCAAGGAGAGGAGAACCCAACAGGAGGCACCTCAGGACCCTCTTGTAGGACATACGGTGTGTGACGGGTTGCATCACAGACATGTTAGACATCGTTTTGTTGTGTTCCTCTGAAAACCTGCAGACAAAAGGGGACAGAAATAAGAAACTTTTTTGAGATTAGTTTAACAGACAGTCAAGCTGTATAACATTTATCAAAACTCTTATTTTGAAGCTGACTTCCCCTTTAGCCTTGCACTGAAACCCAAGACTTTAAAAGATTAAATGTGAAATTGTTGATGTGTTTCTATGACAGCAAAGGATGGTAAAGGTCACAAACCACCAACCAGCAACTTCATCTATTTAGAACTTTTTTTTTGTTTGTTTTTTTTAAATGGGTTCAGTAAAAATTAAAAGAAGTTCCTTCCAGCTAGTTGGGAACCCTTGCTTAAAATCAAAGACATGGACATTAGTGCTGCACAGTTAGTGTCATACACATTAAAATACACACAATTGTCCACCTCTGTCTCTGTCTTCTACTCCTTTGCTGTCATTTGTGCTGACTGCCTCTTATATGATCAGGATGTCCTTGATTAAGAAAAAGTGGAAGGAATCGATAAGGGAATTGTTGAACATAAGACAAGTGATATTGATTCTGTGAGACAGTTGTTATTGTCAGTTGGAATTGGTTATTGATTCCCATCCCTTGTAATTACGCCTCCAAACATTTTTGCTTTACCTGAGTGTTAGAGAGCAGAGACAGGGCAGCCGTGGAAGACCCTGATCCACGTCTTCTTCCACTTGTACCGGTGGCATATTGTTATTCTCAGCCAACATGACCAGCTCTCTGAGTCTGGGACAGGACCTGATGATGTCCAGCAGAGCATTTTCATAGCAGCTTTTTACCCCCTCCAAGCTGAGAGAGAGCAAACAGGAGCCTGACACATGTAGGGCGGGTAGAAGATCCATCAGAGGACCGGGATGATGCAGAGAGAGACTCTTTAGCTGATCTGACCATGACTGGAGGCCTGACGCTAACAAAGAACTCTGATTTCTTCCTCTGGCATCATCATCATAATCATTGTGAGTGCTTATAAATATGGAGTGGATGTTTGGACATAACCGACTAAAGCTGTCCAGAGAGTCTAATGAAACAGACTTTACATCCTTCAGGCCCTGGATCACACAGTCAACACCTGACTGGGAAAAGCTACGATTTTCCTTCTCACTTAAACTATGAGAGCAGCTAGGCTCGTCATTTCTTCTTGAATACTCCTCACTCTCACTACCAGACTCCTCCTCCTCCTTTTCCTCCTCATCGTCTTGCTTTTTTCTCCACCTGTCCATATTCTGCTTCTGCCTCCACACCTCGCACAGCCTCGGTACCCCTTCTCTGTCTGTGAGCCTATTAGCCTGGTCAAACTCTCTGAGCTCAATCAGACGGCAGGCCTGTGAGAGGCCCTCCAAGGCCACTCTCTCCAGGCAGGGCAGAGAGAGTAAGAGGAAAGCTGCAGCAGCTGCAGAGTCTTTCTCCTCCTCTCCAAACCCAGTATCTAGTGCAAGCAGACTTCTGAGAGGAAGCGGAGAGAGAGGTGCAGGACAGGAAGGAGGAGGAACAGAAGATTTGGATGAGGGGGAGGGGCCAGAGAATGAAATAGAGGTCCCAACCCCAAGACAAAGAAGTGCACCGGGGGAGAGGAAATGACAGCGGGATACATCAAGATGGCGCAGGCAGCAGCAGTGGTGGGTGATCGTTTTGATTACAAATTCGTCGCAAGGTGTCCCAGCCAGGGAGAGCGAGCGCAGGGCGGGTAGGCAGCCAATGGTTTTACAGAGGACTTTTGAGGGCAGCTGCTGAGCTCCAGAGAGGTTCAGGCTCCACAGACCCTGAGGGGAATGTAAGGAAAGTAATAAGTGAAGGAAAGGACAACATGACCTTATTCAATCTTGTGGATTTTTTTCTGTTGAAAGAGCAGACACATACATGTTTTTTGTGTCATTACCTTTAAACAAATGACCCTCGTGTTATTTAACACTGTAGCTCACTGACACTTCATCATGCTGTTTACAGAACCCCTGCTATACTTCTCAGAGTAGAGGTCTCCAAACCCTGGGCCGTGAACCGACATCAGGCTGCAGATTATTTTTTACCAGGTTGTAGAGAGACAAAAATTATTAATATCATTCCCCTGTACTGAGTTGACTAACTGAGACCTGAGGGTTTAATTTTGAAAGGCTGACCAGACCTTGTATATCCATATGTGCAGCTTGACTGCACAGACTTTACACTAAGGCTCCTGTCACTGCTGTGATGAACAGAAAAGATAACCTGAGAAAAACTCACTGTGAACCATGTTCTCATGTACTTTTCTACCTAAAATTTAAATGTAGCTGTAAAACATTTGATTGCTATATGGATTGTGATGGGTGTAATGGATAGTCTAGGCCTTAGGTCCGCAATAGGCGGACCCCGGTCCGCATCTGGACCGCGGACCACCTCTTTGTGGACCCAGGACAGTAAAAAACCCACAGCACGCCTCTCTCTCTGACTGACTGACGCGAGGTCATGACTGGCCGAGAGAGGAGAGAGAGAGAGCGCGCGAGAGAGAGCGAGCAGTGGCGGTTCTGGGGAGGGGCCAACAGGGGCCAGTGCCCCTGTAAAACTGAGCCTGGACCCCCCTGTGGCCCCCCTTCCACACCAAGCATATACAACCATTAAACGCTGAGGTGTCCCGCTGATGTGATGAGCGGAACAAATGATGCAGCTCTGGATTCCAGTCAGACCCCTTAGAGTGCTACACTGCCAGAACCCCTCGGGAGAAAGAGAATATGCCGACAGAATCATCACAGTGATACAAGAAGATTTACCACGGAGAATTAAGGTGAGTAAAGCTATGTTTTTTGTGTATTTTTTACACGGTGAGACCAAGAAATGTTGTTGACTAACTTGAGTTAATAGGAGGTTGATGAAACACAGAGGCTGATGTGGTCTGCCAAGTTTTACGTCCCGGCTGTGATACACACTGACGCGCTCTCGCGCCACACCTCCGATTTCTCACGCTGAATTTATTGGCACAAATCCCATGGGGGACGCAGGGGTGAAGCATACGTGGTGCCCACTTGAAAACGCCCTGAAATATCTTGTAACCACAACAAAATTTGCAAAGATAAGTATAGCGCTGTTGTGTGACTTGAACTTCCTCTCAGCGTCCGTGCACGCGCTCCTCTGTGAGCAGGTGAGCGTAAAGACACAGACAGGTGCGGGACTGTGAGGGACCATCAGCCACTCCGTGTGTTTTTATGATTCAAATGGTGTCTTCATAGCTCATGTGCTCTGTTTAACTTAACAGAAAGACTTTAAAAATGACGAGTCGGCCTGTTAATGAATCAGAACTCAATATCGTTCATCAGTCCAGTTCTGAGCTGCTGTTTTCACTGAAGTATTGTTTTCTAAACAATAAATTCACCCAGAGGCTTCCTGCATCACTTATCCTCCATGAATTAAGAACAGTCTGTAAATATTTAATTTCAAATACCATCTACTAGTGCAGTGGTCCTCAACCTGTGGGTGGAGGCCCATAACAGGGTCTCAGATCTGTTTTCAGTGGACGGTGCATAAATCAGGTAAAAATGTGGCAAATATGCCTTCAGTGTATGGAGGCCCGAAGAGGACAAACACCCATCAGAGTATGTCAGAGTTTAAGAATAAACCAGACTGCACCACTCATCCTTTTCCGCTTCCATAAAGTAATCCCACAAAAAATCCCCATTGTAAACACAAATAAATGTTTTATAATTGCATTCGGTGACTGAACAATACAAGTTAAATATGACAGTGTTTCAGATTTCTCTAGTGAGATTTTTCTGTCCAGAAATCATAAATTCATTTATGTAGGCTGTTATGACTTTTAGTTTGGTGTTCTTTTATAATGTATTGATTTAAAAATTAAGTAGTGATAACTGTGACTTTGCATCACAAGTTTTTCTCTTGCATGCGTGTGTCCCTGTAGTATAAATGTTTTTTTTGTCTTCCTCCACAGATATCAGCAAATGTAAAGAAGACCCATCAACGTAAAGCTGGGAGTGTCCGCAGGGAGCTTGATAAGACAGCCTGGTACCAGTCCTTTACAGGAAAATAGACTGGAGTGCTGAGACCCATTAGATTAGCCTTATAAAAGTTATGGTCGATGCTCTCATTGTTTTTATTGTCCGAATTGCTACTGAAACAATTACCTTTACTGTTTTTAAATTTTGTTCTGAAGTAAATGTGTTCAAGGCTTAAAAACTGTGTTGTTGATGAAGACAAAAACAATGTCTTATTTTGTTTATTTTAACAATTTCTTTGGACATATTGTTGGAAAATGTAACTAACATACAATAAACTTTCCCGCAACTGAAATACTTTCACTAGTATTTTGTATAACTTTATTAATTAGACCAAATGTTTTGAATGGTGAACACTTCTCAGTCTCTTTTGTCGGGGTTCAACATGTCCCTCTGACAACACCCTTGGCCCCAGCCTGGCCCCCCCTGTGAAATTGGTCTAGAACCGCCACTGAGAGCGAGTGTGTGTGTGACTGGGCGCGCGCTCACGCTTGCATTATGGGCTGTCATTCCCGTGACAACAATGCCGTCTTTGCAGCAGGAGCGTCGCACACAACCGGCAACCGACCTCAAAATGGCAAGTAAGAGAAAGGTGGACACTGAAAATCGCTAATTAAATGACGAATGGACCGACAAATATGTTTATCGTACTCAAAGAGCTCAAAGCCAATGTGACTTTCGTGCAAAAGTACTGTTGCTCTGATAAAAAGTGAAAATTTAAACATCATTATGAGAAGCGCCACAGAGATTTTGATAGAATCTGCCTTGAATCTTTAATGAATGTGCCATAGTTTTTTTTTCCACCGTAATGACTGAGGTTTTGACAGATGTTTACCAGAGAACAGTATGAGAGTTTAGTTTTATTATTTTAGCTCAAAGGAAAGGGGCACTTTGTTTTACTTTAGAGATGTGATGAATATTTGAATTCTCAAGACACTTGATTCACCGTAAGTGAACGTTGTTTATTTATTTTTATTTTATTTTATTGAGTAATACTAAGTTGGAAAGAATATTAGTGTGATACCGAAGATAAATGTTTTTGTGCCTTCCAATAACCCCTGCCTATTACCTATTACTGTAAAGTACATCCAGACCAAAACTACAAACAAAATATACATTAAAAAAAATATAAATAAATAAAAAAATATATATATATATACACACACACACACACACACACGTATATGTGTATATATATATATATATATATATATATATATATATATATATATATATATATATATACATATATACATATATATAGATATAGATATCGATATATATTTATATAAAAATACTTCAAAAATTGGTCAAAATTTTGACGGCACGCATGGCTGTGGACCTTTGACTTCCTCAAAATTTATTTTCTGGACCTTTTGCATTTCTAATTGAGAACCCCTGGTCTAGGCATACAAGAGTGCTTGACTTCCTGCTGTGCTCAAATTCAGAGGTAAGAACAAAAAAATACCCATCAACAATCAACAAACGCATCAGATCAGCTCAGCCTGATGACCCATGGATGACGCACACAGCATCAGCATATAACAAATGCTGCTTTACATTTTTGTCCACACAAAAGGTGTAGTGGTTGAATCAGTTTAGTGTGTCAAGTACTGACTTTCAGATGACTGCATTCCTAAATTTCATTGTTAAGAGTTGATCAAAAGTAGTACTTCTTTGCCCAAGGCAAAAAATGTGTGGGATGTCAGGACTTCTTTTCCCCTCCCGGTTTACAGAGCTAGGAGCTGCCTGAAACTGTTCGCTCCAATCACCAGTGAAGTGCTTCTTACCATTGCTTTATTAGTGGTTTACGCCCATTGGCTTGGGCTTGCAAGCCCAGAGCCAATGGGTGTACGAGCATTAGCTGTAGAATAAAGGCAGATTTGCTGACATGCTGTGATGGGATGGGGGCAGAGGCCGGATTTGAACCATGCTGACTGTGATGAAAGTAACAGCGTTTCTGGGTGTGGGGTAAACCAGTATACTGGACTATTAACCCCAAACCCAAGAATTTTCCTTACAATGATGATTTTCTTAAAGGAGCATCAGCGTCCTTATTTTAGATAGTACAAACCACAGACAATAGCATTCTTCTCAAGTCCAGTCATGATAGCTTAATTACTGTGTATCTAAAAACAACAATATCCCATGCTATAAGAAGTATTTAAAGTCTAATTCACTAGTCTCGGACATTAAAGGCTTTGTAGCTGATATTTCAACAAGTTTACCCCGGTCAAAAATGTCCCAAGGTCACACTTTTTATTTACTCGCTTACAAGCCCACTGAGATATCTGTAAAGCCTCTCTTTTCTAGCCCTACCCAGAAACAGGCTGAGTAAGTGTGCATCCTCATGAGCTGCATCTGTCCATATATGTCTTTCATAATCGTGAAAAGGGCTTGTAGACAGGCTGTAGACACATATCTCTGAGGAAACAACAGAAAAATGTGTTTTTGTCTGACCTGGCAACTTGCCGAGATGTGGACACAGAGAGCTGAGGTGACCAGACCGGGACATTTCTCCAGAGACAGGGCTTTTAGTTGAGGGACCAGCAGGAGGTGGAGTGCCGCTCGGGACAGCTGTTTCCTGTCACACAGCAGACGTGTCAGCTCCTCAACCAGCTCACATGCTATGGGGACAAAAAGGGAAGAGGAAATCAATGAATCCATAAGTCCCCTTATACTTCATACGAGGGTATCTGGAAGTCCTCCCAAACTTACAAAGTGGGTTGAAAGGTCCCATGATGTGTCTAAAAGTGTACTGATCCATATAGTTGTCAGCATAATCTTTGGCCCAGATGTCCTTCATGTTGTCAGCGATGTTCAGCAGACACAGATGACTAAGGGAAAGCACAGAGCCATCTTCATCTGTCCCTCTAAATTTCCTCCTCGTCCTCCTCCTCCTTCTCCTGTGTAGGGGCTCATTATTTGCCCCGCCATCTTCCCCCAAAACTTGAAACAGAGGCATCACTGCTCTGCAGTGGCTGGATTTAGAGCAGAGGAGAATGTTGACCCTGCATGAACATAACATGGGTATCAGAGCAATTACCAACTTTTGAACAATGTTACAAGCCATTAAATAGAAGACAACATAAGAGCAAAGAAGTATACAAAATAATGTTACTTTATAACAACTGTGGGCCAGTCAGTTAATGATTGCCAGAAAGTCTTAATCTGGATTTGTCAAATAAAGTCAAAAAATACTCAAAGGGCAACCTAGTAACATGCAACATGTGGAAGTTTTGTGTCATATTTGTAACATTATTTTTATCAAGCATTATTTTTCTCAATAAACAGAAATGTAAACAATTTGCGACAGGAGAACATATTAAACAGGCAGCAGAAAAGGTGAGTGGATGTATTTATTACTGTAAGGCCCATCAAGTAGATGATTGCCAAAGACCTAAATCCTCTACAGAGACATTTTCTTTATTCAACGTAAATCAAATTCTTGCTTAATACACACTCAATATATGATGTTATTGGTCAAACACAGGATATGAGACCTTTAGGATCTCAGCAGGGAAAAAAATGCGACTGGAGTTCCCCAAAGCTCCATCTTGGGACATGAACTGTTTAATGTCTATCGTACACTGACTAATCATAGTAATAACAAATTACGTCATCATAACTATGCTGATAACATTCCACGACCCACTGAAGCACTGAATAAATGTACTTAGCATATCAAACAAGTCAACAATAATGTGAGGGATTCTGGGCCCAAAGTTTGGTTAACACTGACACCACCCACTCAGCAGAATATATAAGAGCAATGAGGTAAATTACAATACAGGGTGACGAGTACAGTTCTGTAGACTCAACACAGTTGTAAACAATAGTATTTCTAAGTTTCAAAACAAAATTCTAAGGTGTCAAACTAAAAAAAAAGATTAAAAACGGTTCTGCTCATGCCATGTAGTACAGGAAGTTCAAGAGGAAAGTCCATGACCACAGATTTACTGACGTATGTTTCGAAAGTTAAAGACAGGGAGAGAGAATAAAACATTCAGACCCACCTGCCAAATCAAAAAGAAATGTTCAGGCCAGATAAAGAAGAAATCACAACTGGAAGAGTGTGATAACCTTTGCGCTGTTGCTAAACCGCAGCCCTTCCTGCTTTTAGCCTCAGTTTCATTTTCACCCAGAGTTTAGTCTTTCAGGCACTCCTTCCCGTTAGCGCAGGCTTCGTGGGATTTTGCCACTTATTCACGGTGCAACCTTGACTCCAGTTCTGTTTAAACTGGATATCAGTCGGGGATTTTAGGCATACAATTAAAAAAGTTTAATGCAACGGCTTCGTCAGTAATACACAGTCCTGAAAGACACGATTCAGGGCAGCAATGACCTGAATCCGCACTGCACTTCAGGCAGCGTTAAAAACTTCAAAATGCAGGCTCAAAATCGTCCGTGTACTTTTAGGCCATCGTTTTTTTCAATACAAAAACCAAAATGGAGAAAATTAAAATTAAATAGTCGTTAAATAAGTGAGGCAAGTTTATTTGTTATGAACCTTTCAACAAAAGGGCAACTGAAAGTGCTTCACACAAAACATCAGAAGATATTGACAGAGAAAACACATCAGAATAAAACACTTATCAAAGGAAAAAATAAAACCATATTAGAGAAAGCAAGTTAAAAGAAAGATAAAATAAAAAGAAATGTTGAGTAACTCAGTCGATCAAATATTAAAACTTGAACCTCGACAATCAAATAACTTTAAACATTACAATGTGGTGTTAAATAAATAAAAAAAAAGAATAAAAAAACCCCAAAGTAATGGCTTAAAAGTATTTTTATTCAGAAAATCTGAACAAAAAATGAAATAAAGTACAGTTCTTCAACAAGCTCTATATTTCACAATTTATATTCTTACAGATTGATTTCATGGATTCTGATTTTCTGTGGCCTTTCTTACGGCTGGACAAAGGCCACAGGTAGTCGACCAAGGTCGTAGTCCAGTCCTAATTCAAATCATATAATCACAAAGCTTTAAAATGGTGATGTAAACAATGTGATATTATGTGAGCAGGTATGAGATACTAAAGTGCAGTGTCGCCCCCTGGTGGCCGTTGCAGGTGTCACTATCTCTTCTCCTGAGTGGGCTGTGAAGTGTTGTTGGAGTGCAGTAGACAGAAGGAGGTGACGGACACCATCTTCATGTCACTTATCTGCCCTTTGACCCTCTCAGCTTTCTCACACAGGTGGTGAAGGCAGTCTTTTGAAGACGCTGTACACTGGTGTGTGAGGGAGCTGAGAGTCAGTGTACATTTTGGGATTTCACATTGAGATCTTAACCTCGTGAATGTAGATAAAATCAACAGCAGAAGCAATTTAGAGAGGTTTAGGGAGGTTAGCTGCCAAATAAATTTGGGCATGTAGGCTACCCAGGGGCACAACTATAGAGGTAGTTTGAAATACTACCTCAATATTCATATTTATTTAACCCTGTGCAATACAATAATATATGGTTTATATTTATCTGTAAATACTAACCACCATTTGCACTGTAAGTACTTAGCATATATTCAGCTATCCTGTGCAATACATTGCCATACACAATAGAAATATTGAGAACTGGGAACAGGACTATTTCATTCTTAATATTTATCCTCTACCTCATATTGTACATAGAGCTCAACTGCGCTGTCTGGTAGGATGGTATTCCATTTTGTATATACAGTATCTTGTACATTTACAGTCTTCTAACAATCTTTTTTACTCATACTATTTTTGTATACTTTTAATTTAACCAGCTATCGATTGCACTGAAAAAGAGAAGCTCTCCAACCTTATTGTACATTCTGTATCATGACAATAAAGGCCATTCTGATTCGGATTCTGGGGGACAAGCTGGAAAGACTCTAAGGGCCCATGTCTGATCGGGCCCTGAAAAAGAAAGTAGTATCAGCAACATTTTGCCATGGGTGTTTTGAGATGTCTTTTCTCTTCGCTCAAAAAATACGTCATCTTTTTTAATGTTTTGTCAATGCGAATATACAAGCATTTCTGAAGTCTCATAAAATAACTTGAACTAAAAAGGCAAGGCAAGGCAACTTTATCTGTAGAGCACAATTCATACACAAGGCACTTCAAAGTGCTTTACAGAACAAGAAAAATGCATTAAAATCACAATACAACATAAAACAACGTTTGATTTGATTTGATTTGATTTGATTTGATTTGATTTGATTTGATTTGATTTGATTTGATTTGATTTGATTTGATTTGATTTGATTTGATTTATTTATTTCGGTCACTTCAACACAGTTATACAGCATCACACATTGTCAATAGTTGATCAAATGTTCATGTCCGAAAGGGTAGACGGGAGAAGCAGAGCTTATCTAGTCCCGTCCCCATTTTCTCAACATTTAATAACATTATCATTATAAAATAAATCTAAAAAGAAGAGTGCAGATCAGATCCTTTCAGTCATATACACAGTTAAACAGAGCTGTTTTAAGCCTAGATTTGAACATTGTCAGAGTAGAGGCCTGTCTCACATCTTCAGAAAGGCTGTTCCAGATTTTAGCTGCATAAAACTGGAACCCTGCTTCTATGTTTAGTCCTGACTCTGGGCACCAGCAGGAGGCCGGTCTCTGAGGTCCTCAGAGCCAGAGATAGTTGGTATGGCACTAACGTGCCGGAAGGTCCCCTAAGAGTACTTATTGATGTACTTTAGTTTTGTTTATGCATTTAGCTCTACACCCAATGTCTTAATGGCATGGTGAAATACTGGGTCTTACAGAGTAAACAAAAGTATAATCGGAAAAAGTTCGATTACTTTACAGGGTTGAAATATCAGAAGCTCATGAGCACTGATTACATACCTGCAGCCGACCACAAGAGGACGGTAAAGCACACAGAAAAGGGTTTGAAAGAGCTGCATATTAAAACATGACGGTCCAAACTGTCACAGTAAATGGGAAAAATGAACTATGTTAATGGACTTATGCAGAAAAATGAGAGTCCAGACAACACTGATGAGCAACTACATTAATGCAAAAAGTTACAGAAGGAGTTTGTTCATGCAAATATTAATGTAATGTTGCTGTTACCTGAAGAAAAGGAAGCTGATCAAACACTCAGGCCCAGAAATGAACAATTCAAGTTATAAATTATGCTGAGAAATGGATAGAAACAACAAGAGGTTCTGCTTATCTGCCCAGCAGCCTCTCTCTTGTGTATTACTTCCTGTTCTCATGGCAACAATAAACAAATGTTTGCTGCTATCAGTATGTGTCATCTATAAAATGAAGAACTTCTCTTTGTTTGAAAATGTAGGGACATTTTTGTGGAAATGAGAGCTAAAACATAGAATCAGTAATTCAAAAAATAAATGAATAAATTACACACTGAATGTTTCAGGACAGAAAAGTGAGAACTTCTATAATGATAAACATTTGAATGAAACCTGACAGTGGATGAAAATGTAGTTTTGAAAAAGACAACTTCAAGATGACATCAGACCGCTGTTTATGTACCAGTAAAAAAAAAGAAGTCTTCCTCTGGTTCATGTGATGCATGAAGCAGTGTTACAAATGACTGTAAAAGATCATCCAGAGCTTCATCCAGAGTTTCATCCAAAGCCTCATCCATATCATCTGTGTGACAGAAGGAGCAAGCAGAGTAAGCTGCTTTGGTTGGACAAGCAGCATCTTTGAAACAGAGACAAGCATTAGACAATGAGGAATGCGGATTAAAGGTAGGGAGGGAACACAGCTACACTCCCAGTGGTAACTACAACAAACCATCCACAGCAAGTGAGCCTGTGTCCAAAGACAAAAGTTGAATGCGCAGAGGTAAACAATTATCAAGTGAGACAAGAACATGACACACAGCTTGCTCATGTCAACAACAGTCCTGACCTGTGTGATGTTAAAACATTACAGAAATGCTGGTCTAACAACACAAGCTGGCTAATTTGCCCAAAAGAGACATTCCAGTTTTTAGTGGTGATCCATTGGAGTATGTCATTCATAAGAGCCTTCCATCACACTATTCATGACAAGGCGGTAGTGACAGTGACAGGTTATACTACCTAAACCAGTTTACCAGAGGTGAGCCTAGAGATCTAGTGCAAAATTGTTGAATATGACTCTTTATCAAGGCTTTAATGAAGCAAGACTACTCAGTTACCACTATGGGAATGAGCTAAAAATTGCAAGTTCTTATGTAAACAAAGCTTTCAACTGACCACAGATTAAACCAGATGAAGCCAAGGCTCTTCAGAGTTTCTCACTGTTTTCCCTGGATACAACACTGCAATGCAAGACATTAATAAGCTTCAAGAAATTACCCTTGGAACAGTAGTTTCTAAGCTGCCATATAAGATCAGAGAGAAGTGGAGGGTTTCAGCAATTGACATCCAAGAGAAAGCGGGCCTGAACAGGCATTCATGTTTTGTCAATTGTATCTGTGTCTCAATTCAAAGAAAAGCATGAGGCATGTGCAAATATGGAAAGTGGAAGCCAAGTCATCTTCAGTTCAGAGAAACTAATGAGACAGCTTGACTTTGAGGGCAAGAAACTTAGATCCTGCTTTTCACCCTGGACCAGGACAGACTAGAAACTCTCTGGACTAGAGGTGTGTGGTTTAAAAGAGAACATTTACATTGATTTGCCAGAGATCTACACTCATAAAAACATACCTGTTTCTATAAAGAGAACATCCCAGTGTAAAAGAACCTAGGGTGCAGGCCACATCTTCATAATGGTCATCTGCCACAGATAAATGCAGACATAGGCCTCTAAATAGGACGAGATGTCTACAAGACTATGGTGCCATGGGAAGTTATTTACAGTGAGGATGATGGTTTATATACTGAGTGAACTGTCTTAGGTTGAGTCATTAATTTCACCTGAAAACAAACTCATTCTATTGCAGATGTACAGAACATAATTGTGCAACAGTTTAATTTCCCAGAAACAGCCTCTCAAGAAACACAGGAAATGTCACAAGAGGATAGTCAGTTTGTGGACTTTGTTAATACAACATTTAAAAAGGTTGATGGACACTACAGTGTAGGTCTTCCCCTTAAGAAACAAAGACGTAAAACTGACTGTGTTGTGATTCAGAGGGCAGAAAACCTAAAGACTTGACAGCAGTGTGAGACTGGAGTTTTTAATATTACCAAGTGGACAAGTAACAGCACAAGTGTTCTCGTCTATGGATTTATATAGCGAAATATAATCTATCAGGGAACCCTTGACATGACAATACTTCCTACAAAAAACAGTTTCAGCTTGATAATAACCAGTAAACCCCTCTTACTTCCATTTGGAAAAAATGCTGACACTGAAGTCTGTTTCGCTCATCGACTTCAGTATTTCTATTTAATTTGAGTTAAAATATGCTATCCTTGATATATTGAATAATTTTTTTTGTTTCATGGTGTTATGAGTCACTGAAATTTTTAAAAAGTGCACCTTACAAATACAAGTCCTCCACCCAAGTAGCGTAGACTGCCCATAAATACATCATTTAGGTCCCCATTACAGTTGCTTGGTGATGTCATGTCCACTTGAGTTTCATGGTGATCAGATCATATCATATAACAGGATGTTTTCCAAATGTATCCTTTTCACTCACCTACCAACCATAAAACACTGCAGCTGACAGCCCTGCAGCAGCATCGTCTGTGAGTTCTCTGTGTTTCCAACACGGACATGGATTATCAATCTGTGAACCAGAGTTAAAACTGTCTGTCACGGGTACTGTAATACACCCACACAACATTGATTGGCTGTTGGTACACCTGATATCGCCTGAAGAGTTCAAATTTTTCAGCTTTGGCGACCAAGTGACGAGCGACGCAGTTGCCTAGAGCGCCTCTGTTGCATCTCGGGAGGGTTAACTCCACCACATCGCGGCTGCACATTGACTTTACATGGAGAGTGGTCACCCAAGTCGCACAAGATGAAACAAATGTGGCATTTATGGTACCAAAGTTGCCCATGCCTGGCATTGAGATTGGAGCTTTGGTAGGCATGAACAATGAAACAATCTGATGGAATATGGCCACTTGGAAATATGTCCATGTTTGGAAATATCATGATCCCTCCTCAGCACCGTGGTGCAGCATGTGCCTTACAGCAAGAAGGTCACCGGTTTGATCCCCGGGTCAAGTTGGGCCTTTCTGTTTGAAGTCTGCATGTTCTTCCTGTGCATGTGTGGGTTCTCTTCAGGCATTCCAGATTCCTCCAACAGATCAAAACTATGCTTATTTGGTTCATAGGTAACTCAAAATTGCCCTTAGGTTTGTGTGTGCACGAATGACTGTCTATCTCTCTATGCGGCCCTGTGATTGGCTGGCAACTGCTCCAGCCAGCCACTCAATGTCAGCTGGGATATGCCCCTCATGCGTCCCTAACAGGAGTAAGCAGTATAGATGATGGATGGCAGATATGCAGCAATAGGGTTAGTAATATTACCTTTCTAAGGAGTAATGAGTGAACATTTTAATTTTACTTTATGACATATTTTGTGTAATTTGTTCATCGCCATTAAGCACTGCTGAGATGTAAGTTTAGAGTGTTTAAGCATTCCTAAAAGGGTCTATAGTCATCTATCATCAGCTTCAATAAAATGAAAAACAAAAACAAACTTGGTCGTCTTCTTTATTTCTGTCAAATGTGAATTGACACAACACAGAGAACAATAAAAATTACATTTACTGCCTAAGAGTGCTAAATTGTGACATCAATAGCATCACATAAAATTAACTGGCTTCAGAAAAAGCAGAAAAAGGTGTTAAATACATATTAATCTATTAATGAACAAATGTATTCAGCAATCAGTGCTTTTAATTTCCCTTTATTACACTAAGATTCATGAGAAAGGTTTCACTGATCATAACTCACTTCATGATTGTAAATATACAGAAATATAAAGATAGAACTACTCTGTGCAACAAAAAGAAACATGTACAATCTGAAAACTAAAACTGGAAGAAAACCTTACAGATTTTGATAGTCAAGTATGGAAGCTCTGCACCGACACAATTCATGTTACATAATTTTACAGTTAAAACGATGAAATTCATTTTTTGTTGACATGCAGGTATACTGATTCTATCATCTTAAAAATAACAATGCTTACTTCCATGTGAAATGAAATCAACATCTCAATGTATCAAAAAGCACCTGAAATTTGCCCATCATTTTGGGAAAATTGAGTAAAATATAATGCAGGATGTATGTCCGCCAAAGGCTTTCAAAAAAGGTTACCAGAATGAAGTAAAGCTTTATACTCCACTTTGTCAAAAATAGTATTGTAAGCAACTTTATTCATTGATATTTATTCTTTATGTCAAAACAAAATCTAAAATTCTCAATCAGTTTTTAAATGATAATGCATTTTGTAAAGATTTAACAGCTTCTGTTGGAACCTGGTATTAAAAATAAAAGACACAGAGAAGGGAAAAGCAGAACTGGAGCGATTAGACTGTGATCATGTGTCATTTAAATACCAGATTGGGGTGTTGGCCATTGTGTTGTAAACCTCACGAGTCATGAGGAAAAGTTAAGTCTTCTGATCATAAAACAGTTGTGATAACATGAGCATGAAATTGAGATCACTGATCAAGACTGCAGCTCCACGGAGCGGCTTTACCACCAGCACAAAGTCCAACATTCAGACCAGACTCGTGAGGCATTGTTCTCTACAGCAGCACTCTGTTATACCAACTTGAAACACAAATTATGGTTTAGCACAAACTCTGCAGCCCATTAATACTCTTGTACTTCAAAGGCCCCGGTGGATTAATGGTGGAGTTCATTTGAACAAGTTGTGGTTCAATCCAAGACCCAGTGTTCACATGTTGATGCGTTCTTGGGCAAGACACTTAATACCAAATTACTTTCACTGCTGCAGCAGTGGTGGTGTGGGGTAAGAAGCATTGCCTGAAAACTTCAGAGTGCCACACAAACTAAAGTCAATTAAACATTTACACATCCAACTTCATATTCAAGTGTGAATTTTGGAAATGTGTATTTTTGACTTCTTGTCAAAAATATACATCTGCAATATTTCTGAGTTATTTTTATCCATTGATATCAGAGAAAGAGCTTATTTAACAATGTGTATAAATATAAAAATCAGCCCTGCTTCATTAATAGTAATTGAAAGTGTCTGCCGTGTTTAATTGTGTTTGCGTCACAACTGCATGTTTTATTTGACAAATTACATGGTTAATAAATTCAAAGATCCTGTATGGAGGAAGACAGAGTTTGAGCTTCAATAAGGAGATAGTATGCGTATTTTGCTGCTCCTGATCTGATGTAAAGTGTGTTAAATGTTGTCTTCTAAATATTTACAAGACTGTGCCACTTATTCGCATGGAAAAGCATTTAAGAGTGTTATCATGTGGAGCAACTGGGTGTGTTGGATTTATATGTGGTCATCAGGCATGTCCAATGGCAAAAAATCCAGCTGGAAAACTCAGCTTTGTAAGGCAATGATCAATCGGTGTCCTCAAAGGAGAAAGAGGCAGAAGCTAGTGACATGACGACAGCAGGAAGTGACAAAAAGCCTGTAAACAATGGCCGGTTGTTCAGAGATAAGTGCTGGATGCTGCTAGAGGAATGTTTCATCATAAGCAAATAACAACTCTGAAATCACTTTAAGTTGTAAGTTGACACTTCTTGACTTGAATTTGCTTAAACACCTGATTTTGGTGTTTCAGTCCTGCTCAGATTGGGCTGTTTGGGTAGATCAGCTGTGTCTAAGCAGGACCATCTCAGGAAGCGGATGTGGTGTCAGCTCTGCTCACCTGACACACCGGATGGACTGTTGTATATATTTAATTTATCCATCTGGTAAAGAGTCCATAGAAAGTATCTGGGGAGGGGAGAATCTTTAAAGCATGTCCAGCAGGTGATTGGATGATCATTCAGTCAATCACATTCCAGGCATTGTAAAATACAAAACATATGCCACTTGGTGGAACAAACTTGTGCCAAAACATGTGAAAGTGAAAAGAAATCTATCAGGAAGTTTGGTGTGTTGTTTGTTCTTTATTTGATAAATGAATGCGGTCGGAAAACTGCTACCAAAGATGTTAACATCAATGCTAATCTCTGTCACTGCCTGCTGTCGACACAATCATGACTCCCACCTCTTCCTGCTCTTAAGAACTGTGTGTCACTTGGCTGTGCTGCTTTTGGCCGCTCATAATCATCTTAGATTGGAGCCTGGAAAGAAGAATCTGCCTGATTAAAGACATAGAATCAGGAAGGTCAGGCTGTTGTGCAAGGTTACAGCTTTCCAACACTGGATTCAAAAGTTTACCGTGGCAGCCCTGGCATGTTCACCCCAAAGGAGCTGGCTGTGAACTGAAAAACAAAAACACCTGAGTCCAGCATTGTCTCTTAAGCGGCCAATGACATCATAAGGGTTTTTTTTTTTTAATTGACTACTGAAGCAGACATTTTCTGAATAGCGGAGCAAGCATCACAGAAAGAGGAGGCACTTTTTCTCTTATTGCAGATGGGAAGGGAGTTATAGTTAAACAATATATACATATCTTTGTCTTAAAAACATTTAAAAAGTGTATTTGTTATGATATGGGACCTTTAAACAAGCAGACAGCTAACACTCTTCAGTGACTAACAGACAAAAGTGAAGGTTCACAGCAGGTTAAGTCCCTTATTTCCTCTGTTAAACCCTGAAATCAGCCGTAAACACATGAAGAAGACAGGATACGAACACAGATGACTACTGTCACTCATGACCCTCACTGAACCTCATTAAAACATTCTTCCAGATCACTAAACAATTAGATGTTTGTGATAAACACATGAAGAACAAACATGTAGCAGCAAACCCATGCAGCATCAGGCCATTTCCAGATCTTTCTTGTGCTGTTGTAATAAAATCTTTGTTGATTGTTAGTACCTGAAGTCCTTTTAAAAGGATTCATGTGAGTATCAGGCAGCAAGATGGATGAAAGCGTGCAGAAGAGGCAAGTGTTTACTCTTTTGCTTTGTCTGTGAACGGCACTACTCTTTTCCCAGCAATGAACACCTCCACAATGTTTCGATCATCACCTGTAAAATGGAGGAGTGAAGACAGAGGAACATAAACTTTGTGAGGCAAAATCAAGACAACGTAAAACATGAAAAATCCAGTTTATGAGTTTTTAAACAAAGTCTGATACTCTAGAGCAAAAGTTTAAACTCACCGAGATTTAAAAACTTTTCCAACAGGATCTAAAATTTTAGGTAAAGAAACTTAAATTAAAAATAAATCTTCTTTTTTTCAGATTTTCTTATGAGTGTGTAAATGTGTACAATCACAAACCTTCGGCTCATCACACTGGAAAAGGTCTATGGGTCCATAAGGAGCGGCAACATTCACCCTCAGAGCATCAAAGTCTTTGCCCACTTCAAAGTTTCCTGTCTGGCTGTCCAGGGCCAGAGCTGTGGAGAAAACACATGATAAAAGAGGCTGTTGTATATGCCCTCTTTGTGTGAAATCCCCATCAGTCACCACTAAAAATAATCTTTCTGCAGCTTCTGCTGTAGTGAATCAGGCATCTCTGCTGCAGCACTCTCACACTGAACATCTGACAGAGGCCTAAGAGACTTGGACTCAGTGGTGAGGATTACGATGAGCATGAAGGAAAAAGACTACGTTTTTCTGTAATCTGACACTGTAGTATGTGTCTGTGGTTCACAGCTGTGTTATCAGTGTTGTACGGTACCTTGGCTGCCTCCCAGAGTGGCCAGCCTGAACACCTCCTCAAAGGTGAGCGTTTCATACTTTGGGTCTTGTATGGACAGCACTTTAGACGAGTCCAGGGTTCTCCTCACTGCGTCCAGCATGGAGGCCGAGTAACCTCCTGCAACATCTGAGCGCAGAGCAGATAAAGCAAAGACATACAAAAAATTCAGAACATCACAATGTAAAATAAAGACTGATTGCAATGATTTTCTTATCACTTTAACAGATGTTAATTTTAATACACCACAAAGAGAAGATATTCAATGTTCAAAATGATTAACTTTTATTTTTATACTCATTTTGAATTTAATGTTCCCAAAAAGCTGGAACAGGGGCAACAAAAGACTGAAAGTTGAGGAATGCTCATAAAACACTAGTCTAGAACAGGTTATTGGAAACGTGTGTATTATGATTGTGTGTAAAAGGAGCCTCTGAAAGACTCAGTCATTCACAATCATGACGGGGTGACATTCACCATTTTGTGAACAACTGCAAACACTAAAGAATAAGCAATAAGTGTGACAGTTTAAGAACACTTTTTATTTACAGTTGCAAGTTAGAATTACTGATCTACAGATCATAATATTGTCAAAAGATTACAAGAATCTGGAGAAATCTCTTCCAGTAAGGGTTGAAATTCTATTTTCAAAATATTTCATTTGGATTATAGCGCTGAAAAATCACCTCGAAAAAGCCGTCAGCTGATGGTCAGCTGCACAATTCGTCAAATCTCTTTGCAGACTGAATTAAATAAAACAAAAAATAACTGACTGCTAAGAAGGGAGATTATATAAATCAATGCCTTAAACCTTCTTAATGCTGCAACAGGCTGCACGCAAGTTTTGCAATCATCTTGTATATGCTATTCCTTTTCAACTGTAAAACCAAAAAAATAACGATAAAACGAATATGAAAGGAATAATGAAACAGCAATAAATCAAATTTTTAAACATTTAAGCATCTCAGTTTACAGCAAAAAAGAGAGATGTATAATAATTTATAAACTTGTAAGATGTCTAAACTTTTTTTAATCCAACCCCAGTCATTTTTTTATAATTGACCCCTTTCCTGACATTGAAAAAATATCTTAAAGGGACTTCACATGAAATGTTCTCCTACCTGTTCCCAGCCCCAACTTCACTTTGTGTTTCAGGACGTTACGGACGTCTAAAATTCCACTGCACAACCTGCACGGATAAAGACAGAGAGAGGTTTGTTTGTTATGTAATACCACAGGAGCAGTAGAAATGCTAAATTGATTATCATCACTGCAGTGGAGCTCTCATGGGCATAAGACAGCAGGCCAAATGTTACAGAGAATCACAGCAGTGCTGATATCAAGTACGACATCACAGCCTACAGTGTGATACTGTGATTATACTACAGTTCATTAACTGAGAAAAATATTTATGACTTATGTATGTTTTAAGTTTTTTCTCTCAGTTAATCCTCCCAAGTCTGCAAGACTGCAGACACCCCTAAACAGCACTACTGATATATGTGGGGACAACTGACTTCCATTTTGAACATTAGAGAAAGTAACAATTTTCTCTCAGTCTGCCAACCAATCGATCTCTCTCAACTTCCACTTTTTTTTGTTTTTATATTAAAGTGTGCAACCAGGAGCAGCCCAATGTTAACTGGAGAAAAGACAGTAACCAGTTCTGAAAAGGAATATAAAGGTATTTGGGTGGTGCTATGAGGCCCATGGTAGCATGTAGAACAGAACCTGCTCTTAAAAGTGGCAAAATGCATCAGGAGGAATGGATGTAAATTAATTTTGTTATGGGTTTTGTGTGATGATCTTAGATATTTTTCCTTGACACCAAGGTTTAAGGAAATAATATTCAGACGTGAAAAACCGTTTCCATGAGGTTTTTTACCAAGCTCTGTTAATTTTAACTCTGACTGATATTTTTTTGTTTTGTCTCTGTGGTCAAATAACTTCTGCCTGTCCGGGTTCGAATCCAGCCTGTGACCAGTTTGCAGAGTGTCTTCCCCTACTCTCTCACCCCCTTTCACAAGCCTATCCACTGTCTCTCTCTTATCAATAAAGTCATAAAATGCCCCAAAAATACATAAAAAAAATAAAGTGATACTACTTGGCTAACATTAAAGAATAGACATCACATTAAGCTTATATTACCAAAAGGTATCATGTTAGGACATATGCTGTGAAGAAACTTGTTTTTTTTTGGAACTGTGCCATGCCTTGATGCCAAGTGGCAGGGGTAAATTAGTTGGGTTGCCTTTGAGTAGAAATGACTCTGTGTTCACTTTTTCATAGAGTGGTGCAGAAATAAGATAAAAATGTGGTGAGTTAGTGTTTAACCCTTCCTGGTTTCCTGCCAGAGTAAATGGAGTGTGGAAATGCTGTTTTTGGATAAGTGCCTTAGATGAGGTTGATGGTCCACGAGATTGTATTGTTTCCTGGGAAGTAATAAACTGAATATGATGTTACATGTTTTTGAGTCTTAAACCACTTCCATGTGTTTATAACAATGGTTGCAAACCAACTGCTAACAAGGACTGAAAAAATGGCTTGGGACTCATTGCCAGGAATTTCTGATATTTTTTTTGATCATCAGTTATTCATAGACTATTGCCACAGCCATGAAGACCAACTTGACCAGGTCACTCAGCTATGAGGAAACAAGTTACTACTATGTGATGGTATATACTGGAAGTATTGCAATCACTTCTCAGTTGAACCCCCATGTTTGTAGTTCCACTGTGGCTTACGAACAGTTGCTCAGTTTGTTTGTTAAGACTATCACAAAGAGAAGAACATGTAAGTCTCATAACATTTTTTGTTCATGATAGAGCTTATTATCTGCAATGATACAAAGCACAGTGAAAAATCCTGTATCCTTTTACTTTTAGTAGACTTGCAGTCAAGAGAAGCAGCCTGATACCAATGTCCATGTTGGCTTACAAAAACACATCATCCCTGAACCCCTCTGTCAAACTAGCATCAACCCTTTAAGTCCCAATTCAACTGCTTGACGGAAGTCCGTACATTCAGAGATTATTTTTGATGTGTTAAAACACATGTTTGTTTCTGTCAATTTCTTAGGATGCAGAAAAAACTGCAAACAAAACCAGAAGAACTGATATTTGCTTTGTGTATGATTTTAAGGTTTAAAAAGGTAAAAGGTATTATTATTTTTATCAATATTATCTGAAATATTTTACTTGACCATTCACTGATATGATGATTTATATATCATCTAAAATATATACAAACTATTTTTGTGCCTTTGTCAAACTCAGTATAGTACCATCTATTTAAGCTATTTTTGATTGCTACTTTATTTACAAACATTTCTGCATTTTCTAATTGATTTTTGTCCCAAATATTTGCACATTTTTATGTCATCACAATCAGCTGTTAGCTTTTAATACCTTTAAATCCCACACCAAGAAAATATCTGGTTTTTAGTTTGTTTTTAGTTTTCACTGTTCCTTGAGGTGTTAACAGAATCAATGATTTGATTTGTTCTGTTTTAAAATGTTAAATATTCCTAAATTTACTGATGACCTCTGCCAAACAGTTGAGCTGGTACTTCAAGGGTTAAAGAACTGCAATGTCAATATCATATTAAGCCTACATTATTATGCTAATATAATGATAGCAAATTTACCGTACACTACTGTAACATAAAAGTTTCTTGCCATCACCAGAACATCACAGGTTATGTGAAACTTACGAAATGTTGGAGTTGGGGCAGTGCGACAGTGAGGCTCCAGTCTCTCTGAACAGAGTTAACTCTTCATCAGTGAGGTGGCAGCCGTGGGCCATCACTGTCTGTGGATCACATCAACATATAATCCTGTTTATTTAGAGTTATCATAGGCATTAAAGAGCTACGGACTGACGTGAGTGTGTCCTCCTCACCTTGTCGGTCAGCAGGTTGTATTTGTGGTAGACTTGGGTGTAAGATTCAGAGTCAGGGAACAGCTCCTTCACAAGCCTCACCTCTTCAGTATTTTCACTGATGTGACTCTGTAAGAAAAACACATTAACAGTCAATCAGAGGTTAAAACTCTGCCTTCTTGAAAATGTGGATATGGATTTGTGTTCTAGCTTCTGGTTCCCTCATCTCAAAATCAGTGGGGTTTTTGGGACGAGTCTGTGGTCAAAGCCTGAAATAATGCCTGTGGTTCACACAGGCTTAATGATGATTATTCAAGACAAATAAAACAGAAAGAGGAGCCCTATTTGTAAAAGCTTTTAACAAAGTAAGCTGCCAAAAATAGCCAGCAAGTAATACTACATTCCTTTAGGACATTAGAAGTCCCAAATTTTAGTCCCTTTTCTCATAAGTTAACACAGTCTTAGATATAACAAGAACTTTTTTTGGAAGTTTCTTGCTTAAAAATCAACTCGTATGTTGAACCCCCCCACTTGACCTGATAAAGGGTCCATTGATTGGGGTGTCTTAAGGGTTGATCTACAAAATGGTATTATCTGCATCACAAAGCAATTAAATGACAACAACTAGAAAGCACTCGGAGAGCGCAGACCTCCGCCAGCGCCACAGTCCTCAGCCATATTGTCATTTTGACCAGAAATATTAGTCCTTCCTTTATTTCATGTAAATATTTAGATTCCTTGGCCATGAAAACATACCATTAGCAATTGGATTCATAATGATATCTATTTTAGTTCAGTAGTTTTTCACAGAAATCACATTTTTTGGCATGGCAGCCAGACGCTGATCCCGATCAACACCAAAATCGAATCAGTTCTTCCTTTTCCCATGCTGAACATTTCTTGAAAATTTCATCAAAATCCATCCATTACTTTTTGAGTTATTTTGTTCGAAGGCAGACAGACAGACAGACGGACGGACAGACAGACAGACAAACAAACTCTCCGGAAAACATAACCTCCTTGGTGGAGGTAACAATGCATGTGTTATTATCACATATCATTTCCTCCCTCCAAACAGCATTCAACCATGAAAAATTTGCATCAGCATGGTCTTGTTTTTTCCCTTTTCAAAAACTCCCGTGGGTAAATCTGTTTTCTCTTTTGTAGCTTTCCCCTGTGGGTGCAGCTTGGTTTGGTTGTCAGGGTAAGCTCACCTGAATGTGCAGATCGTTGTTCTTAGCGATAGCCCCCAGCTGTCCTAACAGAGCTCCGGTGCAGGATGGAGCGAATCGTGGAGATACTACAGGCTTCACCAGAGGGTACTAGAGAGAGGAAAACAGCAACAGAGGAATATAATGTCATGAAAACATTTACACAGTGTTTCTTCTTACACACTTAAGTTTGTCTATTTACTGTATTGTATTTCTTTACCTTTTTGTTCAACAGCTCTGCAATAAATCTGCAGGAAACAAACAGGAAACATCACTCGTGAATGTCAGACACCAATACACATCAGATCCTCTGTTGAGTTTCAGTTGGACAGAATGAATGAATGAATGACTACTGTTGACTAAAAACAACCAACAGAGAAAAAAAAAAACAGCAGCAAGAACATTTACATTTTCTGTAACAAAAATCTTCATGCCTGTCTCCTCTGCCTGGAGTCAGGGTCTGACAAAGTCAGTTACAACGCTGCATTGAAGCCCTTTACAAATGTTCCCATGTTAACTGCTTATTCTGATTTGCCTGGGATGTTAACTATGAAGATGATTTTTTTTTGTAAGAAAACACTGGAATAGATCGAAAAGAACTGGGCTGACGTATTTGTCCAAAAGGGGAACCAAAACAAATGCAAAAGTTTCTGTATTGTTGTTTCTTTTAGTAAAATTAAAGAAATACTCCCCAAAATTCTCTAAACTCATGTTTGCCAAAAACAGAAAATATTTGGTACTCTAAAAATAAATGGTCAATTTTCTGAGATTAACATCAGAATTTTACTTTAATCTCAGAATTTGCACACCTGTTTCGCACCGTTTCTCCAGTATTACCTCTTAAACAATATATACTTATTCTTGTTTTCTGCATGCACTTTTTAACTGTTTTTCTGTTTGCTGAAGGCCCTCTTGTTGGCTCTGTATTTTCTTGTCGCTTTGTTTTCTCTGTATATTGTTTTTAATTTGTGCTTTTATCCTTTTATCCTTGTAAAGCGTCTTTGAGTCTTTGAAAAGCGCTGTATAAATAAAATTTATTATTATTAAAATATCTTGATTGGAGTGGAATATAACACTACATTGATTTTGGATCTTCAAATGTTTTGAGCACTTTCCCTCTCGTTCACTGTCTGTTTATTAAAAATCACGTAGTAAAGAAAAACAAATAATTATCATATGACAACCAAAAGCTGCAGGTTAAAAAGACCCACAGCAGATCATGTTGACCCTGTGTACAGAACAGATGGTTAGAAAATAACCCAGCGGAGCAGATTTTTAACCAGTTATTCAAGACAGACTCACAATGGGAATACATTTAGAATGCCCCATAATTTGTGGCTTCAGGCATTTTTTTTACAGACTCAAGTTTACTTATGTGCTGGTTTCATGTCAAACAAACCCTCCGTCACTGTGCAGCAATGCAGCTTTTCAAAGATCAAGTTCACACTTCTTCAGTGTATTTCTAAGCTTCTCCAGCACCTTTCAGCTGCTGTTTATTCTTCTTTACTGAAGCAAATACATAATTAAAATGACGACTTCACCTCCTTGTATTAAATCAATAGAAGTGCTTGTATCCTCACCTGAGTTAAACAATTGTCTCTCAGTACAAGCTCAGCTTCAGGTTATTGGAACACCTAAACCAAAATCCATCAAAACTTGACATAACATCACAATTCAAGCATTTGAAAAGAATTTAATCATCTTTACGGACCCTGAACATGAGTGTCCCTAAGTACATTATACATAAATACATCCAGTTTAAATACAGTGTGTGTAGTCAGTCACAATGTCAGCTCTGTGCATCATCAAGAGCCCTCAACACGTGAATGAAACCCTCCCACACGTGTTCCTCAGTGTAAACTCACCTGCAGGTTTCTGCCTGAGACTCCTGACAGGTTTCTTTGTAATGTTTCACCGCATTGTTTCTGTCCATGCACACTTTTCCTACCAAGGCCCGCTGTCCAAAGTCATCTGGAAGAAAAACAAGGAGTGAGTGAGTAACAAAGACATAAACATTTTTCACTGGTTAGTTCACACTTTCCTTTTTCATGAGTTCCTTGGACTGTGTTCATATATAACACGTAACCTGTGAACCACAATTAACTCAGCTAAAAGGACGTTAAATACTCAAAACTCTTGTAATTTTTCACCTGCTTTAAAGTGTTTATACATAGGGATGGGTACCGAATTCGGTACTTTAAGAGGTATCAACCAAATTCTGATGGTACTACCGAGTACCGATTCACGTAAAATCAAACGGTACCATGTTTAGGTACCTAAGCGCATCCTTGTGACTGTGAAGGAGTGGAAGAAGCAGACATACTATTGGGTAGAGTAGGTGAATTTCCTTACTGGAAAGAAATGGCTTTAACATTTGGTGATGGCAGCAAATGCGACAAGGAGGATGCAAGCGAAGCATCATCACCTTCACATGGTCCAGGTAAATAAGCCTTGTGTTTAGGATGGTATTAGCTTGGCATTTTAATGTGCGTCAGTTATCATTATCAGGTCAGTTCCTCGTTCTTTGTAACGTTAATATAAATGCTTGTTTTTATTTACAGCTCTGTCTGACCCATTGTTAAACTGCCCTAAAGTTAAAGTGAGGGCTGCAGTTCATTTATTAAGTTGTGGTTCATTTTAGTTACTGGTTTTCATGTTGAAGAAATTTTTGGAACAACTACAATGTTACAATACAAACAGTTGAATGTTGTTTTGATATATATATATATGTTCAATTTTATATATTGAGAAATAAACTTACATAGAAAAAATTTGAGACCTTAATATTAAACAAATTAATATTTATTACCCCATTAACACATGCAAAAGTACAGAAAATTGGTACCGTTGAGTACCAATATCGATTCCCAGGTACCCGGCATTGGTACGGTATCAGTTCAAATGTGAAAGGTACCCATCCCTATTGATACATTTACTCCCTGTCAGAAAACTAGCAGATCACTCAGCATCATTTCAGGTCTGGTTTAGTTATGCAAAGAGCAAGAAGCAACTTCAGAAGTGTTAGCCTGAGAAGGTAATAGCAGGTGAGACAGGTGTCTGTCCATCCCTCTGATGGCTCCAATAGAACAAACATGTCCAGGTATATTCATGTGCAGTAAAAATTGGAGCACAACACTGGAAAACTCAGGCCACATCCACTTCTTATGAGGAGCGTAATCAGATGCATCTGATGATGGTTTTACATTAAAACAGCCTGTTCTGAGTCGGGCTAAAACAGAGGGGTATAAAGGCATGCTATGAAAGACATGAAAACCCAATATCCAAGTACATTTTATGAAAATAAACTTAAAATTTGTTCCCAGAACCTCTGTGACCAGTGTAAACTTGTTAAAACAGAGTACATAGGTGACCTTTAAATCTAAACTTCTGACGTGTCTTCTAAATTTGTTTATATGTAGCCCACTGTATACTTGAATTCATCTCTTTTCAATGGAAAGTCTGAGCAGCTGGAATAGGTCACAGCATTTACCCCTGTGCTCTACAAGTACTTTTTTCTTTACTTTGTGTTGCAGCAGTTCAGCTCTTTCTAATGTCAAAATCAAACTCTGCCAACACTCATACAGTCTCATCCCTGTCTTCTGCATGTTAGCCAAAATGGACACACCCACACCATGCAAACACACACACACAGCACACACTGTTCATGTAACACATGAGTCACCTTCTCTGCAGAACAGAAAAGTTGACACTGCAGACCAGCCCAGTCTCTCAGCTAAACTGTAGTCTGTACTCATTGTTTATACTCAGCTTAAAAATTTCAGGACATTTTGATTGTACATGTTTTTAAACAAAATAGAGAGTACAGATATGAATTTTATGTCTTGAATTGCTATTTTGTTAGTTTTTGTTGTTGATCCTTTATTATGTGCAAATAAGTGAACTGATAAACTTTACATGTGATCCTCATCTTATTTTTAACTGTTGTGGTCTAAATTATGTTTTATGTTGTTAGTGAAAGTTCAAGCATGGAGAATTTTGCATTCATTAAGTCACCCATTTGCTCATTTTAAGGCTGTGTCCACACACAGGCAGGTATATTTAAATAAAAAACTGATACACAACACAGGTATTCACGTTGACATAGTTATGTGAGAAAAAAAAACAACCATTAGCCTGACCTTTGACGCATGGTCTCAAAATCCTGATATCTTGGCTATCACCAGGCGAGAGGTACAATAAAGAAATAAAACCTTTGCTCAAAGGATAAAAATATACCTCAGCATGAAGGTGACGCCTTGACTCATGCACGATTCAAACTGTCACTTTTAAGGTTTATTCCTGTGTGGTCTAAAGATAATCACAGATAAATCCTATGAAATAACAGAGAGAAGAAGGACTCACACACTTGGTGAAGGAATTCTGAATTACTCCGCAAAGAACCCCGATTAGGAGAGTTTTACTACATCTGTTCCGATTTAACTCAATAAAAGAATTCCATTGTTGTTGACCTAATTCATAAATTCCCTGAACAGACTGAGTCCTTTTTCTAATCAAAGGTTTACACTCAGTAAGGGGGTCTTTTAAGGTTTTTATGGTTGCTTCTGAATATTCCATTTTAAATTCTGGCTGATCCAATGTGGACTGCTTTGCCTTTTTAAAGACAATCCGTAGACTTGGAAAATACTTCTTACAAAGTTAAGCTGTTTGCAAGACCATAGAAATCCCTGGATAAGTATACATGAACTCTATGAACTCTGGGCTGCAGCATGCTCCCTGGATTTCTCTTACTCTCCCTCTCAGGCTCTCTATCTTCAGTTTCAGTTGAATTAAATTACAAGAGCTTTAGGGGGCAGGAATGTTAGGGGTATTATAGCCAAAACAATGATAATACAAGTTAGTGGCATTATGAAAGTTAAAGGGATACTTCAGTATTTTTGAGGTTGGGTTGTATGGCGTACTTGACAACGGTCTGTGAGCTGGCTAGAAAGGCTTCTAGCAGCATTGTCCCTTTTGGACAATGACGTGAGACTCTCAGTACGGTAAATTGATGCTGCTGACATAGTTACAGTTACTTTGTGTAACTGTATGCACTTATACACCTACATAACTATGTTGGGTGGAATGTTGAACTGGGTGAAAATTTTCAGAGTGCTTTGTTTTTCCTCCAGGAAGTCCCTGGATGAAAAATGTTTAGGATGATCACATGTTACATTCAACACATTTCCATCATCTTACTTTTCCACTATCAAGCCACTTTGTTTAGGCACTGCACCACAAAAAGTCTTTGCCAGCTACATTCCAGGGTTCACCAAGAGGAAACAACCACTTCTATTTGACAAATTTTCTACCATATGACTACTGTTTTACTCTTTTTCACACTGGAGTACACACAGGAGAAGCTTCCATGGATAGAGAGTCAACAGGTCTGAAAGAAAAATAAAGAAAACTGCTACCAGGACTAGAGAATCAGAGGAAGTGTATAAATCGCAAGTTTATGTTGTCAAACTGGATAAAATACAAGAGTGACTCTGAAAAATTACTCTGACATGTTTCAAGATCAGAGGATAGCAGTGCCTCTAAACCTGCCTCTGCAGTCTTCATCTCTTCTCATGCTGAGCCTCCCTGCTGTAATGAACATCAATACTTTTATGGACCATATCCCCAGTTTTACATAATGTTGGAAAAAACAGAGGGGCTGAATAAAAGTTTGCCGTGTTAGCCACTGCTGAAGTCCAGGGTATACAGCATACACCAACTTACAACTAAATCCCACTGATGCACATCATTCATTAATATCCACGAACCAAACTGCCCAAATCTTTTCCTGAGAATGGTAAAGCATTGATCCACCTTACTCTGCCTCTAACTGGCTAGTACTCATTACCTTCACTGCTTAGATTGGTTAACTTTAGGCATGAGGACTGACGAGCCAATCAGCCGCAGAGTACGGCAGGTCATTCTGACACCTTCACTTTTACAAGTTTACTTTAAATGTTTTGCCTTTAGAATACATAATAAACAAGTTTGATAAATTTAAGCAATAGAGCAACAGCTACATTGTGTGTAATTGAGTGTTGGAAGGGATAAATAAGTGAAATGAAAAATGATAATGACAAATTTACACTTTTGAATGGGTTGTGGTCATTGTTTACCTTGTTACATTTATATCTTGCAATTCCATCACGGATCAATAAGGACTGGCCAGTCCTGTGGACTGCACCTGGTTGGGATCCAAAAACCATGAGTTTCTGTGTGTCCCCTTGAAGGAAAGTGGGAGAAAGGGACCATGCACACATACAGCTATGGATACAGTAGAAGTTACATTTTTTGTTTATGCTTCACTGGATGTCTGGTCTGCAGCAGTGTAAACTTCATCAACAAGGAGCAAGGTGTATGAACTTTGAAATACAAGTGTCTGGCCACGGAGGTACTTTTGTAGAACAACAACTCTGTCCGCCTTGGAAAAAAAGGTAAGAAAACATAGTTTGTTGAAGGTCCATGCTCGGACTGTGAAGGTGGCAGAGCAACAGATAGAAGCTGCCGTTGAGTATGCACTGGAGACTATGACTGAGTCCTACAAGACAGAAACTGAAGCTGTGTTTCGAACAGCCTACCTTCCACCCAAAAAGAATAGTACAGGTGTTACTCACCTGTTTAAATTAAGCTGGCTTTACAGAAGAGTGGCTTCACAGAAATTGGATAAAATTTGTATCTGATGGAGCCATGTTGGGGAGAAAGTCATCAATAGCAACCAGGTTGACCTCGAGATTCCCTAATCTTTTTGTTTGGCACTGCATGAACTATAGACTTTAACTCGCTGTGTCAGATGCAGTTGAGTAGGTAAACTCTGTCAATATATTTATAACTTTTATCCAGAAGCTGTACTCACTTTGTAGTCCACCAAACAAAACTGGACGTGAACTTGTAAATGCAGCAGCCAAAGTAAGCTCACAACTTCTTCAAATTGGCAGAATCTTGGATGTACGCAGGGTGGCTCAGCCTTAGGACTGTCCATGTTGTTTTGGCATCCCTGGGAGCTCTTCTGCAGAACTTTAAAAATGCTTGCTATGATGAGATGAGGTCCACCCAAGAGAGGCAAATGTACAGAGATTTGCCAGACCATGTTCAAAGCCCAGAATTTATTTGAGACCTTCCTCCATGAACTATGTCTCCAGTCACAGGAGCTTCAGTCTCACTCTTTAACCACTTTCAGACCGGCCAAAAAAACAGTTTAAACCCAGTAACAATCAGCTCCTTCTGCAGTTTGAAAGGGTTTAGTCAGAATTTTGACTCTGCAAACGACAAAGTTTTTTGTCGGCTCACCTCCAATCGGCTATAGCTGCTGTCTGATTGTTAGCAGGTTAATACTCATTGAGAAAACCTTCCATGAGCTGCTAATTTTATTGTGATAGCAGTATGAAATACACAATATCTATGCCTGCACAGTAAAATTAGCATGTCGACCTGGGTTCGATGTTCTCACTGAAGCCGATCGGAGGTGAGCCGATAAAAAACCTGGGCTGCTTGCAGGGTCAGTCGACATGGGTCGAAATGCCGATTAAACCCTTTCAAACTGCCAACAGGAGCTGATGTTTCCGGGTTTAAGCAGGTTTTTTGGCCAGTCTAAAAGGGGTATAACTCTCCTCAGAGCAGAGCATTTGCTGAAATGCTTAATAAGAGTGATCCAGTCATTAAAAGAGTCCAGGTAAGAAACACAGTGAGGCTTCGGAAGCAAAACAGACTGAGGGGTATTGGCCTTTTAGAGCATCTTAGACTCAAATCTTACATCGGGTGGTGGTCTAATAAATTTGCTAAGTATAGTATGTTGAATTCACACTTCATGAATTTTAATGATATGCCTGACAGTATGTCTGAGTTATAGTTATAAGGCATTGTAAATGCAGTATTTATAATTTGTTCTAACTTTAAAAACAATATGACACACTAGAGGCGTGTTTAGATATTTATTTTTATAGTGGCTTATGATTAAAATTAAAATGCATCATAAATTATCACAAGTGCTTATAAATAAGATTATAAAGCAATAGGGGAAATATAATGCATTATAATATCAGAATCACCACTATAACGTGTCTGTACAATGAATTATAAAGAGGGGCTTATAGAAAGTACATAGATTATTATTTGATTGTTCTTATATAATATCAGCACCAGACTTTCTTCCAATATCTCATATCCTACTGATGGTAGGTGAGCTGAGCAAAGGCCATAATATAAAAGGTCACACTCAGCCATGTGTTAGTTGGTGTAAAGTGACAGTAACAGTGTATGAGATGTGTCTTTCAGAGTGTGAGAGAGTTTTGTGCCACCGTGACCAAACATCTACTGACAAATCAGGCAGAAATTTGTGCTGGTATCAGTTTCCCAGGGAGCCTGGACTTTACACCAGACAGACTGAGAGGACAAAGATCAGGAAATACAGAGCTTTGTATTTTAAACATTTTTCATCACTTGCAAAGAAACAGATGAAACACAAAAGAAAACTAAAGGAATCAAATGTTCTGTTTTCATATTACTCCCTTTTTTTAGATGGCGAAAACAACATAATCAAGTAATCACAAAACAGCCCTTACCTTTACTAAAACAATTGAAGTTATAATGAATCATGTTTTTTGACAGTTTACATTTACATCTACATTTAACAAGGATTTTCTGCTCTGAACAGGACAAAGGTTAGAGTTCAACAACCCTGACTGCACAAAACAACGTGTTAAAGTCGCCAAAACCAGTCTCTGATGCAGTGTGATTGAATCCTTACACGTTTATGTGCGTCTGTGTGTGTCTAGGGTTGCGTAATGACACATGACACAGAGATAAGGTGCTCAGGTGAAGTAAATAACTGTGCTCTGGCACTTGTTGAAGTGAATGAATCAAACAGGAGTACTGCGGTTATATAAAACCACATCAGCTGAGTGGATAACTTTCAATTTAAGTTAGACATTTCAGGTTTAATGTTGCTCAGATTACATCATTAATTACTGGACAAAAAGGTAAAAGATCCACATGTAAAGCTGCTGCCCTGCTATGACCACTGATTGCACTTCTCTTTTTGAGCTGTGGTTTCCTTCATATAACTTGGCCTGCTAAACAGAGGGTTATCATTGGACTTCCCCAAATATGTTCCCTACCTTTCACACAGAAAACTATTTATGACCTGCAAACTTCACACCCAAACATTAGTAACCTACCACGGTGATCCCATAAGGTCATGGGGGGAAAATTGCTCAATTTCATGACCTTTTAACCATGTTGCTCAATGCCTTTTTTTTTTTTTTTGCTTTATTCAGCTCATTTTGCTTCCTATTATTATAATGCTTTTAGGACCTCAACCCTTTCAAGCAGAATCAAGTTTAAGACAGCCTCCTAAGTAGAGCTGAAACGATTCCTCGAATATTCACGAGTACTCGATTACAAAATATCCTCGAATTAAATTTTGTGCCTCGAAGCCTCGTTTAATATATAATTATGCATATAAACATATATCTGGACTACTATACAGTGCACGGTGATTGACAGGGACGGTCATTTCTGTGGCACAACGCGCCTGCTACCTCGGCTGCTGCGCGGCTTGTACAATCATGAAGGAAGAGAAAAAAGAGGGACAGAAGGGAGAGAGTCCGCAGAAGAAATGGCAGAGAGTGTCCCAAGTGTGTGGTCACTACAAGAAGGGACGAAAAGAAAACAGTGCAGTGTGTCTGATGTCAAACAGAGTTAGCTTAGCACGTAGCCTAGCATGATAGCATGTTGTTAGGGCTGCAACTATTACTATTACAGCATTTTAAATATGCTCATCACAGACATGCATCCTCTTTCCATGGTGGAGGACACAGGATTTAAGAACATGATCAGGGATTTCAATCCAAACTACACAATGCCCTCCAGAACACACTTCACAAATATAATTGTAGAATTATATTACTGCTTTGTAAATCAGTATTGTATTGGCTTTGTTTTAAGCCAGCACTGGTTTAAACTTTGAAAGTTGTTAAAATAAAAACCCTTTTCTGAGGAATAAACGGCATTTGGTTGCTCATTTTGAAAGCCCTAACATGTTGCATTATATACAATTGATTTATTTATTTAAAAACAAAAAAGTATATTTTGTTAGAGTACTCGAGTATTTGAAGAAATAATCGACAGAGTACTCGATTCCAAAAATACTTGATAGTTGCAGCTCTACTCCTAAGCTTTCAGAATATTTATAATGAACTGGTATCAGATTGGTGAATTCTGTGTTGTATGACTATAGGGACAAAACAATAATCAAAATTAAACTTTAATCTGAATGAACTTTTTTCAAACTACACACAGATTAGTGCTAAGCCTTTTCACACCTGGGTATGGTTCTGTCAAGACTTAGCTTTTAAAAGAGCAAAAAGTAAGAATGCAAAAAAACTAAAGGTAGAAGCGCTTAACATATTTCCACTTGTTTCTCCAGATGTTTTTTTTTCAGTCAAATTACTCATTTGTGCCACTTCTGGAAGCACTTTCTGTCTCAAATGTTATGAAGGAAAGTGCATGTTAAATTAATTATGACATTAATATGGAATTGTGTTAGTCAAGGTCTGTTATGTAGGAAAAAAGTTATTTTCAAAGTTTTTCCAAAAGAAAAAGGCTCAAAGTAAAATGAAAAGTGCCTGGTTTCAGCAAGGCTTCCATAATGTTCTACTTCCCTATACTGTGTCATATCACATAACAAAACAGTGTAATGCTATGTAACTGTGATTAGACTTTAAGAGTCTCAGTCCTGGTTTCATATTATATTTTCACCATCTTAACATTCTGACAATCCATTTTACTGGCCGTCACTCTGCTTCAGCAAAGTCTAGGACAATTACAAGCACATCCTGTTTCCTATAAACTCTTCACGATAATAGTTGTGTTGACAGGCTATTCAACACTAAATGATTATGAAATGAAGAACACAGATTTCAGGTGGAGTCTGTCTGGCTGTGGTGGCTGTGCTTTAGTGTGACATGATTTTAAAGCAGTAAATCAGTAACCAGGTCAAAACGTGGTCGTTTTCAGCATGGTCACATTGTTATAGACTGCTAGCTTACACTCCTTACTCACTGACTTCTGCTCGAATCTCCACTGCTTCACTGCAAAACTGTATTTCTCCTCTTTAGTAGTAAATGTATCTCCTCATTCTGATCTGTTTCTTCTCTGTTGAAAGATACATGGGGTGGGCACGCACATCCTATGTAGGGTGCTGGATCCAAAAGATTCCAAGCATGAAAAATGTATAAGGAGATCAGCTCAAAAGTTTAAAGAAGAGCGGTTAGGCTCGAAACATCACTTTTTGACAATAAAAACCTTCAAGGGAGCTACTTTTTGGTGTGCGGATCTCTTTATACATTTTCCTGTTTCTTCTCTGTGACACCTCACAGGTTTAACGTCAGAAGTCTCTCGATAAATGCATACCTCTAGATAAAAATCATCCTAGTCTATGAGTAGAATCGTCATCATGATCCACATTTATAAATGATTAAATTTAGCCAGACAAAGAGATTCTCCTTGTTGTGATGGCACAGCTATTCAAATGTTTAAAGAAAATGACTCCAGAGCTCACAGTCACATTTTTGTCAAGAAAACAAGAAAATTGGGCACATCTGATTGGTCAACAAAAAGGCAGGAAGTAATCATCTTCTCTATAAGGGTCAAAATAGAGATCTTAAAACATCGCTGATACTTTTCAACATGAGAAATGTGATTTAAAAAACAGAGTTATCACTGTGAATCCACTCAAACAAAATTTCTGAATGAAATGCCCTCCATGGCTGGACTATAGATTGATAAAAGAGTGAGCTTTCAAACAAAATTGTCCCCATAAAGATCCATCAAAAGCTTCCAAAGATGGCAAAAAAATGAGAGTGTCAGTGACTCTTATTTTGTTTTCCACATAGTGATCCCATGGAGTCAAGTCAAGTTTATTTATATAGCACTTTTCCTACAACATTTGTGACTCAAAGTGCTTACTTTGGAGCTGGGAAGGTTTCAGCTTTATAGGTAACTACCAGGACCAATGTGTTTTACCTTACAATAGCAAATGCTTAGATTCCTCACCTCCAAATAATAGTCTTTTCCTCTAAATAATAAATGAATAAATAATCAGAGTGTGATACATGTCTTTGTATGGTGTAATGTTTGGCATCTTACGTGCGATCTGTCCCAGCTGTAAAGAAGAGTCGGTGTGTATGGTAGCGTGGTAGCATGCGGTGGTTGTTCCGTTTCTTAGGGTCCGTTTCTGTGAAGCACAGGGTTCATATGACAGGATTAACAGTCAGAAATATGTTGTTTAACCAGACTGCATAATCCCACTATAATTATGATCTCTGTGACAAAAGAAAGGTGCCTCACTAAAATCTCCACTTGTTGCAGACTGAAATTTGATCTACAGAGCAGGAACAGCTGGATTCATGAGAAGTGTACAAACTATGAGGGTCCACTTCACAATGTTAGTGTTGGCAGCTGTTTGATTTGGTCTTAGTTCAAAGATGAAAATGTGACATGGCATGAGCCTTTACCATCTCTCATATTTTTGATGTTTTGTTGGAAAAATTTGGTTGAGTATTTGTCATTAAAAAGTATTTAGCTTTTTAAGTCAAAATGTTTTTTTCTCTTGAACTGTCAGGATTTTTCCTATAAAATGTATATGTGACAAAGATTGTCTGATTATAATACATTAAAAACACATTGATTGAAGAAAAAAACTGTTAAAAATATGGACTGACCTAAATATTGAACTTTTACTTCTGTTGGACTATTCTGACCTTGCAGTGCAGCTTGATCCTCCTGCCTTTATGTCTGAAAGCAGGCAGATCCATCTCGCCAAACTCCACTCAACAGCTACTGTGCTCTGCCTGAAGTGGCATGGCCCAATCACCATCCTTTAAACAGGAAGAGGGAGGAGCTACACGCCAGACAATGGCAGGAAGCTACTGATCGTATGGAGATTAGCATAGATGCTAACAGCTTCAGCAGCGGTTTTATCAGATCTGGGCAGCATTTTTTTAAAGAACAACAGTGAAAGCATTTCTTGATAGACATGGAATTTACCCTTTGTTCTGTGAACTGGCTCACTTTTGTATTGTACACCATGCCAGTAGTGCCAGTCTACTCCATTATCTGATTGGCCTGTCATGAATGCAGGGCTGCCAACTCTCACACACTGGCTGTGAGACTCATGCAGGGGGTACCCAGGGGTCGTTCCACTCCTTCCATTAAGTTGTCCCCCAAAAAATCCAGTTGAAACACAATCACCATCCTTTAAACAGGAAGAGGGAGGAGCTACACGCCAGACAATGGCAGGAAGCTACTGATCGTATGGAGATTAGCATAGATGCTAACAGCTTCAGCAGCGGTTTTATCAGATCTGGGCAGCATTTTTTTAAAGAACAACAGTGAAAGCATTTCTTGATAGACATGGAATTTACCCTTTGTTCTGTGAACTGGCTCACTTTTGTATTGTACTCCATTCACAGTAGCACCTATTATTGTCCCTCACACAACACAGTCTACTCCATTATCTGATTGGCCTGTCATGAATGCAGGGCTGCCAACTCTCACACACCCCCTTCAGCTACAGTGATCATCAGTGGGCAGGGTGCGCGGGACATGGGTTTCAAATTGGCAACCGCTATGTCTTCTGTGCCCAAAGTTATTTTCTTTGCATATAAAGAGTTTCAATCAGATGGAAGACGAAGACACACCAAGTGCACGACCTGCAACACTTCCATAAGCGAAAAAGAGGGCACAACATCGAACTTTATCCACCACCTGAGGACACATGAGGCCAAGTAAGTGACACCTGCAAATGTTTGTTAGGTAGCTAACGTTCCTGCCATAGGTTAATATGGCAGGAACGTTAGCCCGACCTATGTGCTCAATATGGAGCTAGCAAAGCTAACATTAGTAAAGAGAGTGTACGTGTGTTGTATGTGTGGGAAGATAAGGTTTCTCTCTTCAAGATAAAAATCTGAGTACTTTTTGGGTGAACTGGGGAACAATGGTGAGGGACTCGACCCGTCATAACCTGTGACTTGACTCAACTTGCTTGGGACTCAGATCAGAGGGACTTGGGCAACTGTCTGGTACAATGCAAGTAACTGAACTTATAATCAGATTGTTTGACAATTTTAACTATTGAAATCTCTCCACCAAACCTCACTCCAAGATTTTTTGAAAAGTCGGCAGCCCTGTGAAAGTGATTGACGGAACAGTCATCCAATCACCTGCCAGACGTGCTTTTGAAGGGTTCGGCAGTCCTTAACTACTGTTTTGGGCTGTTACCCTGATGGAAAAGTGCTGGGTTCTGAGTATTCCTCAGCAAGTTCATTTATATTTGATGTCCACACTTGTTGTTACTCCTTCTAAAATTAGTGTAAATTGATACCATATTCATTACTTTTCTGTCTGGTGTAAAGATAGAGGCAAAGGGCCCTTATTAGACAGCAGGAAGTGTGCTGTTGTTTTGGCTGCTGCTTCAGCCACTCCTTTCTCCATGTGTCAGCCTGCTCCTTGTTGTTGGTGTGTGTAGCCATGTGAATATGACTGTTAGGATGTGTATGAGGTAAGTGCGTAGTGTTCTTCCAATGTGAAATCCATGAAGGCTCTGATGCCGATTTTCCAGGCACAAGTTACACACTTTCCATTGGACAGGATGTCTGCAGATGGTCCAGAGGACTTACCCAGTGTTCACTGGAAATATCAATAGCATGGATGACGCAATGTTAAAAAAATAATCTTAAAATAAACAGATGCGTCTCGATCTTCTTTATCATTAAAAAGATTTTCAACAATTTTTCGTCTCAACCTTCTAAGAGGGTGAACTGTTATGCATTTATGACAGTCCTCTAACCCCTTTTACTGTTTATGAAGAACAAGCTCAGTGAGTATGTGTCCTAAAAGAAGATGGAGCTGACTGAGCAACAAAGTTTTGATTTTAGGCCTTGGAGCACATTTAAGGTGGTTTATGATGCAGTCGTCTACTTTATTCTCAAGACTGGAACCTCACGAGCTTTTACATCAAACAATAAAACATGTTTCTTCTAAAATAAATAAAACATTTTGGATTTTTAACGTAAGACAGCTGGCTCTAGCATTTTGTTCTCATCTGGTTAAAAATATGATGAATTTCAGAATGCTTTTAACCTCACCACAACTTGAGTGTAGACTTTTTTGGCAAACTCCAAGTCCTCGAACTGAGACTCAACAGGAAAGGTGTATGTGTTGAGCCACTGCAGTAAGGG
This sequence comes from Scarus forsteni, assembly GCA_036419115.1. NCBI lineage: Eukaryota > Metazoa > Chordata > Actinopteri > Labriformes > Labridae > Scarus > Scarus forsteni. Next base: position 48,947,070 of record JAZDUH010000066.1, on the reverse strand, counting down.
CATGTCCAGGGCTGTGCCAGCAAAACTGTACTGAGATGCATGAATGTGTGTGTCCACGAGTCCTGGCATGATGAATTCACTGTGGAGCAGGACCAGAGTCACAGTTAAAATGATAAAACATTGTACAGATAAAATGAAGCTCTCTGGTTTATCACTGATATAACCTGCTTACTGTTTTTCAAGTTGGATGAAGTTATCCACGCTCCATCCAAAATTTTGAGACAGAGTTTGTTCCTCTGAGCCTTTATCTATGAAAGCAATCTGGAACAGAGATGGAAATCGTCTTCTTAGACATTAAAAACAATTATGCAAACATTTTTATGAAGTCAAGAATGATGAAGACAACAACAGCTAAGAGTGTAGTCTGGCTCCAGGGCCCTTATGTATTTTTACAAACAAGGCATGTAATGTGAAAGTGTGACCCAAGCTTCCCTTTATGAGTTAAAACTCCCCTGTCTGTGGGGGGTTGATTGACCTGTCATCAGCTTATTTTTCTCTATCTATTCATTTAACCCTTAAATAAGCAGACATGCATGGATATATAGGAAATTAATTCCTGGGTATTTTCTGATGTGTCTACGCTGAATATTTGATGAGACATTTTTTCAAATCATGAAATAAAATTTCCATTTCCGACATGTGTCTTCCAGGACATTTTGTTTATTAAAGGAAAAGTTCGGTTCCTGCAGCTTTTACATTGTTTCTAGAATGAAGAACAACAATATACTCACCCAACGAGTGAATTCACTTTTTGCGAAGTCCTCCATGTGATGAAACTCACTAGGAACAGGGACCATGTGTGTGTGAGCCTGATAAGTAGCATGTCCAGGCTGTGCCAGCAAAACTGTACTGAGATGCATAGAATGTGTGTGTCCACGGTTCCTGGCTTGATGAATTCACTGTGGAGCAGGACCAGAGTCACAGTTAAAATGATAAAACATTGTACAGATAAAATGAAGCTCTCTGGTTTATCACTGATATAACCTGCTTACTGTTTTTCAAGTTGGATGAAGTTATCCACGCTCCATCCAAGAATTTTGAGACAGAGTTTGTTCCTCTGAGCCTTTATCTGCAATCTGGAACAGAGATGAAATCGTCTTCTTAGACATTAATTAAACAATTATGAAGCATTTTTATGAAGTCAAGAATGAAGACAAACAACAGCTAAGAGTGTAGTCTGGCTCCAGGGCCCTTATGTTTTTTACAAACAAGGCATGTAATGTGAAAGTGTGACCCAAAGCTTTATGAGTTAAAACTCCCCTGTCTGTGGGGGGTTGATTGACCTGTCATCAGCTTATTTTTCTCTATCTATTCATTTAACCCTTAAATAAGCAGACATGCATGGATATATAGGAAATTAATTCCTGGGTGAGTATATTGTTGTTCTTCATTCTAGAAACAATGTAAAAGCTGCAGGAACCGAACTTATCCTTTAAGGGTATTTACATTTTTCATCTATCTCTGGATAAAAATGGATCAACTTTAAAATACTTTACGAATACTCAACAGACTCCCTTTCCATTCATGTTTGTATACAAGGATTTAAAAAGTGAATGGGATTAAAAGTGATTTTTTTCAAACGTGTTTCAAATGTGAATGCTCTAAATATTAAAATAAAACCAACTCATCAAGAATCAAAGACAAAAATAACTTATTTTTTAAAACTATAGTCCCTTTGGCGGTGGTGGTTCCCATCGGGCCCACAGAGTATTGCCAAATTCTGAAAATCTGATGTAGAAAAACTGTATATGTTTGTCTAATAACAATATTCCAATAACTCCATCAATCTTTGTAACAGTGGACTACATAACAATATAACTATGAATGCTACTCCCAAAACAAGTGCAAGTGAGACTGTTTAATCAGCAAAGACTTTATTTTTGATCTGACCCCCAGAAAGCTAATTTAAGCCAGTATCTAATCAAGGGGGAACAAGTAAAATGAGACTCGAAACCAGTGATGGAAAAAGACAGCTCCAGAATTGTATAAAATGTCTTTCCTTGTGGCTAGCAGTCTTACTGTTAATATGAACTGATCTTTAAAGGTTAAAAATATACGGATGGACATTGGTTGGTAATTAACAGGAAGGGGAAATTAAAATGGCTAGATCTTTATGTTGGTGGGACCAAAATATTCACCCCAAGTCTTCCTTGCATTGTAGCCTCCACACACTCATTACTGCATGGAAGGGTTGATATAATTTGCTAAACAATTTCATCATCAAGTTCTCTTATTTATCTGACTCTTAAAGGATAAGTTCGGTTTCGACAGCTTTCACATTGTTTATAGAATGAAGTAGAACAACATACTCACCCAGAAGGCTTTCCTGATCCAAACAGTGCTTCAAGAGATATTTAGATCCAAAATCGAGCGGCAGACATCCGTATAATGGTAGCACATAGGGCATGTATAGCGCCACTCCTAAAACTGCATTAACCGTCCAAAAACTCATTAGTTTCACCAATATTTCATCATGGTCCGCTCGTACTACTCCTCCATTACAGTCTGTGTTTCTCCAGACATGTTTTGTGGCTGTGCTGACCTCTGAACTGAAGAAGAAGAATGTTTGCCTCCGCGCATGCGCAGTAAAAAACTGAAACTGTAAAGACACCCATCATATTCAAAGTTCTCCTCAACATCTTCATCCGATAGATATTCATCCATTTTGCACAAAACTGGAAGAAGAAAGTCGTTGTGTAGCTGGCTGTCTTCCCCTGAAACAATGAGCCGAAATATTGGTGAAACTAATGAGTTTTTGGACGATTAATGCAGTTTTAGGAGCGGTGCTCCCGAAGCACTGTTTGGATCAGGAAAGCCTTCTAGGTGAGTATATTGTTCTACTTCATTCTAAAAACAATGTAAAAACTGTAGAAACCGAACTTATCCTTGAAGTCTTTCTGTTAAAATGACCCAGAGGAGTTGAGGAAACAATCACGGCAGACGAGACAGGGGCGACCTAAAGGTGTTATCACATCTGAAAGTTCTGACCAGGGTTCGCACCATGGTTCTCATTTTTGTCACTTTGTATACATTTAGTCTGGTTGGTTTTGGTTTTGGTTTGTCATTCACAAACAGACTATCAGACTTTTCATGACAGGCCTAATATTTTTTTATTTGGAAAAAGTTATAGTATATGTTGATGTTCCTAGTTAGCCTGTGGTAACATTGGTATGAAGTGCCAGACCTTACAAAATAATGCTTTCACACTGCACATGAGCTGATCCATGGTACTGCTTGGTGTGGACCAAGATCACTTCTTTAGGATGGATCAGAGTTGTGCTGTTTGGTCCAGCCCATCATCTGGGGGAGGTCTCACACCTGCAATTTTTTTAGGGGTAAAACCGAAAAGTCTGGGGGTGGAAACCCAATGCACATGCTGAAACATTTGTTTAAGCATGAAGTATAAAGATGTGTTTGATCTTTTTGATACAGAAAACTGGATACAAAGTCTTTTCCCCACAAAAAATCCAAAAGGATCATAAGATCCTTCGATCATAACTGATGGAGTACTGAATACGCAGAATCAATAATGTCATTGGTATCAATAACATCTTAGCAATTCCTGTCCTTCACCTTACATAGTGCTTAATAATTGTTTTTTCTGATTTTTATGTTTAGTTTTCTGGTTTGGGAGAGTCATTCTTTAAAGGTGGAAAACTCAAGGTAGAGTGTTGTTTAAAAATCTTTGGTGAAAAAGCAGACTACTGTAAAGAGTCCACAGCACTTCCGCTGTGATTCTGATGACACTGAAGCTCAGTCTTGGTCACATCTTTATATCCTGAAATCATTAAGATTTCCTCTGTCACTATGGAGATCCTGCTTTTCTCTGGATAATGGATATTTTATGAATTGTTAACCCATTTGTGTATGAAAGGGCCTCTTTATACTGCTATCAAGGTTTCTGTGTTTGAAATCTGAGACACATTGAAAAGCAACGACTGCTCATTAATGGAGACGATGATGTCACAGATTGTGTCTTTGTGTCTGGGGAATATGAATCCTCTTAATGCTTAAATTTTCATTCAAAAAGCATGCAGCCTAAAGTGCCTCTCAGAGATTAGACTGACAGGAAATAACTGTAAACATAGAGAAGCAGTAAGTAAAAGTCATAAGAAATAAATAAGATGAAAATAAAATCATTACGATAAAATGCATTGGAATAATTATGACCTGTAAAACTGTTTCGAAAGAGTGAAAAGTTAAAATTACAAAAATAAATACTAGAGGTTAAACAATGGGTTGTCATTATAGCCTTGAGTGACAGCAAGTTTTAAAGTTAAAGGGCATAAAACTTCCAGTGGTGCTGTAATTTTTTCTTTATTTATTTTAGATGTTTTATTCTGATGTGTTCTTCTTTTTTTTTGTCATTGTGTTCTGATTGGTTGTGTGAGGAACTTTTATTGCCTGGTAGCTGAAAGCTGCTACAAATAAACTAGCCTTTCCTATCAGGTATAGTAAATAACACCAGTATTTCTTTGTTCTGTTATTTATTCCATGTCTATATGATTTCATAAGGAACAGATATAACTTTTTATTTAAATACAAACAAATACTTCAAGATGGATAACATATTTTGAAATAGGTTTGGATATAGGAATTTAGTATTCATTAAACTTGAGGGTTTTTTTTAATGTACTTTATAAGACAAGGATAGTTGTTGACTATTTTTTATAATATGTAATGATTGTATACAAAGTTAGTAATAAACTGATGAATACTGACACAGATTGAATGAATGACATGTACTGGAGATGAGCAATGAATCAAATTTTAATGGAGAACACATATACTACCTTAAACAATGATGACAATTTAGTAATCAAGACTTGAAGAATACATGAAGTGACATGAACTTTCTTTTTCCTTGTTATTATTAGAATTATTTCTGGGTAATTGTGTCTTTAATGTATGCTTTTATATATTGTCTGTTCTTTAATGTTCAAAATGAAAGTTTGAAAAGCAAATACATTCAGCATTCTGAGTATCTAATATCAGTGAGTAATTGTTTTTTATAGATCTCAACACCCATGAAAATATTCACGATTTCATTTTTTGCCATAGTCAAGCTGCTCTTAAGTGAACTTTTACTGGGTTTTGTTTATATTGATATAAATAGTTAGGGAGGGAAAGCACACAAATTTGCACTGAAGGAAATGTTCAATTACTTTGATAGTATTTTACTCAAGTACAAGTGAAAGTTTAGCTCTTTGAATCTGCTCAAGTAAAAAGAAAAAAGTATTTTAATTAAATTGTATTTCAAGCTCTGAGTATTTTAAAGTACATTTTGCTGTGATTGTAAAAGTGAAGCATCTTTGTGTTGTTCTGATGAAGATTCAGATGAGTCCAAACATGCTGACATGACAAATCCCTGCAAAAGTTTTTTAATTTTTTTAACCACATTAGAGTACGTCAGATTTTTCATGTCAGAACTTGTGTCTCAATGAACTAGGACAGTCTTCAGTCTGTTTTTAAACTGTTCCTCTTCCTCCATCATTAAAGAGCAGCAGATTCTGCATTTCATCATGGCATGTCTTGAATCGGTTTTCTCTGAAAGTGAAATTACTTCATCTGGATGACTCAGTGTACCACTGTGTGTCACCACCTTGTATTTCCAATATTAGGTAACAATAATGGCAGTGAAAACAAGTTTTATACACTATGACAACCTTATGTAAGCACTCCTCTGACCAAGTAAACACAGAAAAAACAGGTTTATCTATACAGATTGACAATTTCAATTAAATCTCAAAAACTTTATTTCAAATGTATTTTAAAAACTCAAAGTTGTTAATAAGCCATCAATTAAAATGTGACCAACCCTTAAAAACAATATCTTTCTGATATAATTTATGTCAGAGATCAAACCTTTATCAGTTCAGTTTCAGTGTTGCTTCAGTGTTGAGTATTTCAACATTAAGCTTGGCATCAGTATCAGAGATATGATGTTGACATTGCCATGACACTTTTCACTGGTTTATTGTTGACTTTCATTATTTTTCTTAGCATTCTGATAGTGTGTGAGATGTAATTATACAAAACATTCACAAGTTAAGTAAAAGTACTAAGTCCATTAAATAAGAACAAACCTATTTTTGAAAATGTACCCAAAAATACAAAAAAAGTCTACTTAATGAAAGAGACTCGATTAAACTGTATTACTTAATCTGCAGCTCTGCCAATACCCTCATATATACTTCGACAAAAGTTAGTAATTAGTAATACCACAATATTTTTTGAGAAAGTGTACTTCTAAAAGAACTTCTAGTTTGCATATCTGAGAAAACAAACACAATTCTCCAAAACTACTTTAGTATTTACTTTATAATTTCAATATTATGAAATGATTAATGTCCAACAGCTCATCCACAACATTTCAGTACATCTGGTCAGAGTTATTAAGAAACTGTTCTGACAGTTGTACACCAGAAGGTAAAATAAAAGATCTGACGGACTTTACACTCCGTTCTCAGAGAGGCATGGAGGCAGTGCGGAGGTTTTACGCAAAACTTGGATTAGCTAAACAGCGCGTAACTTTATTTTACCTTAACTTTTATAGTTACCATTTTGGCTCACTGAAATATGCTCAACTGTGGACTGGCTCTTTGACAATGCAGTGAAAAATTGGATTTTTCAAAACGCTTGAAAATTCTTCAAAGTCTCTGAGGACATGTGACAAACCTTTCCCTCCGTGTCCACTCCGAGGAGCGCATCTTCCAGGACCAGCAGCGCCGTCTGCGGGGTCGAGTGGACAAATGTCCCCCTGAACACGTGGGAAATGCCCGTGTTGGCTTTGACAGAGTTCGCCATCCTTGCTGTTGAAGTGGAGCAGTCAGATACCTGCTGCAGGCGCTCCGACTTTTATTCTCTGAGGACTGTGAACTCTGTAAACGCACAGCGGCATTACGCACAGCTCCACCTGACTGCAGTGGAGATCTGCAGCCAATCAGAGAGAAGGGTGTGTGTTTTTGTGTGTGTGTGTGTGTGTGTGTGTGTGTGTGACAAGTGAGACTGGTTTTCTAGTTTAGCTTTGGTTAACAGGCAATGGGAAGAGCTGCGTTCACAAATTCTATCAGATCAATGCAGAATACTTTTAGGTGCGTTTTTTCCAATAACAATGTCCGTGTCGGTCCTTTCTTAGACTGCCAACCATCCATCAGCCATACCGATTATCCCTTTGGAGTTGAGGAGGACTGGAGTCTTTCTCAGCAGGTGTCGGAGAAGAAGCTTGAAGCAGTCTCTCGCAGAGAGAGCCACTCAGGTTGCACTTGAAGTACAAAACCCAAAACCAGTGAAGTTGGCACGTTGTGTAAATCGTAAATAAAATCACAATACAATGATTTGCAAATCCCTTTCAACCTGTATTCAATTGAATACACAGCAAAGACTAGATGCTTACTAACTGGTAAACTTTGTTATTTTTTGCAAATATTAGCTCATTTGGAATTTGATGCCTGCAACATGTTTAAAAAAAGCTGGCACAAGTGGCAAAAAAGACTGAGAAAGTTGAGGAATGCTCATCAAACACTTATTTGGAACATCCCACAGGTGAACAGGCTAATTGGGAACAGGTGGGTGCCATGATTGGGTATAAAAGCAGCTTCCCTGAAATGCTCAGTCATTCACAAACAAGGATGGGGCGAGGGTCACCACTTTGTGAACAAATGCATGGGCAAATTGTCCAACAGTTTAAGAAAAACATTTCTCAACCAGCTATTGCAATGAATTTAGGGATTTCATCATCTACGGTCCGTAATATCATCAAAAGGTTCAGAGAATCTGGAGAAATTACTGCATGTAAGCGGCAAGGCCGAAAACCAACATTGAATGCCCGTGATCTTCGATCCCTCAGGTGGTACAGCATCAAAAACCGGCATCACTGTGTAAAGGATATCACCACATGGGCTCAGGAACACTTCAGAAAACCACTGTCAGTAACTACAGTTCGTCGCTACATCTGTAAGTGCAAGTTAAAACTCTACTATGCAAAGCGAAAGCCATTCATCAACAACACCCAGAAACGCCGCCGGCTTCGCTGGGCCCGAGCTCATCTAAGATGGACTGATGCAAAGTGGAACAGTGTTCTGTGGTCTGACGAGTCCACATTTCAAAGTGTTTTTGGAAACTGTGGTCGTCGTGTCCTCCGGACCAAAGAGGAAAAGAACCATCCGGACTGTTATAGTCGCAAAGTTCAAAAGCCAGCATCTGTGATGGTACGGGGGTGAATTAGTGCCCAAGGCATGGGTAACTTACACATCTGTGAAGGCACCATTAATGCTGAAAGGTACATACAGGTTTTGGAGCAACAGTCTGTATGTTGCCATCCAAGCAACGTCTTTTTCATGGATGCCCCTGCTTATTTCAGCAAGACAATGCCAAGCCACATTCTGCACGTGTTACAACAGCGTGGCTTTGTAGTAAAAGAGTGCGGGTGCTAGACTGGCCTGCCTGTAGTCCAGACCTGTCCCCCATTGAAAATGTGTGGTGCATTCTGAAGCGTAAAATACAACGGAGACCCCGGACTGTTGAACAACTTAAGCTGTACATCAAGCAAGAATGGGAAAGAATTCCAGCCGAAAAGCTTCAAAAATTGGTCTCCTCAGTTCCCAAACGTTAACTGAGTGTTGTTAAAAAGAAAGGCGATGTAACACAGTGGTAAAAATGCCCCGTGCCAACTTTTTTGCAACGTGTTGCTGCCGTTAAATTCTATGTTGATGATTATTTGCAAAAGAAAAAGTTTCTCGGTTCGAAAACTTAATATCTTGTCTTTGCAGTGTATTCAATTGAATATAAGTTGAAAAGGATTTGCAAATCATTGTATTCTGTTTTTATTTATGATTTACACAACGTGCCAACTTCATTGGTTTTGGGTTTTGTGACTGATGTGAATGTTTTAGATGAAAAATAGGTGGCCCTGGGGGAGAGCTCATGAGTAGACTGAATTTGACCTGGTTTCATTCAATATGAAGATGGCCGGATGCATGACCAGGATGCTAACCCCTGGGGTTAGGTAAATGGCTGAGGACTTAAGACTGATACATAAGGTGATAACACCCTGGGTCAAAGGTTAAAGGACCCTCACTGCAGGCTATCATGGGTTTGCTCTGTAGGTCACTGGTCATTTATCTTAGATGCTCTGTTCCAATGAGAGTCCACTCATGCATGTCTTTGTATGGTTCAGACAATGAGTCTGGTAAATACATTTCCTCTTAAAATGCCTGGGAGGTCTCATATTGGCTTGAGCCTCTGAGGCTGTCTGGAGTGCCTGATTCAGACACTTGCTTGCTGTAGTAAACTTCTTTTATATGCAAACAAGTCTGTGTCGGCAAAGCTTCTTCATCCTCTGCATCTACACATCAGTGCATCGAAAACTACACACTCACACCTAGATTCACAAGCCACCCCAATGTCCTTGTTTTTGGTAAGTGGGAGCTGGTGGCCCTGGCCAACATGGGGCTCGAACCAGCAACCTTCTTTCTGAGACACGTGTACTACCTGCAGTTACCATGCAACCCCTTTTAAACAATTTCAATCTCGTATTCACTCTTTACAACAATAAAAGCAACTGCAAGCCATTGACTATCATGCATTTTTCACATAACAGTGATTTTACATTAATATGATTTTTCAATATAAATAACATGTAAGCATCCAAATGTCTTATGACTTACAATAATTCCAAATATAATGAAAATGTGTTAAACTATTCTCAGAACATGAGCAAAATAAAATACATTAAATATGTGGACCTTTGTAAATACAGTGTTTAAAAATTTTCATAGACCGACTGACATAAAAACAAGAAAACAGAAGTGTTTTGGAAATCTTTCAAAGCTTGTTTAAGGCTAAAAAGTTATTTTTAGTTACTATTTAGGTCTTATATCTACTGAACGTGAGATGTTTCCATCAATATGCCTTGGTATTATATAACCTAAAAGCTGGTTCTAGCTCCAGGAAATCCTCAAACCTCATTTTAGGGCAAAATCCCAAAGGGGAACATTCCACTTCCACAGCTCATTTTGTCCAAACACGAAAGAAGATGCAGTAAATTATATCATGAAAGCTTCCCAGGAAGTAAACTGAATCCCTCTCAGGTCCTTTTACCATCAGCACATTGTTTTGTGTTAAACTGCAGTTCGGTAATATCTGATTTTTTCCACAAAATACACTTTGAGACTTTCTCCTCAAGACTGTAATTAAAAATACAGATGTTTCCTGTGCACCGTAATAAAAACAAAGTTATCCCCAGGTGATACCTTATTTTGTAAGTACATTTTAAACAAACATCCAATTAATTTTTTGGAAGACTACTTGTACAGACAAGAGAAGTAAGGGCAATGAGGGTGAAGATAAGTGGAGTAAAGCAGGTGTATATGTGATGAACAGACTGATCCCGGAGGGCTAACAATAGAGATTTTTACATCGGTAGGATGGTCTGGATAGACAGCAAAACGTAAACCTTGATGTCACATCAGTAGTTACAAACAGAAATGTCGACTGATTAAGTGTGTTTGATTATGTTTGTATTTCCCCTTGTCTGCCTTATCTTTCTAGCTGAGCACTGTGTCCAATGATAGTGATTATGTCTGTATTTTAAACTGTACACGTTAGCTGACAGAAGCTGCTTTGTTTGGACACTAGATTGGTATTTATCAGCTGGGTAACACAAGGACATATTTACAGGTAAAACATTAAGGGCCAGATCCTCAAAAGGGTTGCACTGCTTTGCAAAACATTTGCAAAACCTGTGCAAATGACAGAAAAACTAGTGTGCAATCCACAAAGCATACGCAAAGGGTGAAATGCACGCAAACTGAACACAAACTGCACTGCCACTGCACTGGTTCAATTTGCAGGCATGTAAATTCAGCGCAAAATTGCCCCTTCCTATGTAAATAGGCCTGATTGCAAATACTACCTCATCCACAAAGACCAGTGCTTCATTGCCACAGACAGTAAAGCGGTGCTATTTAACGCCAGTGAGACCTGTGTATTAAATCCACTCAATTTCTCTTTCTTCCTCTCTCACTCTCTCGCTCGAAATGATTGCAAATTGCACTGAGGTGGTGGTAACTGTAGAACAGAGCCTATATAAGGTCTGTCATGCCAGGACTCTCCAGCAATCATGGCAGCAGTGACTGTAGCCAGGTGAAGGCACCATGGCAGGTGAGATGTCAGGCCGGCACAAGAAAGGAGGAGAGTATGACTTTTTGATTTAAGGGACAATGCGACAGGTCGCATGATCCTTGCACAGATGACAGTAATATTGCCTACTGTGTTTGTCTCGGCAACCATTCCACCATTTTAAATACATGAATACATTGTTTAAATACAGTTTGTTGGAAACCCCATGACCTCCTTGACCACTGTTTTTGGTGATTTGAGTTGTATTTCCTGCATGTATTTGGCAATCAGAGGCGCAAAGTGTGCTCAGATGCCAAACTGTGTGGGTGTGTTACCACCGGCATATGATTAGAGCAACAGCGCTCACAACACCAACATCTGTACAAGCAGCAACAAACTGCTTCACTCAACAAATTACAGGACCCACTATTAACCTGGTTACTTTACTGAATGATATTTATGTCGATAATCACAATGTGCGGAAAAAATTAATTTAGTACTATAATGTTGGGTGGAAATCAGAATTTTTGATTGGAACTAAGCTGTTTGGCAGAGGTCTGTGCTCTTGGAGTGCTTTTCAAGTTAATGTTATAATTGCATGTGTATTTTAATTTGCCAACATGCAGCAGCAGGATTGTTATTATGGTCAGCTGTGATTGTTGCTCAGTTAGTCCAGTCAGAGAGTTTACCAGGAGTCATTTAGACGAGAGGTCTCTGTTGTACCAAACTTCAGGACGATATTTGGTCAGTATTTTTAACATTTCAGTCATGAGTGTTTAAGCAGAACAAAACATGTGAGAAAACACCAGACAACCATAAATAAACAGGCATCCTATGAGCCTTCGTGACTAAGTCATGATGTCACGTTTCCTGATGAGGAAATACGTGAAACACTTACATTTAGTAAATGCCTCATGATGAATGATGACCTTTCACTTCAGTGTAACTACAGGTTATTTGGTAATGGGAAGTGCAAGAACAGCGTGAATGAAGGAAATGAGATCCTACGCTGATTAAAGAAAGTCTGAGCCGTTCAATGGTGAAAGAAACATACAACACTATTACTAGGAGGTTACTGCATTTCTTTTGATGATCTGTAAATTTGTGTAGCCACAAGAAAATTGTAACCTTTCAGGCATGCTATTACAGAGTACATACTGGCAAGAATCTGAGGATATTACAGCAATCACCGTACAGGGTGATGAAACTGTTCATCACAGTATACGGCAGTAATGAAGTAGGGGTAAGTACTGTGTTTGGAGTTGTTTAGTCAAGAATCTGTCAATTTCAATGAAACTGTGTGGGTGACAATACAATATTCCATGTATCCCAATACTTTATACAGGGTAATACATCACCATCTTTTACTTTGGTCTTCCGTATTTTCTTTTAGAACAAGAAAAAGCAAAATTGCATGCATGGAAAAAAAAAAAAAAAACAATCTTTAGTTATAATTTACATAAAGCATGATCCCTGCAACATGATTGAACTTTCTTGTCCATCCCTGTGACAGAAATAATCACAAACAGATGGAGTCAGATGGCTGAACATCTGCTGCCAACTACCAGCCAGAGGTCACATTAAATAAGAAAAAATGAATATATATATATATATATATATATATATATATATATATATATGCACTGTGTATATACAGCCAATAAACTAATATATTTTTTCTTGCACCCCTACACTGTATACAACAAGTTTTTTATTGTCCTTTTCTTTTCACACTTGGACAAAATTGTTGGTACCCTTCATTTAATGAAAGAAAAACCCACATGGTCACTGAAATAACTTGAAAATAACAAAAGTAATAATAAATAAAAAATTACTGAAAATCAGCTAAGGAAAATCAGACATTGATTTAAAACTTTTGTTCAACAGAAATATTTTAAAAAACAAAATAATGAAACTTACCTGGACAAAAATGATGGTACCCCTACAAAGGATTGAAAATGGTGTGACCATAGGGATGTGTTAAACTAAGGTGTGCCCTGTAATTATCATCACAGGTGTCTCCAAGCTTGTAATCAGTCAGTCTCCCTATTTAAAGGCTGAAAAGTGGTCACTGTGCTGTTTGGTATCATGGTGTGTACCACACTGAACATGGACCACAGAAAGCTAAGGAGAGAGCTGTCTCAGGAGATTAGAAATAAAATTATAGACAAGCATGTTAAAGGTAAAGGCTATAAGACCAGCTCCAAGCAGCTTGATGTTCCTGTGACTACAGCTGCACAGATTATTCAGAAGTTTAAGGTCCACAGGACTGTAGCCAACCTCCCTGGACGTGGCTGCAGGAGGAAAACTGATGACAAACTGAAGAGACGGATAAAACGAATGGAAACCAAAGAGCCCAGAACAACTTCAAAGAGATTAGAGGAGAACTCCAAGGTCAAGGTACATCAGTGTCAGATCACACCATCTGTCACTGTTTGAGCCAAAGTGGACTTAAAAGGGGACATCACTGTTGAAAGCAAATCATAAAAAAGTGAGACTGGAATTTGCCAAAATGCACACTGACAAGCCACAAAGCTTCTGGGAGAATGTCCTTTGGACAGATGAGACAAAACTGGAGCTTTTTGTTAAGTCACATCAGCTCTATGTTCACAGACACAAAAATGAAGCATACAAAGAAAAGAACACTGTACCTACTGTGAAACATGGAGGAGGCTTAGTTATGTTCTGGGGCTGCTTTGCTGCATCTGACACAGGGTGTCTTGAATCTGTGCAGGTACGATGAAATCTCAAGACTATCAAGACATTCTGGAGTGAAATGTGCTGCCCAGTGTCAGAAAGCTTGGTCTCAGTCACAGCTCATGGGTCCTCCAACAGGATAATGAGCCAAAACACACAGCTAAAAACACCCAAGAATGACTCAGAACAAAACACTGGACTATTCTGAAGTGGCCTTCTATGATCCCCGATCTCTGATCTAAATCCCATTGAAGATTTGTGGAAGGAGCTGAAACATGCAGTCTGGAGAAGACACCCTTCAAATCTGAGACAACTGGAGCAGCTTGCTCATGAGGAGTGAGCCAACATACCTGTGGACAGGTGCAGAAGTCTCACTGAGAGTTACAGAAATCACCTGATTACAGTGATTGACTCAAAAGCTTGTGCAACAACACATTAAGTTAAGGGTGCCATCATTTTTGTCCAGGCCAGTTTCATTAGTTTGTTTTTTTTTAAGATAATTCTCTTGGACTACAATTCAAAAGCAAAGTCTGATTTTCATTAGTTGATTTTCAGTAAGCTTTTATTTACTATTACTTTTGTCAGTTTCAACTTATTTCAGTGATCATGCAGTTTTTTCTCTCTTTAATGGAAGGGTACCAACAATTTTGTCCACGTCTGTATTTGTTACAGTTTAATGAATCCACATTGTTTGCATACATATGCACCTTCTAATCTGTTATTTATATCTGACCTGGTCCCTGCAATGTGGATGAACTGAACTTTGGCATTAAAATATCTAAAAATGTAACAGAGGGAAAAATAAAGGGAAATAAAGTCAAAATGGCTTCATTTGTTCTACCAACTAGTGGCCTTAGACTGATTTGAAATACTTACATCCACAATGACTTTTTTTTATTCAACCAGGAATATACTGATGCTTAAGCCGAGGATTAGACAAAGAGGACCATCTTCCATGTGCACACAGTGATGAGTGAGGAATTTTAAGTTCTTCATGAACCTCAGAGCTCCATGGTACACAAAATCCAGGGCCGGAAAGCTCTGAGCTGAGGCGTCCATAAAAAACATCACCATAATCAAGCACAGACAGAAATGTGGCAACAAAAAGTTTCTCTCTGGATTCAAAAGAAAGACAAGATTTGATTCTAACAGAAAAACTCAGCTTCAATCTGAACCTCTTTACTAGCTGCTGTAAATTTGCGGTAAAAGCAAGTGACTTATCTATTTAAACAAATATGTAACTTACATCTTTACTGTGCTAAAATTATCAAAGCAGCTTATCACTGTAAGTGATCCGAGGATTCTCTTTATAGGTTTTACAGCACCAATTGTTTTGTGTTTGCACATTTATTGTATGTTGTAGTCATAATCAGGTGGTGCAGGAATGACTCTGAAAACGTTGTACTGAGTTAGCAGTTACTTAGCAGGCTGGCTCTCAAGGCTGAATCTACATCGAATTTGTAAACTGGTTTTGGATGAGAGTCTAACATCAAATAATGGTAAATAAAAGCATGAAATTTAAATGTACATTAACAAAATACATCTGATGTTGACTGCTTTTGAATTTTAAACCACGTATAGTGTGATTAAAACTGATCGATGCTAACAAACTGCTAACATGGACGACAAAAATGGCTGGGAACCCAACAGCAAACTCTTCTGACATTGTTTAATTATCAATTATTCATATACTATTACCACAGCCACGAGGACCAGGTTGATCAGTTCATCGGAGTAAGAGGAAATCATCAAATAGTAGGTTACAATAAGATGTCGTACACTGGAAATTGTAGTCGCTTCAAAGTCAAATTAACATGTAGTTGGTCCATAATAGCTTACTGATAGCTTTTCACGTGCTGATACAGTTTAAGATTTAACAAATGTGAAAAGTAAGTTGGTTGTTCAGATTATCTCAGAGAACAGAACATACATGTTTCATAAATTTTGTTCTTCACAGAGCTGATAGTCAGCTCAGAAAAATCCCAGAGAGGATTTTAGTGATGCTCACTTCCATGTTGGTCTACAAAACATCACCATCCCAGCACCACTCTATTAAAGCTCATAAATGAAAATACAATACAACTAATAATGAAGACCAGTCATTTGAGTTTGATCACAACCATCATCTCATTCTGTATTACAGGAGAAAGTTATTTGTTTTAATACTGAATAAAAAAATCTAGTGAGACCACCAAAAACCTGACTCAACGACTTCAGTCTTTAACTTTGACTTGAGAAACATCTGGGAGCACGTCAGACTTCTTCTGCGTCTTCTTTGACTCTCGGTCACTTTTCAAATCTTCTCCTTCGCCATTCTCCTCATCATCATCTCCAAAGTCACTTAAATCTTCATCATCATCAAAGTCATCATCACTGTCCAAGTCGTCATTATCCTTCTTCCCTCGTTGACGTCCTGTCTTTAACTGCTGTTCCTCATTCTTGCCCTCTTGTGAGTTTATTCTGCAGATGAAAAGAGAAAAAGGTCAGTGATTTCTGCAGTTATGTGTAAATATACAAAAGGAAAAGGAAAACTGCTCAGACGTCAGGGTCTCAAACAGAAATGAGTTCAATAAAAATGTGAAAAAATAAGAAGACTAACTGTTCTAATTCAGTGAAGAGCTCAGCAGGGTTTTTGTAAATTAAGATGTTTTTAGACCCATAGAGGATAAATTACCACTGTCTTTGTAGTGCATGACTTTCTCTTCTTCTTCTTCTTTTGCTTGCCAGCTAAAAAAACCCTAAAAGTTCAATTTTATACACAAAATACATGTTAAATTGCTTCTAACCATTACAGGATACGTTTGGTTTCGACAGCTTTCACATTGTTTATAGAATGAAGTAGAACAATATACTCACCCAGAAGGCTTTCCTGATCCAAACAGTGCTTCAGGGGATATTTAGATCCAAAATCGAGCAGCGGACATCCGAATAACGGTAGCACATAGGGCATACAGTGTCGCTCCTAAAACTGCATTAATCGTCCAAAAACTCATTTGTTTCTTCAATATTTCATCATGGTCCGCTCGCGCTACTCCTCCATTACAGTCTGGGGTCGCTCCACCCATGTTTTTGTGACTGTGGTGACCTCTGAACTGGAAACTTTCTTCACGGCTGGCGCGCATGCACAGTACGGCTCATTGTTTCAGGGGCGACCGCCGGCTACTGAACAACTTTCTTCTTCCAGTTTTGTGCAAAATGGACGAATATCTATCGGATGAAGATGTTGTGGAGGAGAACTTTGAATATGATGGGTGTCCTTACAGTTTCGAGCCAGAGTTTACAGATGAGGAGCTCATCGAAAGGAGGACGCCGTACTGCGCATGCGCGGCAGGCGTGAAGAAAGTTTCCAGTTCAGAGGTCAGCACAGTCAGAAAAGCATAGGTGGAGCGACCCTGGACTGTCGTGGAGGAGTAGCGTGAGTGGACCATGATGAAATATTGGTGAAACTAATGAGTTTTTGGACGATTAATGCAGTTTTAGAAGCGACACTGTATGCCCTATGTGCTACCATTATACGGATGTCTGCCGCTTGGTTTTGGATCTAAATATCTCCTGAAGCACTGTTTGGATCAGGAAAGCCTTCTGGGTGAGTATATTGTTCTACTTCATTCTATAAACAATGTGAAAGCTGTAGAAACAGAACTTATCCTTTAAGAGATCCTCGGGACATTTGTGCCATTCAGTGTTTTTTATTTAGTCATTTTGACTGTGCTGAATGAATACAGCTCTAATTTGTTCTTTTAACATTTTACAACTGCAGTCCCAGCTTCTTAAATTAGCCAAAAATAGTTAAGCTACCCAAAACTGGCTCATTTTTCCCTCATAAGAAAAAAATGTCCCATTGAATTGTCACTGAAAATTCCACTTTTGATCCCACATATATTTTATCATAAACTAGAGCATACCGTCATGTTGAGTTCTCATTTTTACAACTATCTGCCAATGTTTATTTTTTAAGTTTTTCCACTGGAGAAGCGCCACTTCCCCCATTCAAGGCATGACATTAAATCTTAACCTCTTTTACCGTTTTCCTGCAAAGATGCCTGACGAAATAACAATGCATTAAAATTAATGTTGCTGCTAATCACTAACCCACTCATATAATGGTAACAATAACAATAATAATAATAATTATAAAAATAATAATAATAATGATAAACTTCTGATTGAAATGTATGAATTAAAATATATTGGTTTTATCGTTTTCCAATAATAAAAAAAACAGCAGTTATGTAAACATTCTTGCCTTTGAAGGGTTGACCTCCCAAAAACATAATTGTTATTCATATCAGGTAGGTGAAGGTAACGATTTTTGTCATTAGGTACAAATAAGGGTTAAACAGAAATGTGTGTCTATGGCCAGTCCACAGTGCCTGCCCCTAACATGGTTAAAATTCCTCCTCTCTGTCTGTTTCTTTCAGAAAATGTGTGTTTAAACACAGGTCTGATGCACATTCAGTGTTTGTGTCCCTTAATGATATCAGTATGGGACAAACCGTATCCCCTCAGATGAGCTGGGTGTCAGCTCAGCCTACAGCTCCAGGGACAGGACCATCTCAGCAGGTCTGTGCAGCCACAGTTAACACTGACATCTTGATAACCACTTCTTTAGACTATCTTTTACATAATTTCAGATTTGTATTCACCTCATTTCTTATTTATGTATTCGTAAGATGTTTTCCCTCATCTATCTGGTCTTGCTCTTTTGCTCTTCTTCAGGTTTACTCTAACACAGCCTGTCCTGAGCTGAGAGGTGGAGAGGAGGGGTTTACACACATGCAAAAGTTAGACATCTGGGTGGACCATTAGGCAAGAAACTTAAACTGAAAAAAGTTTGAAAATAAAAAAAAAAGCCTTCCGGTGCCATCTGGGTCCAGATGGTGCAAATTTTCTAGAAAATTCTAGAAAGGATACAAAACTATCCGTTTATGAGTAGACTTATCCAAACCATCATATATTATAATGAATAATGGTGGATATCATAAGTTTAAGTTGTATTTATTCTCTTTAAATTTATGCACATGTTATGTTTTTTTTCACAAAGCGTTGTGCACTTTATTTTTAATTGTACTGTTTTAAACCCCCCCCCCACCCTCTTTCCTTTTTACAAAAGCATTAATCACTGTTTGCCCCTGACAGCCATTACCTTATTGATCCTTCTAGTTTTTTTCTGAAATATGCAGGAACCTTGATTATAAAAGAAAGTTCTTAAGTTCTACGAAAAGGTAAGTACATTTCTGAAAATTTGGTGGTAATACATCTTTTTATCCTCAAGGTGGCAGACATGCAGCAAGAATCACTGTTTCTGTTTTATAATGCAGGATACATAACTGTATTTCATAATAACAATGTGTTTTAAATCCAGCACAACAAAAGACTGCTTAAATACACATTACATAAGTGTAACTGGCAAGAACGAATCACCTCAGTGTCACAAATCTAAATCACAAATGCTAACATGAGGTCTCCTTCCAGAGACAATTTCATGTCTTTTTTGTGAGCAAGTTTTAAAAAAATTATTTTTCTGAGATACAGCTTATAAAGAAAACATACGGTGGTTATAAGATTACAACCAGATGTACAGTTCATGCCATAGCTTCTCTAAATTATGGGCATTAGTAATTACCAGAATAATTTTTTATGTTTCTATAATGGTTAATACACCAGCATATAGAAGCTCTTTATTTGAAATTATATTTTTGATACTAAATGATTTTTATCATTTTCATGCATGACTTTTTAAATTACTGTAAAAAAAAAAAAAAAAAGCAGAAAAACGGTTAAGGTTATGATCATTTCTTGATTAAGATGTCAAATAATAATATCTACTGCAGGCCTGATCAGAGAAAATAGTTTTAGTGGTTGAAAGTGATGATTAATTAATGTCTGACTTCTTAGAGAACACCAGTGAGCGTCTCAAATTTGGATGTAAAAGGGTGAATTCAGTCTGAAATTTTTATTCCAGATCAAGACGTAGGTCCAATAACAACAAAGTTTTCAGTTTTAGACAAGTTTTAGAATGATTTCTTAAATATTTCTGTTGCCTTGTTTTTATGACAGGTGCAAAGCTCTGTGTATCTCTCATCTGTAATAGAGCTTTTTAATATGAGGACAAAGTTTGAACCTGGACATCATGCACTGTGGTGAGAGTAAAAGAAGGATGAATTATCTGACATGAGTGAGGGAGATTTGCATAATTTCAGAGCAGTCGTTTCTTTTTGCATATTGTTGCTGTTGGGCACAAACCTCCTGTCTCAAAATCTGCTTCTTTTCCAAAAACACTGTCCTATACTGAATGAACTGTCCTTATAATACATTTTTTTGTACTTATGTTTGGTTAATAGCACATGGAAGATGACCAACAGCACAAAGAAAAAGAAAATCATCAGAAATGGAGATCGGAGTTTTGTGCCCGACAGTGACGACATACCAGTCTGATCAGCACAAACAAACACAACAACATTGTGTTCATAAATGCTCACTTACGGGATAACGATCTCCTCTTTCTTTCCACACTTGCAGCAGATTTCCAGCTGAAGGGAACAAGGCTTACAGATGATGTAATACGCGTCCTTCACTGTCTTCTGAGAACATTTGACACTGAAAAGACACCAAATCCACACAAGAATCACCGTGTTAAAACAGAAACTGAATGCATCGCCTTCAAACTCTTCATGAAGCCAGGAAGTACATTTATGAATGCAATGGATAATGTGGAGTTGTCATGACACAAGAACTTTACACAGTCCCTTGATACAATAATGGTTAAAGAAAAGGAAGTGCGCTTGCAAAAATATCAGTTGTCCTTAATAAAACTCTGGACCAGCGTAATTCATGAAATCTGTACAATAACCTTTTTCACTGAAGCTCCAGAAAAACAGAATTTAGGAGTTACAGTATAACAAACAGCTTTGTCCAGACCTGAATATCCATCCTCACGCAGCTTTTTCAAACATTTAACTACCAGAATATATATTCTGTAGCATTTTAAAGAGTGAAAAGAAAACATGTCATAATTTTCTAATCTAAAGAGTTCTGTGAAATTGTTCCAAAGTTTTTAATTAATCATAACTAGTGCTGTCAGGAGATAAAAAAAAATAGTGGTTAATTAATCATGACCTGTTAATTAATCTTATTAATCACATTTAATCTTATTTTTTAAAAATTGCTGAAAAAGCCTCAACTTGAGTTTTTTTTTTTTTAATGTATTTTTTTGGCAGTTTGTGCCTTTATTGATAGGAGAGAGACAGTGGATAGGCTTGTGAAAGGGGGTGAGAGAGTAGGGGAAGACACTCTGCAAACTGGTCACTGGTGGGATTCGAACCTGGACCGGCAGAAGTAAGTACTTGGGGTGCTAACCACTCCGCCAAACCAGCACCCCAACAACTTGAGGTTTTTTACTGAAATTCATTAGATCACTGTGGCAGATCAAAAGATTCTTCTCCAGCCCCAAAAAACTGAAGCACAAGAAGCCCAATGCATAAAAACTAGTAGTAGCCATGGTTAGTAGTCGTCATGGTTACCCTACAATATGAAATCTGCTCTCCTCAGAAGTTTACTGGAGAATTGGTGAGTTTTGTTTTTGATGAGATTCACGTGACATGTAACTGGCAGGTGATACATCTATGTGGTATAATTTCATGTAAGATAAGACGATAGTTTAAGGACTGAAGTTCTCAAAGTTTGAGCTAACGGCTAACAACAGGGTCGAGCTGCTACGTCACACTGTGGCTTGATGTGTTTGGTTTGTGGTGAGTGTGACGAGCAGACTGATCGTCTAATCACCAGCTGCTCTTGTATTTTAAGGTTCTGTCCTCTAAAAATACCAAAACATAGAAATGAGATTAAAAATTACATTAATGCCATTAAAAAACATAACGTGTTAATGGCGACTGTAATTAATTAGTCGCGATTAAAGTGATAATTTGACACCCCTAATCATAACGTTGATAAAACAAGTTAAAAAGGTCATTATGAAGGTGAATCACCGAACATACATCCACTGTGAATGGTTGTAATTCACAATTCCAAACAAATTACTAAAAAAAAAAAGGAAAAAAAAGGAAAAAACAATACATTTTCTAAGTATCAATGAAGATACATTTGACTATTTTGTTATATATATACAGTGTAAACCTTGTTTTCTAAACAGATCATAGCAGTAGAGATCAGAGTATCATGTGCATGTACTGCAGTCCAGATATGCTGATGATTAAAATATTGGCTGTGGGCATACTCACCATTTTTTGGCCTGTGTTAGAGGCTTGTATTTGCCGTACTTGACTTTCCACTCGAGAACGCCCGTACAGTGCTGACAGAGCCCATCATGGACCTTTGAGTTTGCCTTCTGCAGGAGAGATCACACAAGCAGACACATGAGGGTGAAGTTCATCGCAATCATGGTGATAAAACGTGACTCGTCTCCAGAGTGGGTTGTAAATGGGAACACAGTGATATCAATACCAGTGTGAAGTATCAGCAAGTTTTATTACATACAGAGCGAGAGTGGTGATACTGTGGATACTCGTGGTCATTTTACAGCATGTAAGCGTGCACAATAAACACAAGGAGGCACATTACAGCCAGGTCCACAGTTTTTTCTTTACCTCCATCAAAGAGCTTGTGTTTTTCTGTCAGCATTTGGTAGTTTGTCACTTTGCAGTGTCCTTTTTCCACAGCTGTACCTTACATTTTGTACATTTACCCAGATTGCTGTTTATGCATCATCTACCCAAAAGTACTGACTTACAAGATGTGCAGAGTATCGCTAACAATTCTATGAAATAATCTAAAAAATTAAGACAAATTTATCTCAGAACAGCACAATAACACCCACAGATTCCAGTGTCACATAACCAACTGAAGTTACAATATTGGTTTGAGCAATTCTCACCTAAGCTTTCCATTTTCTCTTCCTTTCTCTCCTGTACTGCCATATCTAAGCTTGGATGGATCATACATACTACATACATACATACTAAGGCTATACACATTTTTTTAACCAGTTTGCACTAACTAACAGGTATGGCTGGGAAATTAATAAAAAAATAACCTAAATGGACATTTAGACCCCATAATCAAAGTAATTTTACTCATGACATTTAATTTGATTTATTTCCCCTGTGTAAGTCACATGATCTACCCCTTCCATATAGTCTACGTTCACTTTCGTGAAGAGCGAAGGACGTGCTGTCAACATGGAGGAGACAAGTAGCAATCTTTCAGAGGACCTTGGAGTCAAGAAAATTACCACCTCCGTTGTTTTGCACATTTTGGATTCTGTGCAGAGGATAGAAGTTAAATGTAAATACTGCAGGAAGACTGTCGATGACCATAGCTATCACCACTAATGTGCTCCAGCATTTCATAAAATAATTGTTCATAAATTTTAATCGAAGACCTTCAATTAATCATGATATTGAGATTAGGTAATAACGTCCAGCCCTACTTACTAACAGGGCAGAGAGAAGCAGAGGGAAGATGAATTATTTTCCAGGTCAATTTAAGCTTTTTCAGGACATTTGACTTTTTTTTCTCATTTTCCAAATTTTATGGAAGGATAGCACCTTGAGATGGACCATCTCATTTTTAAAGGGGTCCTTACAGGACATAAATACAATACAAAGAATACAATACACTACAAACAACATTAAGCAAGGAATTTGTAGATAATGACTGAAAAATTGTTCAACCAATTGGTTTTCCAGGACGCTTGGGAACCGTGATGCTGAGGCCAGACTACACAATCTATCAGCCATCCAGGCCCCACCCCACAGTCGAGGCTTTCAGGACCTGCCAGCCTCAAAAATTGGTTTTGTTTTATCTCACAGTGTGTTGTAATGACTGACAACAAAACACCAGTCTGAAACGTCTTACATAAGAAAGTCTAGTAGGTTTGATTTTTGTCCTGCTTCTAATGATTGCTTCCATCACATCAGAGACACTAACCAACACGAGCACTGAGAGCTCCGTATGTGCAACAATTACATAAGTTGAAGCCTTGAGGGGTTTGTGAGAGCAATGACATGGAGAAAAAGTTTAGAAAAGCCCTGAAAACAACATCCCTGACTTCATCATACACTGTGGTGGAGTTTCCACCAGACTGTAAGAAGAGATAAAATGGAGAGAAGCAGCAGAGGCATGCAAGCAACTTGGTGAGTGAGTGCATTCATCATCAAGGTCATGACGCATTTATCACAATGTTCGAAAAAAACTAACAAAAATATAGTAGAATAAAAAACAGTGTTGTCAGCATCACCCTCCTTCAGACATCACACACCGGGTGTTTTATGCAGTCAGTTTAGGTTTTAGTTTTGCTGTCTGCATGCTTGTCATAGCAGTATTTTAAGGTCCTGTGGTGACTAATGGGACATAATGACTGCTGTGACCAATGAACTAGGCCTGTGCTCAAAATATCGCTACGGCAAAATATCGTATCGCACTCCTTTGGGATACGTGTATCGATACGGATTCTACAGAATCGATACGGCCTAAATATTTTGACAGTTGTTGTCAATACACTTTGGCTAATGTTAACAGTGGCACAGCTCAAGGTAGAAGACAAGCTACATAATGAAGCGTATGTTCTAAATTTGAACTTAGGTCTACCATCTTTGAGGATCTGGATCTCAAGTTGTAGAACCACTTAAAACTCATCCTTTTTCTTTTTCTTCTTATAAGAAAAAACTAAACTTGTCAAGAATTTTGCTTAAAGCATAGTCAGTGTTCACGATTCACGTGTATCGGGATACGTATCGTATCGTGAAGTTGCTGGAAATACCCAGCCCTACAATGAACTAGATCATGTAGACTGACACTGACATTGGGTACAAGGCAGAGTGATTAGATTTCATTGGTGATGGGGATCCAGGTATCTTCTCCAAGGGGTTTTTATGATAGAGGGCAAATAGTGCCAGGAGTGCCTCAGCAGAGGTTTATAGTCTCAGACACTTCCAGTTCTTTTTTATAATTCACCACCATTAATTGTGATAATTACATCATGTCTCACAGTCAGGAGGAGCTTTAAGAAACAACAGATAAAAACAAAACAAACCCTCTATATACAATTAAGAAGTGTAATATTTAAGTGGAAATATTTGTGTTTTTTTATAGATGACGTCAGTTAAGTGAATGTAGTTGGTCTGAAAAAGTGCTATCAGTACATTCCTAGATGTAAAGAGATGATCCTGGGGTCTTTCAGTGATACTTTCAATATAATCCTGCACAGAAGCATCAGGGCTGTGAAAAACCACAAAGATGTTTTTATGAAGTGGCAGCCACTGTGTTAGAAGTCACTTTAATCGTTATTTCTTACCAATTCTGTTTACACATGAAATTAAAATGAACAACCTGATAAATAATAATTACACACGTGAAAGCACATCTGCGTCCCTCTATAGAGACAGCTAAACATGGCCGACAGTTAACAGCAACATATAGATCTGTTTTACCACTTTATTAAAAAGTAGTAAATGTAACAAATCAGATACATCATTATTT
This sequence comes from Scarus forsteni, assembly GCA_036419115.1. NCBI lineage: Eukaryota > Metazoa > Chordata > Actinopteri > Labriformes > Labridae > Scarus > Scarus forsteni. The sequence continues at coordinate 48,921,753 of JAZDUH010000066.1, read as the reverse complement.
ATTCTAATATGTGTTCATATAAACATTAAGATGTGAACCTCGATGAAACTTCAGTAAGTTAAGAGCAAACGCAGCTTGTCCAGTTGAAATGCTACTTCACCCTCTCTGAGTTTGCTCACCTTCACTTGTGCCGTCGCTCCGTATTTGTCGTTTTTGTATACGGTCGTGTTTTGATGCTTCTGGCCGCGGGATCGAGAAACATTACCTTTCTGAGAACTCATTTTAGATCTCAAAATTCAGCTACACATGTCGAGCATGTCCTGGTGTGCTCTCAGAACGGAAACCCACGCCGGGAAGTGCGAGTCGTAAACGAGTTGGTTCAAAGAGCCGATTCTTTTTTCAACGTAGACATTCGTGCTGTCGTCTGCAGTGTGATAAAATCATTTTGAGGGATACATTAAAAACAGAGATGGGTTTCCATCTGTCATTTTATAAACTGTATAGACTCGTTGCTGTTTGTTGAACAGCTACATGGTACATGTAGCCACTATGTAAACAGTGGTCATCAATTTTCTTTAGAGGTACATCTTATTCATATCCGCACATAGTTGCTTCTTTAAAATACGTTATTGCACATCAGTCTGTGCAAGTTTAAGTTCTGTCTTTTTATTAATTATTATATTAGAAAAACAACTGTGTGATTTAGTTATTTACAAGCAAAATGTATTCAAGAACACATTTGAAACGTTTACATAGAAAAGCCACCCAAAGAATATCAGAATTAGAAATTTCAGTGAATTAAAAAGGGACAGAGACAAAAAACGTGTCCTCCACCAACTGACTTTGGTAACAGTTAAAGATGATGTAACCTGACACATAATGCATTAAAATCATAATGCATTTAACTTGCTCTGTTACTGTTTCGTTTGTATTTTAGTTCAGCCTCAGGGATCGAGTTGGCAATGGGCATTCAACCTTTTGACTGTTTTTCTGTTATTTCTGTCAGACAAAGACAGACGAAAACTGCATGCATGTTGCAGGGACCCTGCTCCATATGAATAACAGTGATTAAAAACCATAATATAATTGCAGTGTTATTAAAATGATAATTTATTCATTCATCACAAGGCCACATAGAGAGAAGGACAACCGGTCATGCTTACAGTCATACCTAAAAGTCACCAATTAACCTAATGAACATGTTGGTCAGTGGGAGGAAGCCGGAGTGCCCTAAAAGAACTCACATATGTCGGGGACAAATATGCAAACTTCATACCCTACCCAGAGAGTACCATCAACCTTTTTGTTGTGAGGCATGTGCACTACCTGCCGCACCACCAAGCTGCTCTGGATAATTAAATAAAAATAAAATAATGTATAATCACCTTGCATCACCTTTAAATCAGGAAGGTATTTTTCAAAAAGGCAAACTAGAAAGATAGATGTTACTGGTTCATGAAAAAGCATAAGCTTAACGTCATGATGTTGGAAATTACATAAATGCCAAAAAGGTACCAAAGAAGAGCCGTTTAGGAAACAGGACAAACGGTCGTATTGGAGAGTCGAGCCAGAAGATCCTGATCTCTTAAATGACCGGGAATTCCCATTAAATGTGAACGCCTTAACCCGGAAGAAGTACGAGCTTTAGCTGTGACGTAAAATGGGTAAATAAAAGAAAAATATATGATCAAAAACCTTATTTTTTCCAATGACTTTTCAAAATGTAAGCAGAATTTCACTTTCGTTTAGAAATAGTGACATTAAAATATGTCTTTCGTTATCAAAACAGCAACTCGTGGTTTAAGGCAATGATGTCACTGACAAGAAGGTAGACGAACCACAGTCGCTGCTGATTGGCCTGTTTGCCTCAATAGTAAGCACCGATTGGTTTAGTCACAAGTCAATCAAAATCCAAGGCCCCACCCTGCGGCTGTACAAAGAACCGCCCATATTTTCCCACTCTCTCTGTGATTGGTCGGCTGGTTTTATCAAACGCTTTACTATTGGTCAATAAAGCTGTCACTCATTTCCCCGATTCCTTACGAACTGATAACAAGCAGAGTGATTTTCACATCGACAGCGGTGATGTTTCGGAGGCAAACGAAACTGCTGTGACTGTCTGGCGAGAAGAAACGGATGTGTGACAAGAAGTTACTTAAATTTGGATGTTCATCGTGTTTTCTCGTGACTCTGGAGAAATGAATGGACATGAATGAAGCGACCTCGTTATCATTCAGGACCATATGTAGTTAAACACCCGGTTGAGGAAGAAGAAAGCTCAGTTTCGGAGGCTGTCTGGATCCCGGAGGACGAAGCTGCTGGCCTGTAGTAACTCACAACTGTGGTGCCAAGAGGGATATACACCGTCAGAAGTGACAACACGCTAAACAGAGGATAATCTGGCCGGGGATAACCTTGTCAATCACTCGGCGTCCAGAAGAAGATAAATTAGTTAGCGTTGGTGCGAAGAAAACACCTGACCACGACGACTTTGAGCAACACTGTTTGCTCACAATAGAAAGAAAAACTAAACAAGCCTCCGTTCAGGTAATGTTGCTACAATATTTCAGCTGTTTTAACAAAGAAGAGGCGCACACATGAATAAATGGGGCTGCCAGCTAATTAATGCATCACCATGGAGTGAACAGTTCAATCAGTGGATATTAAAGCAACACCAGGAGTCTGTAATCTCTCCACACACTGCTGCCTCCACCACCATTTTACAGAAAATCACTGCAAGGCTCCACTCTGCCTCCATGGCTGGAGATTATGGACTATTTTGGGGAATATGGGCAACAAATAGCCCCCCATATAGGAATTTTCCTGCTCTTAGTGCCATTACCCACAAGTAGTTCAATTTAGACTAAACATGGCAAAGATAATTCACCTTAGATCATCTCTTCTTCTGTTTCTTGGTGTATGCTGGAGAAAGCTGATCTGGAGAATTGAAGACACCTGTGTGTAGATGCCACAGGTGATCTTCAGCCTCAATATATTGACAAGGGCAGGGGTGTCCAACCTTTGTGTGCTGAATACAGTAAATACATGGATGACTGGTCCACTTTGCTACACCTCACTTTCATTAAATTACCAATAAGATGTTAGGATGAAGGTCAGTTCTTGCACTAGCTACCACAGCATCCTAACAAGGACTAGGGTTAGGGTTAGGACTGTTAATATCCAGACAGAAACAAAACAAGAGCAAACTGCATGAAGCTGTCAAACTGGAATCATTTGGGGGGCATTTTAAAATGACCCCAGGCCACATTTGGACACCCATGGACTAGAACTTCTCGATAAGGACCATATTTACTATTTATAAGCTGATTGTTGGTCAGGAATTCCCCACATACTCTACCTTACTAGTACTGAATATCTGCACTTGAAAATAAGTGCCTTTTATTAGAGATTTTTCTTGTTTAACATCTGATTCTTACACAAATAATCTGTAATGGTGTAAGCGACAGATCATTTTAGTTTTCTGGGGACTTTGCCCTCCTGACTCCAAAATATTGATATATATGAGTACTGGAAATTAACAACATATCAGGTGAAGGCAAAACTCCAATGTAGCCCATCCCTAGTAAGATAAATATGTAATACTTATAAGATTAGATGATGTGTTAAAATTATACGACTGGCTAATCGTATTGTGCAGATACTTGCTCATATTGGTACATGGCATTTATGTTGCTTTCATTTTCTGTCACAAAACAAAGCCTAAAATATTAAGTTGTATGTAGAGCTGCACACATGTTTGTGTTTTTGTGTTGTAGCAGTAATTATCATCACAATGTCTTGCATGAGGCTGAATTTATCACAGTAAGCTAAAATACTTTTCTAATGTATTTGAACAAGTTTCTTTTGTGGTGTAGCAGCCCCACTTCTACGCCTCGTATATGCAGTCTTTACTAGTTTGTCTTAACCTCAGCCTTGTCAGGTGATCACGAGTGCTGAGAAAGACATTTATTTATAAATGTGTTGATGTTATAAGATGAAACTAAAGATGGCCATTCACTGTCTTTTAGATTTATTTGTGATAAATAAGCGGTGAGAGAAAAATGATTTCCTAGATTCAGAGGAAATTGAGGAATAGCATAGGCAAGGACAATTTAGGTTGTGTATTTTGTGCACTTGGTACATTTTTCTCATATTTTGCAGGCCATGTTCTGTGTCATACCCACGATATTTGGCCAAATATTTGTCACTTTTCAAAAAGCCAGTTTCACAATGTCTGACTGTACGTAAATATTTTATCGTTAGTAGATCTTACAGTAAACTATTTTCTTTAACGTATTTATTCCGCTTTTTACCAGCCACTTTATCACAACGGACAGCACTGTGCCCTGCTATAAAATATAACAGTGATTGCCTATAATCTTCATATTAGATCTCTTTCTGTTCTGCTCTTTCAATGCAGATTAGCTTTGTTATGTCAAGTTTCAACCACAGGAAACCTCTAATTTCCTTACGCCGCATTGCAAAATATGAGAACTAAATGAGCGTTAACTGGGTGCTATAATTTTGAGGAGCTCTTTGGAAATGATGTTTTAATGATTTTGATTAATGGGTTTTAGCAGAGCAACACTCAGCAGTGAGCATTGGCATGGTATTTACGGCTACCACTTTGACCACAGTTACAGCCACAGCCCCCTCCTCCCTGTTAAGTCTTAAGATAATCAAACGTGCACTACACACTTGTTCACCTGTGCCATTAACGTGAACGCCAGCTCTGACACGAGGAGGGGGCAGAAAAGTCAGGTGTTACCAGCAGAATAAACAGTATGCAAATTCAGTTGTTTCTGGCACATTTCTTTCTGTTTCTTTATTTCCAGTTACCCAACACCATCGCTAGTATTTTGAGAAGATTCTAACCAAACACTGAGCAAAAACAGCAGCATGTGGCAGGTAGTGGATGTTAATTTCCAGCACTGTTTATCTCAATAAATTGTGAGGCAATACTCCACATACCTATATGGATACACAATGAAAACAATTTTGAAATGATCATGAAAAAATAAAAATCTTTAGATAGGAATTTCCCTCATGGCTCAAGTTTTGCCTCCTATAAAAAAATGAAAACATCAATAAATAGGCCAAGGGCTGATAAGAAAAGTCACTGAGCCAGCGAAGTACCTTCATAAAAGGCCCTTAGGACTCACTGCTAATCTGTGGCCTTTTCTTTATAGCTGTATGGATCAAGTGGGCGATGTGCTTCATTGCACATTTTAACTGGAGCAAGGCGCTGTTTAAAAACAGCATTATTCTGCTTGGATGCTTTTCTGGTGTAAGATCTGCAGAGCTTGCAGAGGCTGCAATAAGATGAATTAAAACATGCAGGTGTATCCTGAAGGGGAAAAATAAACTGTCATGGGTGTTTAGATGACTGCAATAACATATAACCTTTGTTTAAGGTGGGCGTCACTGAGAGATTACAACCTCTTTTATTCATCAGACATGGCCAGCAGTGCCCCAGATACCAGAATCTCCCTTAGAAGGACAAAACTACCTTAAAACTGCTTCTTTAAATATATACACAGATACATAAGGGCAGAATAATTATGGCAGAAATTATTATGAGTATTCTGATTAATTTTAGGGATCACTGTTGTGATACACGTCATTTATGTGTGTACATTCTGAATGAATACGTTTAAGTGCCCTTGAGGGGGCCTCCATAACCCTTTAACACATCAGCGAGTTTTTCTGCAGTGATCCACCTCGTACTGCTTAAAATCAGTGTGTCTCGGGGTCACTGAGGTCTTTTTTTGTTCACTAATTGCAACCTTCTGTCCTAAAGCTTTCTCACTTGTCCAACTCATCAGAATGCATGTTCTCACTCTCTCTGCTCCTCACTCAAATTAAAATGAGAGCTATTTTGGTGGAAGGGGCAGAGTACATGCTGTTCTTCAAAGGGTGGGAAAATGTACTCCATTTTAAACAAGTGTAACATGGCCTCAGCAAAGTAATCATTAACCTTTGAGTTAAAGTTTAAACAGTCTTGTTCCACAATTAGGGGAATAACTTTTTGAGCTATTATGACGTACCTTTGTGCTAAATGATCATCTTTTCAGCGCTGTCAACTTAGTTCATTACTTGCAAAATAATGACATATGCTCTTACTAGAGGCAGTAAGCACCATCAAGAAAGAATTTAAGGAAATTTAATGACAGACAGGAGGAAGAACTGGTCTAAATTTGGGCTTAAGTTTACACAAAATACACTCACCATTTGTAGGTTGTGGCTCTGATTGGAGTAGGGCTGTTAACTAAAAATTACATCAAACTTTGAAGATACAGTATTTGTAATATGAGCTTTTTCAACAGCTGATAAACAAAACTCAGGAGAATAATAAACCACTTAAGTTGTTTAAGACTGAAAAACTGTCGCCAATCAGTTGTTTTGAGGGGCAAGATGGGTTTTATTTCTGGAAAATGCAGTTTTAAAAGCAGGCTTTTTAATTTTTCCAAATGATCACATAATATCACTGCAGAGAGCCAAGAAAAAATAAAAGCAGAAGTAATGAAGAAAAGCACTTTGGTATAGTTTCACATCGCCCCAATCATTTTTGAATTCTTCCATTATCACTTAGTCATTGTTGTTGACGTTTTATAATTCATTATTCTGTACTGTTATGGTTTCAGACAGTATTTTCACCTCACTATGCACAAGAGAGCATTTTCCTAAAACAGGGACAGAAAACAAGGCTGTATATTAATCTGATTTCTATTGTGGATTGATAGAAATTGGTAAGTTTTTATTAATACAGTGCCATGCTTATTGATCCAATTCTTCAACAATTCCCTGAACAATTCCTGCTAATTTTCTGTGTTGGCAAAAGTGGGCCAGATGTTTTTCAGGGGCAACAATATCAGACACATGACTCTTGATTTCCATGCTGCCCTGCACAGATAAATGCATCTACAAGTTGATGGTTTTTCCACTTTGTCAAAAATTAAACTACATTTTAGGCAACCTCTGATCCCTGCCAGTGGAAGGAATTGACAAGGAAGTTAAGCAGAAAAGACAAAGGATATTGTCTTTAAGAAATTGTTTTGTTGATTCTGAATTGAAATTGGTTCTCAGTTCCCATCCTTAGTTGTATACCTTTGCCTAGTTCTTTGTAAATATTGTGATAGTATTGTTTTTATAGTATTTTCGTGAGGTGATAATACAACATGTGACAGCCCTAGTTAGACATTCTGAAAATGGTCACTGTTTTCACAAAGGTAGGCCCTGCACTTTTCTCAGCATCCATTGTTTTAATCAGATTCAACCCTAAAAAAGAATTCCATGTTAATGTGACCAGTGCAGCTCTTAGTGTCATTGTAGACGAGTCTACCTACATTCAAACATAAATTACCTCTTGGTAACAAAGTAACAGCATTCATCCTTATTAGTGGCAAAATTCAGTTCTGTTTCTGGACATATACTGTATATCCAAAAAGGCATTCATTTAAACTAGGGCTGAACAATTAATTGCAAATTAGATTAAATCGCAATATGGCTTGTTGCAGTTTTCAAATCGCAGACAGTGCAATATTTTTAACCCAAAATGTGTTGAACATTTTGGCATTGTGATGTAGTTTCTTGTAATTTCATGCCTATTTTAACCTTTTTTAACCCAGTTTTTGCAGCTTTATGCCTATTTATGCCTATTTTTTGGCCACTCTCAGACCATGTTTGAAATTTTTACATGTTTTCTGAAATTTAATCCCAATTTTGCTGCTATAATTTTGAATTTTTTTCCCTTTTTTTTTTTTGCAATTTCATACCTATTTTTCACCTATTAATTTTTTTTCTGCTTTTGTACCATTTTTTCAACCCAGTTTTTACAATTTCATACCTATTTTGCTTCTGTTCTTCATTTCTCCACTTTTTCTCAAATCTTTTATCCTTAGATTAATTTAATGTCATATTGGTTATGCTATAAAACGATCTACTGCTTATGATTGTATAAGAATACATAAGATGAGGAACATTAAAACAATCGCAGAGTAAATCGCAGTTGCAATATTGGGGAAAAATATCGCAATTCGATTATTTTCTCAAATCGTTCAGCCCTAATTTAAAGTAATATTTCTGTATCTTTTTTTATTGTAAAGGGAATAGAAAAAGTTGGAAGTAGAGTTTTGTGAGAAAAATCTGGATTTTTTATAGTCCCCATCTCCCAAAGCTAGGCCCCAGGAACCATTAACATCCTTGAGTAAAGTTAAGGGAACTAAAACTTTGTCAGAACTTGTGGTCAACCAGTAGAAAGACAAGCAGAATCTATAAACATCACCGGTTAAGTGTCATCAATTTACACCCTAACATCCACACATGCAAAAGCCAGGCAACAGCACAGTCATGTGATATGATCTTAAAATAGCCAACTGCAGTGCTCATTCACATGACCAAAGAATTTAAATCTACAATGTAAAAACAGTAGCATGGTCAAAAATACATATCACAGCTGACATTGATATGCCTCAGTGTTTTCATAAAGGCACAAGCTGTTATTAGGAGTCAAATTTCAAGTCCCCTCTCAATCTCATGTGCAGCCTCCCACAATTCAAATGCACCTGGACGATCTGAAAGGTTGCCTTAGGTGGGGGTCCAGGTGCAAGGGCAAACAAGAAAACCTTTTATGTCAATATCCTCCGAGGGACTGTGGAGCCAAACGGGGTCAGGGCTGTGTCTTTCATAATATGAAACTGGCTAAAGCAGGCCGTGTACACGATAGGGGAATTTATGATGTTTATGAAAAAAAAAAAGGACAGCAGCCTGGTTTTAGCCCCAGTCCCAAACCTCCTTGTGTTTCCTCTGAGAAAGACAAGTGTTCACATTCATTGCAAAGGACTTAATTCAAGAGTTGTTTGGTGTTTTCCTTGTGATCAGTCTGCAGGGGATGAAGTGGCAAATTGTTGTTTGAGTCGTACGAAAGATCCCAGCTGCTCTTGTTTGAAGAGGTTGTCACATCTTATCTCTCTCCTTTGTTGGATTTAAAGGGAAATTCTTACATTTTTACAGTCAGTTGTGTTGTGCTCTCTTTTAACTGTCCTCATTTCTCTGCCACAGGGTTTCTAGGATGAATCACTTATCCTTAAGCGAGCTATGTTGCCTGTTCTGCTGTCCACCGTGCCCCAGCAAGATCGCCTCCAAGCTTGCCTTCCTGCCCCCCGAGCCCACCTACAGCCTCATGAGTGACGACAGTGGCAGCCGGTGGACGCTGCACCTGTCCGAGCGCGCAGACTGGCAGTACTCGTCCCGCGAGAAGGACGCCATCGAGTGTTTCATGACACGCACCTCAAGAGGGAACCGAATTGCCTGCATGTTTGTCCGCTGCTCACCAAGCGCACGCTACACACTACTGTTCTCCCATGGAAATGCGGTGGACTTGGGACAGATGAGCAGCTTCTATATTGGCCTGGGTTCAAGGATAAACTGCAACGTCTTCTCATATGACTACTCAGGTTATGGAGCTAGTTCTGGGAAGCCCTCGGAGAAGAACCTTTACGCTGATGTGGATGCTGCCTGGCAGGCGCTACGCTCACGGTAAGGAAGGAGGCTGATTATAATGAGAGGCAACTTTCACTGATTTCAGCACAGCTAATAGAGAAACAGGGTAGTGATGGGTTTTTGCTAAAGCTACCAGTACAACCCAAAGTTCTCCATGAGTGTTGCTAATTCTTACCAGAACATAAATTCTAATATTGGAGCTGCAATCTAAGGTGGGCTTTACACGAGTACGAATTTGTAAGACTCCGGTAGAATAAACTATCGATCTGGTGATATTGACACACGAAGACAGGTATTTGTCCATGACTCCGCATCTTTTTTGAAAACGAGTCTGCAGGTGGATATCTGGGTATTCGTCTTCATGCCGTAGTTGGTATAAACAGATGAGTTCGAGAAAGAGAGTGACCTCATAGCACCCCTCCTCCTCCCCACCCCCCAACCCACGCTGTCACACACAACAACAACTACAACAACAATGGCAGCAGCCGGGCTGATTCTGATCTTGTTCCAGCAGCTACAAATATTGCTACGACTTTTATACCAACATTTGCTCACAGAACACCAACAACACCAGCTATGGCAACAACAGCAACAAGTGCTCATGCAGAGACGCAGCATGTTACGCATACATGAGCACTTGTTGACGTGGAATCCACCTCTAAACAAAACCAGACGGGCAACCCGACAGGATTTTGCGTGGTCATGTAAATGCACAATCCTATGTACAATACGATGTGTAAACAGTGATACATGTTTTGATGCCGACGCCAAGACCTCGTGTGAGGAGGGCCTTACCCTCAACCAAACTCAACTTTTGCACTCTAGGTTACAAGCAACCCTGTTGATCTTAAATCCTTGGTATCGTTAACCTAAGATTAAAACCCACATTGAGAGAATAACAGAATAGGACAGTGGACTGAGATGAGGGGAAGAACCAAAAAGAAAAACTTGCATCTATTTTGGAGAGCTGAGGAAAGCTGTTAGCTTCCATGATATGACATTTTGATGTTTTGTGAGATTTGTTTCTTTGTTGAAGTTGTTTGGCTAAAGGGTTGAGAGGATCTTTCTATCATCTGCATGATAAAGGAAGGGGATTGTATGATGTGTTTTTGAAAAATGTGACCTAGTTGAAGCGAGCCCTGGCCACAGGTATGACAGGGTCCCTTGCAGTCCTCATGAACAAGCGCTATGCAGATGTTATTTCATAGTGTCAACACAAGAACGGTAGGATTAGGGTAAGGCTTAGCCAAAAGTCCCTGAAGTGGCTGACCAATGGCTCATTTACTAAAAGTCCCCCATGCCCAACTCCATCCACTATCCTAATTCTATCAATCACATTCATTACAGGCCAGTCAGATTATGTAGCAGGCAGGTGTTACTGCAGCGGTGTCAAATACAAATCATTAGCCACCATGACAGGCTCGCAAAAAATATCAGAGCTCTATCCTTTTAACTGAGAAGTGCTTTCAGGGTTTTTTGCTTTTCCTTTTATGAAGAAATGCAACCCAGATCTGATAAAACAGCTGCTAAACTGTTAGCATCCATGCTAACTCATTATCCTTGTTGATTGGAGCGATGTAAGATTAATCAGCCTGTTTACACACATTAAATCAGGCAGATCCAGCTGCAGTGCAAAGTTAGGCATATAAAGCCTCAGCTGGAAACATTTATTCCGCTATTGATAATAACAATGTCAACAAGTGCAGAGTTTGATAAGACACACGTTCACTGCTGGCTATTCACACCAACACTGGTATGCTAATTATTACGTTCAATAGGTCTGTGTACAATGTTAATATGACAAAAAAGATTCTAGTATTTATGGAGGAAAGGTTTGTGCTTTGAAACACGCTATTTTTGCTGTATTTCTTAATCTATGCTTTAAATCACGGAAATCATTTATTAATTTTATGGTGACCATGCCTCTACTAACCTGTGGGCCTCCGTATCCCTTTTCACAGTGCATTAAAACAAAAACTCTGTGATATCACCTCTAATTGAAAACTCACTTATAATCTGGTACAGACCAAAGAGCCAAACTTTGGTCTGCCTGAAAACGGGCTGTATTGTTCAGCAGAGTTCATGCTGTTGTAGGTGTGAAAACCATCTGAACCAAACAAGGACCAAACTATGCAAGTGAAGCAAAAATCTGTGAATTATGGCTTAAATCTGCCCTAATTCAGTAACAGTAGGGAGGCTGATGTAACGCAGAATGTGGATAACGTTAGCATAAGTGGCAATGATAGCCTCTGTTTCTCTTGACAGGTTAAACCCTACAAATCCACTGTATGTGAAATGTGGTCGCACATTGCTCCATGTAAATTGTGTGGCCATCTGATGCAGCCTTAACACTTATCTTAATTTTATGGCACAAATTTCTATCAGATTGCTTGAAGCTAAATTGTGTTATTCCTCTGAGACGATTTTGTAATGTAGGGTCATCGTGCAACAGTAACAGGAGCAAAGACAGCTACAGGCCCATCAAGCACTGGGAGGTTATATTATTGAACACGGGACAAACTCTGGTCAGCCTAAAATGCAGTGATAATGAAGAAAAAAAATAAACCCATGTCTCAACTTCACCCTGAACCAAGTCCACTGCACTTTAGGTGTGAAAGCAACACAATGGCACATCTGGAGACAGAGTTAATGGTGGTCAACTTGTTCCTCCTGTCCTCTGCTGAGAGGTGAAATGTCGAAGGGGTGTAAATATTACTGAAAGAGCAGTGTGAATAGAGCTCATGGCTTAGGGCCCAATAACTGTTTACCCTTTACCCCTCCCCCAATGGCCAGCCTTGGTTGGAGACTGTAAACAGAGGAGAGGATGGGAATAGGGGATGCAGGCAAAGTTAGACAATATGATACCAATAAAGGCACTGAGGAAGCTAAACTAAACTAAATAAGACCAGGACCAGTTTAAGGAAGTACCAGAGACCCTGATCTCTTTTGTTTTGTCTGTAGATAAGAGTTTAATAGTTAAGTTTAAGAAGCTGTAGTAGGACCTTACAGCAGGACAGAACTCACAAAATTATAACTTTGAAGAATAATCAATGCTCAGAAAGTGATAAATGAAACCCTTAAACTTTTAATAGAGGGAACAAAGTAGATGAACACTTGAAAAGTTCTGTATGGTTAACCAGGAATGTTGAAAATGCTCTCGCAATCCAGATCTGAAGCAGTAAGGGATGTTACATAACACAGATTGTAGAAACAGTTCAAGGCTGACGGATTCTTCTAATGTTTTTTTCTGTGTCGTGAACCGATGGAGAAAAAAAGAGACACTTTTACAGCCACTTTAAACTCATCCTGACAGCTCTACACCTGCAGGTACATATTCACTGTGTATATAAAGACAGATGACTTGGATCTTGTGGAGTGACTGAATACTGCTGACGGGAAGTCCGACAAAGTCCTTTAGGATACTGAGATATAATGTAATGTAAATGTTTACCTCAAGAATTTCAGCTGATATCAATTAGTGTAAAGAGCAGAGGAGAGTGAAGATGTGAGAAGTGTCCAGAAGGACCTGGGTGGAGAGATGATGAGGGTGAGCGTGACATTCCCACGGGTGGAGATGAGTAGGACTTGTGTAGTCCAATGACACGGTGTTCTAGTGGGCGATAATAAGAAGCGTGCTTCTCTGCTGGTCAGCCACCACATGTAGGTGTGAGTGGGCGCTGTGCACCATCTTTTTGTTCTGCAGGCTATGAAAAGACTGATGCTTGCTGGCCAACATTCGACCTTTATTGACTTCTTCAAGCAGATAGAGGTTACTTCATTAGTTTTCATAGTTTTTGAAGTCCAAACTACTCTTTGTTATTTTGAAGGAACAAGTTCAGATTCCTGGAGGCCTCATGCTTACACTGCAGAGGGTCCAGAGGAATTTCCCACTGATTTCTGCTATTAAGGCATGTTGACTTAAGAAACACGTATATATCCACGTATTAAATCATTTGTTTGAGATGAGGCCCCTCCAGTCATTAGGCATCTGTTTGACCCCATCTCCCTCTCCTCCCTCCACCCATTTTAACCCCTGCCATCTTCTGTCCTTTGGTTACATCGTATTTATTGATTGTGCCTCATGTCTCTTGGGAAAGGTGGGATAACATGTGAAGCCTCTGTACTGGGATCAACAAACAGTCAAGACAAACATGTATGTAAAACTGAGACAATCAGAGCAAGAGATGTTTATTTCAAATATTCTTTTTAGAAGAGTGTGGCGCATGTGCTTCTGCCTGTATGGATTGTTGTAAAAGACTCCTAAAGAGTTGTGTTACCGTCTGTCGTGGCCTCTACTTTTCAAACAAATCAGAGCTACACATGTTTTATTTATGATACAATGTTATTCTTTCATTTAAATACAGGACGACCCCCTCTCTCGTATTTTGTGACACTACTTCTTGAAACAGGACTCATGGGGGCACAACTCATTCTCCCGGGTCATCTCTGCAGGAGACGACACATCAGAGGCGTGTTTATTACAGCTTGAAACGGCAGTATGAATGGGGCTTGAGCTTCAGCCAGTTTTTAAGATGGAAAAAATACGATGTCAGAAGTGTGGCATTTACAATGGGTTTTTCTTTTACTTTATTTTTTATTCAATTAAATGGGAACAAAGAAACAAGAACAAAATACAAGGGGGATAAATTGTACTTTGTCACATAAAGGTTTCATTTTGTCCATTTTACAGCATATAGCTTTATTTTGATCAGTAGACTAGGGATGGGAATCGAAAACCAATTCCAGTTGAGAATCGTTAACAGCTCCATCAAAGAATCGATATCATTAATCTTTTTGCTTATCAATTCCCTTATCAATTCCTTCCACTGACATGGTTAGGAAGCATCAGAATTGTAACTTAATTTTCATTGCACCTACTACACAACCTTAAGTGAGTGGGAACACCAGCAACTTGCAGAAGCAGATATCTATGCTGTGATGTGTGTCTGACATTGTTGTCACTGAAAATCAGACCAACATTTGCCTACATGCAAAATCTGCAGGAATCGATAAGGGAATCGTTAAAGAATTGGATCAATTAGCAGGATCGTTAACAGCATCGACATTGATAAAATCTTATCAATTCCCATCCCTACAGTAGACTGTAGGTAATTTTTTCCTCTGATGGGATTTCTTCTACAGTGTCCAGCCATTGGCTCAGTCTAGGTTTGTCACTTCTCAGCCAAGTTCTTATAATGACTTTCTTAGCCGCAAGAGATAGATCTTGAACAGGTATGTCTTCTTTACCTATTACGCCATCTGGGATCAGTCCTAGATATACAGTATATACCATGGATCATTAGAAATATTATATCCAAAAATTTTGCCCATGGCTCTCAGAACCTCATCCTAAATGTCTGAATTTTCATACATGACCAAAATGTACAGGAGTAGTTGGTGTTCAGTTGCCCACATTATCCCCAAAAGTATTTTTGTAGATCTAATTGTTTATTTTTGATTTTTGGTGTAATTAAAAAAAGTGTTATTTTTTTTCCGACCAAACTCTCTCCATCCTTTAGAGTTTGTTGATGTAGTTTGGTTCTTAAATATGGACTGCCAATCACTCCCAGATAACTCATGGTTAAATTCCTTTTCCAGTTTCACTGTTAAGTACATTGTATTTCTCTCCTGTTGCTTCAGTACACCTCTGTTCATTTTAGAGACAATTCGTAAAGGAGTTTGTATGTTTGTCAATGCCTAAATCACATCATCCCCTTCAATGAGATGTCCTTTTTAATTTCTGCCTCCATTACACTAGATTTTAATGTTACTTTAATATTGTAATAGAAAGTTTTAAGTATTAGGAGGACTGTTATCACAAAGACAAATAAACCAGGTTATTAATATCACTTGAGCTTAAATGGAAAAAGCACTTGAGCTGTCACGGTGCTCTTCCAGTCACCTGACTGCTCAAAACCTTTTTGACACCACAGGTGACACTTACCCATTCACATCACAGTCACAGACTGATGGTTAAGGCTGCCAAAGTGTCATCACTATGTGTCAGCCATATTTTTATGCTTTTATACACTCCAATGATGCAGCGGGGCATTTCAGATCAGATATCCTGCCCAAGGACACTGGCATGTGACTGAAGAGAATAATGTGTCTATCATATTTGGGTCATTTGTTTATGAGGATAAGGGCTAAAGCAAAGTTCATCCAGCAGGCCTGAATGTTTTTATACTTCCTGCTAGGAGACAAACAAACAACTGGAGTGAGGGAAGGGATGCAGGCTCAGCAAAAACTGAAACAGCTGAAGAGACGAGTTAAAGCATTAAAAATCAACCCAAAAAATTAAAAGCTGTGTAAACCTCGTCCTGTGACGGCACTGATGTGGGTGTATGAGTTTCTCTCCGTGGTAAATGAAGCTGTCGGCACTGCGGAGATTTAAAAAGTGCTGATGGATAACACTGTTAGAGCCGCTGGCATCAAATGTTTCTGTTTCCAAGCTACTGACTCTTCCTGCTGATCTCTCTCGGCACTCCTCCTTTTTTTGTTTTGCATTTCTCACATCAACTAGAATACTGCGCTGTCTTCAGCAAATCCGGACTTTTGAATAAGGAAGCTGGCAAGTTAAACAGGAAACTCCTGATCATAAAGGTTCAGCATTCAGGAAATAAGCTGCTGTGAAGAAGAACCTGCTTTTCTGGCGGTCAGGCAAGTTGAAACCTTTCTGCCACTTGTCTTTTCAGCTCAGCAGACTTCACTGGCATAAAAAGTAAATCTTTTGTTACACTGCTAAGCACAAAAGGGAAATAAGCATAAGAAAGGCCTTTGAAAGCAAAAAGAGATGCATCCATTTTCCCACATTACCGTGAACACTTTAGCTCTTCTAAGCTATGCTGCGTTTGTCTTTTTTTCTTCTTTTCAGTCACTGCACAAATGAGTCTCCTGCTCCCACACTCAGTTGTGTCTGGCACTGGAAATTAGCCTGAAATTTAATTTGATCTGATCGAAGCAGACCAGACGCCTCAAATCATATCACATTACACTCAGAGAAATGTGTCTGGGGCAGGATGTGTTAACCTTTTTCCTTCATATAAAAAGGAAAAACCTTCCTCTTCCACTGTAAGCTTAGCTGTAAAACC
Organism: Scarus forsteni; assembly: GCA_036419115.1. NCBI lineage: Eukaryota > Metazoa > Chordata > Actinopteri > Labriformes > Labridae > Scarus > Scarus forsteni. The sequence continues at coordinate 48,905,221 of JAZDUH010000066.1, read as the reverse complement.
TTAGATAAAAATTTGGATGACCTTGCCTTTCTTCCACAGGCATATTTGGCACAGTGTGGCTCAGGTTCTTCCCTCACTCTTTGGAGATGCATCACACTGAATCATCATTTCAGGGTCTCATCACTCAATTGCACTACAACAAAATGTTAGTTCCTGCTGGTTAAGCTATCTGAGCAGGGGAACTAACAGTTTTAAAAACGTCATGATACCAGCATTTTAAACTGTGATACAGAAATTACATTTGATCAACACCTGTTTTGATACCAAAGCCAGCGCTGGGCAGTATGTTTGGTCCCTATGATGTAGTGAAATCATTTAAACAGTGAAGGGTAGGACAATATTGTTCATACGATATATGTTGCAAGGACATGCTGTGTTGATTCCAGCTTTACTTTGCCATTCAAGACAATAGACTGCAGACATATTGCTCATTAAAAATATAATTTCAGTAAGAACCAGAGATGGGACATGAATTGAACTTAATTCTCAGTTACTGCTTTTCACAATTATGCCCCAAGTAATCAAAATTGTAATATTACTTCGCCACATGACATGTTGAACCTTTTTTTTGTTTTTCCATGATCATCATTGCCATTGTTTAAAGTATTTTTATTTTTCAAGCTATTATCCACCTACAGCATGTGTAACAGAGGTGTGGTATTGGAGAGAGGAAGGCACGCCAACTGGTACGGCTTTCACACTAAAATTACCAGGTCAACACAGTTTTTTTCAACGTGGGTTAACCCTCTAACAATCAGAAAGTGACTTCTTTCCCACTGCCAGCAGACCGGGGTCTAATCGGCCGCAGACGAGCTGTGTGGCTGTTTATTTTCCTCTGGTGAAGCACGTCCAATGTAAACAATGGAAATGAGCATAGAAGTCGTGGTTTTCTGTCTTTTATACTTTTGTCCCTCTTTAAAAATTTGCAAACTTGGCGCTGATGATACGAAGGCAGATGGAATTAGTTACTGAGACAGCAACGAGTCATGTGAGTTACAGATGGAGGGAATGGCATGATGTTATGCCATGGGCACGTTACGCTGACGTCATGACTTTAATTAGCAGGTTGACCTGGGTGTAATGTTCCCACTGATGCTAATTGGAGGTGAGCTGATAAAAAACCGTGCTGCTTGCAGGATCATTCGAAATGCCAATTAGATCCTTTCAAACTGCTGACAGGAGCCAGTTGTTTCCGGGGTTTAAGCAGGTTTTTTGACCAGTCTCAAAGAGATATCAGTGTGAGACTGGAGTGCCCTGACTGAGTGTAGCTGCCTTTATGTGGGGATATAAAGTGACATGGATGTTATGTCCTTGTAGAACTAATGTGAGTGTCTCAAGGTTTAAATATATTGAAGCCTCATTGTGGTGGTTTCGTGTGAAGGCACTTTGAATAGAGTTGTTGTCAGAAATGCCTTTGTTAGCGCCCTCAGAGCATTTCTAGTTTATGATTATTGTTTTTTTTTCACTAGCAGGAATTTAACCCATGTTATTTTTTCGTGTACATTTGCCCCCGGCTGTTGACATAGGTGCCTGAGGCCAATTTAGCGTATTTCGAGGATGGGAATAGATAAGATGTCATTGATACCAGTGCCATTAACGCTAATGCTCATAGATCTGGTTCTGTTACGATTCCCTCATCAATTCCTGTTGGATTTCTCTGTTTGCAAAAGTTGGCCAGTATGTTTTCAGTAACAATGTCAAACACATGGCACTCCTGAATCAGTAATTCTGCAATATCTGTGTTTCCATTACAGTTTTCCACAAAACAACAGTGATATGTCTGATATTTTGACAAAGTGTAATTGTGCTTTGAATGTATTTCCTTTGCAGGTTGTTTTGGGCAGGAGCCTGGTAACTATCATGAAATCTCTCAAGATTTCACTGCAGGAATATAGACGCCCAAAACCTGTTGCGTGTAGGTGTTATGTTTACATCTACAGCATTTCTCATGACAGTTTTTCACAACAGGTGTCATTCTGCTAGGTAGCGTAGCTTTAGATTTTTCCACTTGCTGCGAAGAATATGCCACGACTTGTCAAATCCTTTCTCCCTTATTTCCCTCTCTGTCTCCTTAGAACATTCTGTATTCCTTTGCTGTTTGCTGTCAAGTATGGCAGTTATGTTTTTCTCAAGTATAATGCTAAGAAAAGTCTCGGTTTTCTCTTCTGTCTGCATGCCATGTTTTCTCTGAGAAGCTGTCATGTTACCAGGTACATACTGTGACATATAATTGCAGAAAAAGTGCTTCCATTGTGCCTTTGCGATGTATTTCAATATCCAAATATTTGAAAAACCTACTCATGACAGTGTAAAACCTTTTAAGCAATATTTTAGTGTTTTTTTAAATCAGGTGTTTCCATTTCCAGTATATAAAGCTATTTAGATTTTGTGCATTTCCAAGGGTAATGGAAACGCAGCTAATGAGTCATTAATGTATAGATAAATGAATAGATGAATACAGCTGCATGCTGCTGTTGTTTCTGCTCACTGAAAGTTGAGTAGGAAGCACGTTTTTGTTATAATCAAGACAATTTTGTCAGTAGAAGGACTTGATAAGTGAATTGATGAACTAATGACACTGATGCCTTTAGAGGGAAAAAAAGACCGTTCTTACCGCCTGTCAACACTCTTCTAAGACATGTCATGGTATAAATCTGGTCCATGTTGCCCATGCCAACATGAAGGTCATAACTGATAAATTTTATTGATCAAGTGCCCATAAATAATCTGTAATACAGACAGACCTCAATAAATTCTGTTTTTTATTTGGTGTGGGGAAAAGGCACTTTACAGGAGGATAAATATTTTTATTACTTATTTTGGTTTTCAGGATACAAGTTAAGGGGCATGTCTGATATGACTTCAAGCCGTCCCGCCTTTGGTCTTGTGTTAACAGCTCATTCGTTCAGGCAGGGAGGCAGACTATGTCCTGAAGCATCGACTTGATGTTTGTCAGTGCAGGTTCAAACCCCTCATGAGACATTGGAGACACCTCATCATATGACTAATTTATAGGTTTATCAGGAAAGAAACTCCTTTTGGATCAGATGAGAGGCTTATAGGATCAGCAGCATAATAAGATAATTCAAGAAGACTAGACTTATGGTCATACTGTGTGTCCCGTGACTTTTGGTCTCATGGTTTACAGTCCCTCTGCAGTTAGACTAAGTTTAGTTACAATCTGAAATAAGTGTGTTGAACAGAGTTAGATGACTTTATACTGCTGCTCCCTCCTGCCCGCTCGTTCTCTTAATTGCTTTGCTATGCATTCATGAAGCTGCACAAGTCTATTTTTGTATGGTAACGTTCAAATACTGCAGGCTACCATTTAGTTGAGGATGGACTGAGTCTCTGTTCGAGTTCTGCTTTTGTGTCTTCTGCTGAAATCAAATTCTCTGTGCTTAAGAAATGTGTGTTCATGTTGGATTATGTGTGCTGCAGCAAAAGGATATAACATTCTGACTTTTTGGAGATGCTTGTCCTATTCGTGTCAAAATACCAGACATGAAGTGACGAAAGCTTTTGCCATGGTTTTGCAAAACATGCTCAACAATAACACTCCTGTCATAATACTTGATGCAAATGCGTCACAGTAGGTATACCAGTATTTCCACCTCCTGAGCCTTACCTTGATAAATGTAACCAAACCTCCATTACATAAATTACTCAGTAAAAGGTCTGGTCAAATTTTTGAATGAGAAATGTTTTGTCATTGGTCAGTTTTCAGGGGGAAAATGGGATAATAGTCATTATTGAATATTTCCCACCATCCATTGCCATTTACAATATTTCAGGGTATGGACCAGTTACAGTGTGTGACTGTAGATGACATGATGAAATGCATATTGTTGAATTTACAGAAGTCATCTACAGGCTTCAGGACATGTGATGCTAAAATCTGTGGATTCTGCCATACTGGACACACTCTCAACTGACCCTTAGGTCAGAGATGGGCAACTTTGGCCATGAGGATTATCTAAAATGGTCCTCTTTGTAACCAGGGGGCAAAGTTTGCATTGATTGATACTAAAAGGGGTCAATGTGTATTTGTATGTATATAGTCGAAAGTAGTTACTCTGTCATTGTTTACATATATGTCCAAACTCAAATGTAATTAGCAATACTTGATCTAATGAGATAAAAAGCCATTTTCAGCTACTTTTTTAAAACAGTTAAGAGTTTTTACTGGTTATCTAAGTATAGCTAGCATAGAAACGCTCATAGGCAGCTGAAGCCAGAAGTGCTTCGACTTTTGATATGGTCATGGCAAATTTCCATAGGTTTTCTGCATGTACTTATATTTTTTGTAAATGACTGACTGGCTGCTTAAGTGAGAAAGCCACCAGTTGCCCACTTGTGTTTTAGATCAACCTACTCATAGATGGAAAAGTGATGTTGAGAGAGGACTTAAAGGTGTAGTCAGCGATGTGGGAGAAAACGAGTGGAAAGGTTGTTTATAAACAAATTTAGACCCGCCTCTCCCTTCATACCTCACCCCTCGCTCCACCCCCGAAGCTGATGGACGTGCATCGTCATGGAAATGGCCGTAGAAGCTGCGTAGTTGACCAACGTAGCTAAGGTAACCCCGACTCGTCAGACAACTCAACTGAAAATATTGATAACATCATGACAACAGCACATTCTGGCAGATTAGACAATAAGATGAATGCCCGACGGCTGTTACTGTTATGTGAAGCACCACAAAGCTAATGTTGCTTACCTATCCAGCAGAAAGATGGCAACATCCACGTCCAATTTCAGTTCGTGGAGTTCCCTCCACCGTCAGAAAGCAACATCAATGTTGACCCGGGTCTTCGCTCTTTCATGGTCATAGCCCTTCTTTTTCACTTTTCACTCCTCTGACCTTTTTCTTTTGGGCTGTTTTTCAGCCATTGCTACTGCACCTATTGCATCTCTCTCTTACGCTTAATCAAGACGCCACGCAACCTACTACTCCTCCTCCCCCCTCTGTCTGATCTGCGCATGAGTATGATCGCCCCTGGATGTGGGGGGATGTACCCTGTTTTGGTGACTCTGCCCGAGCCACAGTATTTACCTGCTGAAATTCAGAGCCAAGGCTGTGTATTGAAACCGGACTTTTTTTCAACATGCTGTCAGTGGTGGCATCTTGTGGATGGAGAGGAGAAATACGGTGAATTTGACAAATACTGAATTAGATTAGAAGATTAGAAGATCGCTGACTACACCTGTAAGGCTGTATGACCATAGACTGTAAAAAAACATGGAAGCCATGTTGCTGGGCTTTTGTGAAGCCGCCGCAAAAACTGCTCCCCCTGGTGACTGGCTGCAATATAGGCCAAATCTCCGTCTCCCCCATTCATCTGAACGGGCCGTAGTGAAACTTCAAAAAATTAATACACCTCGTAGAAATATTTCTCCCATCCGTGCTGTGGTGATATGAAAGTATTATTGGGCTGCGTTTTTTCCAAGTCCTCTTTTCTCTAAGTCCTCTTTCCTCTGAAAAGTTTATTTTTCATCAGTTATTAGAGTTTAAAAAATAACCTCAGTTTACGGCAGTTTCACAATGACTGTGTACGGCGTATGCTGGGGAGTGTTGCGACCGTTTACGACAACTACGTCGAAATATGGTCCAGATTCTCTACTGGCTGCACAATGGCGGCGCCCTGACGGGGGATATTATGGCTTCAAAGCCGTTACATGGTAGAAGGCGGAGCCACACTATCCAGTTCTTATAATACATCCATGTGTATGACCTATAGTGAGCACTTTGTTTAAAAAATTCCCCTCCATTCAATATAAGTAAGTAGGTGTTCTTAGTATTCAGCTCTCGGTTGAACCAGGTTGTACAGATGTATATTCGGGCTGTAAGAAACGTCCTTACCCTGCACTCAATCATTTAACCTCTTGGTGTCCTGCAGCCAGTCTCTAACTGAAACTAAAGTCTTTTTTACTTCTGCATTTGCTTCTTTTTTCAGCCCAAGAGTTTGCAGCTAAGTTTCCTTTGTAAATGGGATTTAATTAGACCCGATCTTATTTATATTTAAAGATATAAATATGAGCTCTTACTTAGTGTCCTGGCTTCTGTGATACTCCCAGTTTGATACTGCATTTGCAGCTGCAGAATGATTTTTCTGTATCTAAATTAAGTCTAGGAACTTTTTTCTCCAATGAATAAAATACATTTAAAGGAAGCTTATAGCCAGCTTTAGCCTCTTGCAGGATGTTACAACATCAATTTAAACCACAAAAGTTTGCTTGGCAACATAAAAACATTTTTTGTAATTTCTATCTTAAGAATGTGGTATATGTGTTTTTTTTTGTTTGTATGTTTTTGTGATGGTTGATTTAATTAATTGCAAGTGTGGTATTTTTCATAATCTTTCTTCGGATTAGAAACCTGGATAAAAAGTCTCCCAGATTATGAAGGGGATATACTGAGCCTCTCACAGACACCTTCACTGACCGTAAACCATGCTAAAGTAGTAGAAGTAGGGTCACAGCCTCAAAACACAACACTGAAGACACTTACAAAAGTTTGTCCACAACTGGATGTACACCAGCAACAGTTAGTTAGAGTAAGCTCTCTGATTGGTGGCTCAGCAGACCAATCAGAGAGCTCACATAGGACCAGTTGGCTATACATTAATTTCTCTTTGTTTTTTTTCTGAGCTTCTTCTTTTCAGTCATACAGCTCAACCAACAGTGTCCTTCACAAACATGATGGAATAACAGCAGATTGTAGCGCTCACTCAGATTTATTCAGTTAAATAATATGCACGGCATTCATCTGTAGAGCTGCTAGTCTCATTAATAAGCCAAGAATCCCAGTGAAGAAGCATTTACAGCAGATAACAGTTAAAATCTTGTGAACAACTTTGTAATTCTGAATGAACGTAACCTATTTGTTGTAGACACTTCAAAGATAAGAAACCTCGTGTCCTCTTCTCTTTTAGCTCAGCTCTGTGTGTGATTCATAATTGACTTTCTTTATGACAGAAAGAGGGTACATCCCAGTCTTTTGACCCTGCTGAACACGAATCAGCTCGATTGTGTTTATCACTTCAAAGAGCCTCTCAGCGCGCTCTGTTCTGTCGGCTTCATCGTGCTTGTCTCTCATGTTCAGTCAGACACTGAGCCTGAGGAGGGCACACTCTCTGGAGTCTTTTTCTCCTTATCTTATTGTTGAAGTGTCAGCTTTGTTTCTTTATTTGTTATTGACTGTTTGACATTTTGAACACAGTTAATCATGAAGAGGTTGGGAAGCATATTTACATGTTCTCATATGAGGTGTAGTTGTTCAAAAATATAGGTCATATCAGTATAGTTTCTGCTGTACTAAGAGGACAGTGTACATTTCTTCTGACTTCATCTGGCTATTGGTTAAAGATGGATTAGAGGATTTTCTAAGTAATTACAAAAAAAGTCTCACTTAGATATATGTCTGATTGAAATACACACTTTAAAGGTGCTAAGAGGAGAATCTATTACCGGCGACATTAGGACTCTGCTACCCATGAGCATGAGCAGCGACTGTCGTAATGCTGCTTTCCAGTAACCTCGGAACTGGGAGTGACATCATCTCCGACTTATCGGCGTTCCAGTTGAAGTCGGAAAAAAACATGCCGATCTACCAGGCTATTGTTAGCTGTTGTTAGCTCGAGAGCGGCGAGGTCTCACTGAGTTCCAAGAGCTTAAAACAAAGCCAATACAATACTGATTTACAAAGCAGTAATATAATTCTGCAATTATATTTGTGAAGTGTGTTCTGGAGGGCATTGTGTAGTTTGGATTGAAATCCTTGATCATGTTCTAAATCCAGTGTCTCTCCACCATGGAAAGAGGACGATGTCTGTGATGAGCATATTTAAAATGCTGTAATAGTAATAGTTGCAGCCCTAAGCCAAGGTGCTATCGTGCTAAGCTATGTGCTAAGCTCACTCATTTTGACATCAGACTTACAGGATGCAAAGCTGTGTTTTCTTTTCATCCCTTCTTGTAGTGACCACAAGCAATTTTGGGACACTCTCTGGTTTCTTCTATGGACTCTCTCCTTTCTGTCCCTCTCTTTTCTCTTCCTTCATGATTGTACAAGCCTTGTTCCAAGAGCAGTAGAGGTATCCAGGCCAGTCTGTGCTGTGTAAGGCTAGTCCAGATATATATTTATATGTATAATTATATATTAAAGTGTGTATTTCGATCAGGCATATATTTAAAAGTGAGACTTTTTTGTAATTACTTGGATACTCCTCATAGTCTCTTTTAAGATTCACAGTCATGTATGTTCATATATGTTTATACTGAACCCCCCTGATCCACCTGTATTCCCAGTCAGTCTGGGATGTCCTGTTGGAGCTCCTGTCACTTTTACAGATTTGTGTTCTTATGAAGCAGTTTTGCAGACAGAAGGCACTGGAAACACTGAACTGGAGTTTGTTTTCTTCCGGTAGATGTAAATAAGTCACCACGTCACGTAAATATATCACTACGTCATGTCTGCCCCCGTCCAGTCAGAACCATTCCTGACCTTCCTCCTTGTAAACCTCAATTCTGAATTATTATTTCCATGTAAGCATGATGGAGTATACTTATTTAATTCTGAATAGTTAATTCCAAATTATAAAAACGTCATGTAACAGTGGCCAATGTGGCCAGGTCACGACACTTCGCCTAAAGCCCTAAAGACATGGAAAAATCTTCAGTGTGTGTCCAATTTTCTTTTATTTGCCAAAGTTTCACCCAGAAAATGTGAACACCGAGTCAATAATCATGCCCCACAGCTGATACAAGCTAAAGACCTGGGAAAAGTTACCATGTAAATATGAGGCGGCTAATTTTCGCCTCTGCCATTTTTGTTTCCATAGCAAACAGCAGAGGTCCCGACCTTCTTGGTTTTGATTGTTTAGTGAAGGAGGAGTGAGACTGACAAGCACGACACGCTTTCAGGAGTTACATTTTTTTCAACAGAGAGCCCTGGGCGTTCAGTGAAAACATCAGCAAAACACGCTGCCTTGACACAGGCCCTTAGGCTGCCTTTCCTGAAGGCTCTTTTTCTTCTCAAAGGTTGTTAACCAATCTTTTTTCTAACCAAACATTAGACAAGATTGAGTAACCTGTAGACAGACATGTAATCTGGCCAATCTAGCTGCTTTACAGAGTTACAGAAAAGTAAGATGCATTTCTAAGTCTTTGAATTCCTGAGGAAGGAGTCTCATCCAAATTTATAAGCACTGCTATTGTTTTAGTAATGTCCTTAAAATGTTGTTTCAATTCTGTTCAAAAATGTGTCCAAATATCAATGAGTTATGTCTTTGAAACCACAAATCCCACATTTAATAAAGATTTTATCATTTAGAAAAGCTAATATTTAAAACAGACACTTCTCTCAGGCCTTACAAAGCTGCTGGTGTTTTGTTCAATTTATACTATTTGTCTTGTGAGAGTTTTTTTTTATAAGAATTTGATAATATGGCAGTATTTGGTGTCTGTGGCTTTTGTTGCCTTGGTATCCATGTTTTACTGTCAGTAAATCATCTCAGAGTTTATTGTTTTGGCATTGTGCAGCTTTATTTATGTCGTAAGTGACAAAATATCCAGTCATTCATTCAGTTTTTTACAGCCATTTGGGGAAAAAAAATCTTCAATGTGCCTTTTGGCTCCAGCATGTCTCTGATGTTTTGATCAGACACTCAGCCTGAAGAAGAGCCTCTCTGGAGTCTCTTTCTCTCCCCGGCCTTTTGGCAGCTTTTTCTCCAGCGTTATTTGACTCTTGAGCATTTTGAACACAGCAGCAGTTCACATCTCTATTCTTTTGGTTTTCTGTGTCAGCTGCTTGTGATCAGCAGTCGCAGATTCCCTTTCTCTGAGTGGAGACACTTGTGTAGGCTGCTTTTGTTCAGCAGTCATATGACAGAGGGCAGTCACCTGTCACTCATGTACTGACAGTCTCACCACAACTGCACACTGCTCCCGTGTTTTTCATGTTTATCTGCGGCTGATGAGCCACTCCCTTACCTGAGCAGGGAGTGAGCCAGCTGATTCACTTAATGAGTCACAGGGTTTGAACACGCACACATAGTCCTTATTATCGTAGACAAGATTACCAAACATGTGTGCGACTATTTATTTTTCCTTAGGCTAAGGGCTGGGTGATAATGACCAAAAACCATATCTCTGTATTTTCTTAGAGAAGTTAAAGGTTATTAAAATAGCAGAAGTACAAACTGAGATAGAACTGATGTAAAATATAAATATATATAGTGATAACTGTTTGCAACAAACTTACACTCTTGGGTGTTTATCACACCTTCAGCTCAGTTGCTTTATTCTGATTCAGCTGAAAGGCAAAACTCTACAAATTTACATATTTCCTTTGGATCATTTCACGTTCACACAGCAGTATTTTAACACAGGCCAAGTTACACATAAGACCAGAGCTGGTCTTACGTTGTTATGTCACAGCTTGTGTTGCTGTGACTGCCAGTCATACTCAGCATTATGTGAAGGAAGCTTGCAGGCTAAGCTATGTACAATAGGACTCACTGATTAATAATGGAGATTAAATTGGCAGTGAAAGATTATGGGCATATTTCTCAACGGCTGACACGCCTTACAGTATAAATGGAAGCAAAGTCAGTGTCCAAAGAAGAGGCTCTGTTTTCCCTTGCCAGTGTCCAGAGCAGACTATAGAGGACACCAGATGGCATGGTAACTTATTACACTGTAACACCTGTAGAGGTGTCCACAGAGTAACGGTCAGTGATGCAGAAAAGTAGAGAGCAGCTTTGAAAAGATTTATTTCTTCTACTTGAATGTGCCGGCCTACAGTCAGGAGTTCTTGATTAGGGATGGGAATAAAAAAAACAATCTAGTCCCTCAAGGAACTGATGTCATTCGTCGTTTTCTGATGAATCCTCCCACTTTCTTGCAGTGCGGATCAGTCAGCCTGATCTAATGTCTGCAATCCAACAGGTCCATCTTCCCAAGCTCCAATCCACAATGACTGTGAGGTTCACTGTGGGACGGTCTCATCAGCGTCCTCTAGAGCAGGAAGGTGGTTTGAGATTCAGGCCATGTTTACACAACAATGTTTTCACCAGAAATGGAAAGATTTTTCCTTTGCGTTTTCAAAAAACAATCTGCATTTACATGGAGACCCAATAACAATTGAAAATGCTGTAGCATGCACGCCAGTCCAGTAGAATGTGATGTAGGTTCACAGAGAAACAACGCTGTCACAAAACGCATGCGAAGAAGAAAAACTTTTCACAAACAGCTATAGCGAGTGGATGCACAAGGAGTTTCTTGTCTTAATGACAAATCTGTCTGGATAGTTTTGTCTGGATAACAAACCAAGCACGTTACTCGGTAGATGGTGGAAACTGTTGTTGTTCCTGGTATGCGCACACAGCCATCATGTGAAAGAATACTGCATATGCAGTTAGGGCTGCACGATATTGGAAAAAACTGACATTGCAATTTTTGGGGGTTTGCGATATATTGCGATATATCTTGCGATATTAAAAATAGAAGCATTTTCACCAGATGCCTTGTATAGCTCTGTTTGGGAAGAGTTTGGTTGACTCACAATGACACCGTTGTATTGATATAATACCATTTAATCCAGGCTAGGGTTTATATGTGAATGATGAAGATGGCTGTATATAAAAGGGATCCAGGAGGCCATGTCTCTGTACAAAATAGAATAGGTTTCAATTTCAGTGGCTTTTTTTCATTTTCCCAATAAATGGGGGAAATGCGATAGTCATATTGCATGTGCGATGTGACTATTGCGCATGCGCACATTGCGATGTCGATATTCAAACGATATATTGTGCAGGCCTAGTATGCGGTGACATCCGCATTCCACCTAAATCCCGTTTACATGGATCTGGGCAGCGATACTTTTTCAGTACTCTCCGCTCTGGACCCTGGGTTCAAAAGTTTGATGATTCAGGCGCTCCAGGCAAAATTCTCATGTAAACAGGAGTCGAAAACACAATGAAAAGTCTTCAAATTAGGCTGAAAACGGAGCCATACAAACGGCACCTAAAGGGAGACAACGGCAGAAGTGACTGAATGTACAGGGATTAGCATAGATGCTAACAGCTATATCAGCAGTTTTATCAGATCTTGACTTTATTTCTTTATAAAATGAAAAACAACACTACAAACATCTCTTTAAGAAGGATATTTCCAGTTGACCAACAACATTTCTAAATGAGTTTGATATTATATTGAAATGTCCATCTGGTGTTTCAGTTTAACTTTGTTCTTACAAATAAAACATGTTACACTCAACAGAAATGTCAACAAAGTCAAAATCATGGCAGGCAGAAGTGGTCAAAACTGGTGACAGTTGTTGACAAAGAGACACTGCAGGACTTTCAAAAAGCAAAAGCACCAGTAAATTACAGAAGCATTTATTTATACGCCACAGAATTAAATACAAGTGTCTTGTGTTTGGCACTGCTTCCACAGAAAACCTGAAAACATTTTTCCACAAAGAAAATCAGTGATCAATATGGTAGTGGTTAATGATTCAAATAGATCAATATGCAGAATTTTTAAGGACACTTGTATCAATAAGATCTTGTCAATTCTCCTCCCTATTCTTGAAGCTGTCAATACTGTGTCCAGCTGATAAATGATGTTGACCTATTGATATTTTTACATGTTGATCCTGTTCACTCTGTGACTCCGCGGGATTCAAACTATCATTATTAAGTAGTTCTTTATCAACCTGGTTGTCTGTAGCTATAATACAATTAATGCTACTGTTACTGATTATACTACAACAGCAGAGAGATGATTTAATGATTGCCCTGTTTCTGCCAAATGTTGGGTTGAAGGTGTCCTCACTGCAAACAAACCACTCCAGGGGCTGATTGGAAGTGAGCCGAGTTCACCTTTTTCAGGTGAGCTTGGCGCAGTTGTTTGGTATATATTGTTGTTTATGAGCACAGTCACAAACACAGAGTGCTCACATGTGTAGGTACAAATCTTCCAAATGATTTAGGTGGCATGCTACGTTTGACATCCTATGTTGAGCAATTTATTGTTTTACTGTCAAAATTGCAAGAAAACAACTTCACTCTGTTTAAGTGTCACTAAACATTGACAACATTATGTTTAAAAGTTGTCAGCATTTTCTACCATGTGCTTTAAAATGACAAAAACTTCATTTTTAGCCACATCAGGTCAGAAGAAATGTTTGATTTTATTTAACACAAAGTAAACAATATGGGTATAAACAATGTTGTCTCAACTTAAATCTTGTTAAAAAAAAAAATATTTTTCAAAACTCCATATATCTCACATGCCTGCAGTTGAATAAAATCAAAAGGAAAAGGTTTTGTTTTACTAAAGAGAGATCAAGTCGACCTAAGCCAGCAGCTCACAGTTTCTTTTGTCCGTGTGTGTGCACATGCGTGTGTTTGTGTGTGTCTTTGTGTTTTCCACTCCAAAATGCCACTGTATCGTTTTCTTTCCCTCAGAGATGGAGGCAGGCCAGCAGTCAATCCTGCTAGTCTAATATAGAGTGTAGCCTAGCAACTGATTTCCAATGAGCTCTCAGACCGAGGTCTTCCCGCACAGCAGCCAATAAAAACAAAGAGGAAAACTCACTTCCTGGTCAATAGTCATTATGGATCAATATGAAAATGCCATCCATCTTCTCAGACGGAGGGGGTAGGAATCCTAGCAGATATGACCTCGAAGAAGAGATTATCTGTTAACTTTCCTTCAGTGTAACCATCAGCAGCAGCTCCACTGGAGACAAAGGGCTTTGTGTTCAGTCGGGTTCATTTGGCGTCACTGCTCACCTGCTCAGTGTTGTCATCAGGGCTGAACAGTGAAGTATTAAAGAAACTGAGCATGTTTTTCTAATTCAAAAGATCAGTAAAATGACAAAGTACAGTTGGAACTGTAAAAAAATAATGCTTGTTTAACAAAAGATAATCTGTTTAAAATGTTTAGTCTAAATGGGAATTTGCCAATTAATGGATTTTTTAATCATGGATGCACCATTTTGATTCTTTCCAATATCCAATATGCTTATATTTCTGAACTCATTATCACCAGTACTGATACCATTTTTTTAATTAAGAGCATGAAGTCTCCTCTTTACTGAAATTGAACTTGTCTATTCATGGTGACAGTCTATTTGTGTTAGTAACAAATGTCCTTTAGTAAATAATACTTTTGATTTGTAATAGTGGATATTCAGAAAGAATGAAGTAAACCATAATATGACATTTATCTATTCTGCCAGTATTACAGCCAACAAATGGGAGATACAGTATATGTACAACCAAATATTTTCTGTAAAAACAAGAAAAAAAATCAAATATGCTGATACCAGATATCAGTTTTTGGGCACATATCGGCCTTGTTCTGATAAGACTATCTTCTAAGGAAAGATTAAGACATGGTAGCTGTTACCAACAAACAGACATCCTCAACATGTAACATTTGAGTAACTTGTTGATTTTTAACCCTAAAAAAAATCTGCACACTCCAAAATTAAATAATAATGATAATTGGTGACTAGGGATGCACAGCATTAGTTTTTTGTCAGTATCTGATATCCTGATATTTCTGAAATTGTTACAACTTTCAGGACTACTGCCATTTAAAAAAAACAGTGTATTCCTTACTGACACTAACTTGCTCCTTTCTTGTTCCTTTAATGTTAGAAAGGTAATGATAATGTGTTTTTTTGGGCAAGTGTCTGCTGAACTCAATGTTCTAATCATATCTTGCATCCCTAATGGCAACACTTGTAAAAGGGGCTGAACTGGTGTGACGTGAAGGAAACCCTCTTATTTTGTTAGAAATGTAACTGAAATTCATAACATGTCCTTCTAATACTGACCACAGAAATCATGAAAATGTTTAGAATTTTTTTTTGACAAAAAGAACATTTTGACAAATTCAAAATATACAGAAATGTGTCAAATGTTTTTGGAAAATTCTGACTTATGTTAGAGTTTGTCTGAATTTTTTGTAATAAACAATCAAATTCTTAAAATTTTACACTTAATCCTAACTCAGTTGTCACGTTACATCACACACTTGCCATCTACACTGCATCTGTGAACAATCTAATACCATGCCCCGGGTTTCCTGTCAACAGCACATAAATTGCTTTAACTGAACAGACAGAAACGGACATGAAGTGCGTCTGATGTGGGGTGATGTTCAAGGTTCATAAATACACAGCTCTCTTTGACCCAAACACAGTTTGTCCCTCTGTCTTGAAAGTGAAAGTAAATCATTTCACTCACTGAAAAAGATGAACACTCCACTGTCTCTGCTTGTGTTAGACTGACAAACAGGCTCAGTGAGTGAGAAACGCCAAAAGACAACCCAGAAAGTCCCCCAGCACCTTGTTAAAATCCCTTTTCCCCGCTCCTCATCAACATTGGAAATGTCAGTCATGTCGCTCACAGGCAGTTCGGACACAAACAAATGATTCAGCGTAATTTGCCTAATTCTTTTTATTTTTTTGTCGCTCACGCTTGTGTGTGGCGTTAATTTAAAACATGGAGTTAGACGTCATTTTTAACTGTGGTATCAAACAAGCACAGATAAAGTGAAGCATATCCTAGAATCATTTCAAAGTTTATAATTTTGAAGTAGTTTATGCCATTTTTCTATTAATATTAAATGTTTTTGTGTACCGCCATGCAGCTAAGGGTGGGTGTGGCTATTGATCCATATTGGCCAGCCCCAGTGGTATCTTAAAATTCCCCATTAATCCACATGAATGTGAATAAAACAAGTGAACAGTTAAAGTCTGCTCCACCTCGTATCAGATCATGGGAGTGCTCGAGTGGAAGCCCCCCCGCTGCACTACACATGGTGCACTGGTCTGTTAAAAATGTCCCCACATATGTTCAGGATGTCCTAAAATACTCTGTTAGTCATTGTGAGTAATACGGGATGAGAATATTTTTGCTCTTCGGGGAGTGAGAGGTGGGCAGCCAAGAGGGAGCAGGAGTCAGAGCAGGGGGCCGCTGGAGGATGTGATGCATAATAGATTGAATTTGTGTCAGGAGGCCAAATTGATGAAGGTTTGGGGGAGGGGTGTAGCCGTGGAGCATGGCGGGCTCTGGCTCTGGCTGGGTGAGGTCTATCGGAGCTGAAACGCTCTGGAGTAAATTGATGGCTTGTGCTGGTGGGTTGAGGGGGGTCTGGTCTGAGGATGTATTTAGACTGTCATTGAGCTGTTTTAGATGCAGGCACAGCTGCAGCTGCATTTTCCTCCTCTTTGGCTGTTTTTTTCCAGGTTAACCGAGCTGACGCAGGAGGCGAGCTGAGCAGCCAGAATGACCTTGTTGTTAGTGTTGGGTCAGAGGTTCAAGCCATGCATTATTCATCGAGTTTTTCTACATGTCCTTGAGTGTAACTCGTTGAGCCCTCGTGGTGTCATTGTAGGGCCACAGATCAAAAATCATATCTCTTTCAAGGTTTGTTTTGGTGGACATACACAAGATACCTCTAGGTTTTATATGTAAAGGCGTAAACAAAGATCTTCACCATACCAGAATTACAAACTTTGACAGTCCAGTAAAAATCAAATTTTACTGGTATCTGTTTGACACTCTGGGAGTAAAGTGGAGGTCTAATGTTGCTTTCACACCCATGGCTAATTTCTCTTGTTCTCATTTAAATGGTAACAATAAGCATTGGGATTTCTCTTAAGTTAATTTTATGTTCATGCTGCAGTATTATACAGCAGACCAAAGCACGCTCAAAGGAAGGGCTGTTCTCATGTCATTATGTCACAGCTGTCTTTTCACACTGCAGAGACACATGCCGTGCTCGTTGATCACACTGTGCACCTTTCAAACTATTTCCCCCAAGGCACATCTAAACCAAGCCAAAATCTCAAGATTATCTTTTTATAGCCATGTTAAAATTCCTGGAACAAAATATTTTTTTACACGTGTTGCAGTAATAAAAGAATAAATTCATTCTAATTGATAATAAAACAAATAAATTAATAAAAAGTCAACAAAAACACATTTATTAAATAAAGGGTTACTCTTACTCTATTGTATAGTGTCTTGAGACAGCGTTTGTTATGAGTTTCTTCTATACAAATAATACTTAAATGTTTGCTTGATTGACGTGATTTGATCGGTCCGGATCTTTAACATTGGCCTGACAGCCTTTTTTACTATAAGTATTTATTCAGTATTATGTTAGTAATGTATTAGGAGCAAATTCAGCAACAACCACTTTAGAACTACAAGTATTTCTGAAACACTCGTTGTTGTGGTGTCATGTGATGATCTGCAGATGAGATGAGTGGAGTCAGACATTCCCACTTTTCATGCCACAGTGTCCAAGATCTGAGTGCCTCTGTATGATCTCCATCATGGGAAATATTTTGCTCTATATTTTGTTCTAAGTTACCTGAAGGCTGTAATACCATTACTGCCGCTGCTGCATGTCCGACCTCTGCAATATAAAATCTTTAAAAAATGTTTAAAAAAAAAGGTGTGGGGTGGAGGAGTGGATTATTCATTCATTCATTTTCTATCTGCTATCCATTTCAGGGTTGTGGGGGTGCTGGAGCCTATCTCAGCTGTTGTTGGGCGAGAGGCGTGATACAGCCTGAACCAGTCATTAGCCGCACAACACAGGGCAGCATATACCCCTTACAGACTGATCAAAAAAACAGTATAAACCGGCTAAAATCAGCTCCTGTCAGCAGTTTGAAAGGGTTTAATCTGCATTTTGACCTGGGTTGACTAACCCTACAAGCGACGCAGGTTTTAATCAGCTCGCCTCCGGTCACCTACGGTGGGAACATCACACCCACTAATTTACGGATGACGTTGGCCAAATGTCTCCACGGCTTAAGCCGCCCCCTCTGTCTGTAACTAACGTGACTCTTTGCTGTGTCAGCATGCAGCTAATTCCCCTCAGTATCATCAGCGCTGAGTTTGCACATTTTAAAAGAGGGACAAAAGTACAAAGTAAAGAATACTGTGTCCATGGCCTCCATGCTCCTTTCCCTTGTTTACATGGACGTGCTTCATCGTGCTGATGATGTCATCAACGTGATGCCATCATCTTGATGCGCCAGAGGTAAAAATACAGCCATGCAGCTTGTCTGCTGCCATTTGGCCTGGGTCTGCTGGCAGTGGGAAAAGAGTCATTGCCAATTGTTAGCGGGTTAACCTGCATTGAAAAAATCATTGAATTCACAAATAACTGAAATAGTCCTTAAGTGATCAAATAAACCGAATGAATATTCTGAATTCCAATCGCACACGTTAAACATTTTATCTTGTGGTTGATAAGCATTTCACTGTTGGCTACTGTCACCCTGAACAACTTTTTCAATAATCATCAGACATAACATCTTTCTTTAGATTAACATAAACTCTTTTAACATGAGTCGTCATTCTTTTTATCTCATTTTCAATATCTAGGTTAATCTTGTAAACTGGATGTATTGCCCAGCCCTATGTTGGTGTACAGATGTAAACAGAGCATGACGAGTTAAGTTAAGCAGGAAACGCCCTGCTGTGTTAACTGCCATTTATTCTGGTGACTAAGCTGTCCACTGGTTTCCATTTACTCTGTTGAGTCCGTATAAGCTGTACATTGTGGTGACGTCCATGTGCCCAGCGTTCTCATGTGTCTTGGGATTGGCTGGATTTTGTAGTCTGATGTGCCAAGGATCATTGACGAGATAAGAAAAAACAAGAGGAGAAGTTAAAAGTATTTACAGTACTGATAAGAGAAAGAGCTATGCTGATAAAATGGTTCAAAACACCCAATAAATATCAGACAACTACAGGATTTCAACCTTATCAGCTGTGCACTCTGAAGTGGAACTACAAGTTTTCAAGATATATTATCTTTATAAATAAGGGTGTGGTATTGTTAATTATTTTAGTATAGTTTATGTTGTTTATGACAGAAACAGATGCTATGTCCAATTCTCTGTAAAAGACTGTTTACCCTAACACTAATGGACGTAGAAACAACAGGATACTAGATAAAATGATAGACTTTAAGGGCATTATCATTTTATTTTTAATTTAAATAGCTTGCATTGATATTGATAACAAAATATATATAGTGGAACCTATTTGATACCACAACATAAAAAATTAAATTCCAAGCACCCAAGATATGAAAATGTATTCTTTTTAATTTGCATAAATTACAGTAAATGCATACAGTGTCTAAATTAAATTAACCCTGAAAGGTCCAAGACCATAGATTATAGCCAGAAAATTCTAATTTTTTGGATATTAAATTTTTATTACATTTTCTGCTAAAATCCTACAAAAATCAAAATGTCCATAAAATTCAACGTATAGATTTTTTGTATCTCATTTGATACAGTAGGTGTTTTGGGCAACTGATAATCCATTTGAGGACATTTTTATTAGTAATTTGTTGATCATATTGAGTAGATAGAGGTATTATAAAAGTATGTATCAAATATGATACAATTGGCGTTATAGGGTTAATAGGTGTGAAACATTTATTAAGTGTTTTATTATGATCTTGTTATAAAAAAATCTGAACATTTGGTGTCTTTGACGTTTGTTACAGTATGCCGTGAAACCAAAAAAAGTTTTTCCCTCATTTTCCGTATTTCATCCAATATGCTTCAAACACATAAATAACAAACATTTGAATAAAAACAAATGTGTCGAAAAAATAAAAAACATTAGTTTGCAGTAGGGCTGGGTATATCCAGCAACTTCCGGATACGATACGTATCCCGATACTAAGGCCACGATACAATACATATCCCGATACACGTAAAATGTGAACATTGACGATGCTGTAAGCAAAATTCTTGACAAGTTTAGTTTTTTCTTTAAGGAAGAAAAAGAGCAAGGATGAGTTTTAAGTGGTTCTACAACTTGAGAGACATAAATTCAGATCCTCAAAGATGGTAGACCTAAGTTCAAATTTAGAACATTTAGAACATATGCTTCATTATGTAGCTCGTCTTCTACCTTGAACTGTGCCACTGTTAACATTAGCCAAAGTGTATTTACAACAACTGTCAAAATATTTGGGCCGTATCGATTCTGTAGAATCCGTATCGATACACGTATCCCAAAGGAGTGCGATACGATATTTTGCTGTATCGATATTTTGAGCACGGGCCTAGTTTGCACTCAACTTATCAGGCACCATCAGTCAGAGGTATACAGCTGTGAATTTATCGACTTAGCCTGTTTTATTGGGTAGACCATGAACATCTTGACACAGCCAACACCTGCTCTTTCCCCATTGGTAGACCACTTCATAGGTCCATGAAAAGCTCTTAATGAGGGGAAAGTCTCGCTGGAAAGCTCACAGGGCAGATTTGAACCCACGCTGACCATGCTGCTTGACATTATGCATGCTGATATAATCACAGGTCTATTGCCATTCTTATAATTTTTATATTTTTATTGAATCAGTTCAAAGTTTATGTTTGAATTGTGGCAGCAGTTTGCCTTTGATATACAAACAAAACATATATCGAAGTAAATTTTTAATCACCATTCAGAAAAAAAAGGAGATTTTAGATTTGTTTTTGTCCATTTTACCCAGTCCAAATAAAGCAATATTGTGGACATTATGGTTTTAATAAAGAATATTTCAGATTTTTCTGCCTGTGAACACACATGAATATTTTCAGAAAGCAGCAGAACAGCCTCCTCTTGCTCGGCGGTTTGCTGTCATCTCTCCCTGGAGGTATTAATGTTTCTTAATCCACAGCAGCAGTCATCTCTCGGTTTGCTTGACATGTCATTTCTTTAATCTCTCCTCCTTTCAACACAGGGCTTTAAGAGAAGCCCCTTGCATGTTTACTAATATTGAACATGCAGATATGTACATATTTTGTGAAATTAAAATAGTGCTATTGTCGAATGGACCCAGATGGAAAAATAATTACTTGTTCATGTTGACCTTTGGGGTTTTTTATACTCTTTGGACAGATTTAGAATATAATTTAAGAACTGACTGCTCATTTCAACGGTTCTAGTACCTACTGTCTTTACACAAATCACTGGTCTCATAAATGTTTTTTTGAATAACATTTTAGAAATGAAAATTTTCACCCATTATTCAGAGGCTGGTAGGTAGATGGAAAGTTGGCCTACGCAGTGGAAACAATGTCGAATACTAAAACTGTGGAAATTAATGCTGTGCTTTCCAGATAGAATTTCAGCAAACTTCAGGTATTTCCACTCACTGAAAGTTGTGCAGTAAGCGTATAAAAAATAAGGTATAATTTTGACCTTCTCTGCCTTGTCTGCCATTATTTTTGACTTATTTTTTAAATACTTCTGCTGACTGCCACTGATGAGTGACGTCCCTGATCTAAAAGGCATGCAGAAGTGGAATTGATGAGCAAAAACACTAATAATATCGATTCCCTGTGGGAGTTGTTACCAATTCTCGGCTGAATTTGGTTTTCTTTTCCAATTCTTAGTACTGAATGATCCAGCATTTGATTGAGAATTATTAAACCCCTGTGTGGCACAGGCCTAGAGGCAAGGTTCATTGCCTAATTGTTTATGAAGTTGTCACATAGATGTTATATATTGTAAATCTGCAAAAGAATAAGAAGAAAGAAAAATGTTTGGAAAATATATTGCTGCAGCCTACCCAGGAATCCCCTGTGTGAGAGAAACACAGTTAAGTTTGTTCTGTTTGTAGACCAATCTGTTTTTTTCTTTTTCTGTTTTACACACTAAACATTATCTTCCAACTGAAACCACAAAATGTAAGTTTATATGAGTGACAATGCTGCAGAAAAACACTTGATTGATCAAACTTTGCTTTGTTCAGAGGGAATTTGAATACATTAATTATGGACTCTGTGATTAATCTTTCCAAACCCCAGAGGCCTTAATGGTTCTGAGAAACAGCCTTTCAAAAAAGCAGACAAATCCAAAGTGGATTTGTAGTCCCTAAACAGGGACTACACTTTTTTTATTCTTTTATCAAATTCTTAAGATTGCATTGAGCATAGATTATAGTAGCAAGATGGCTTTAACTGTATGTGTTCAGAGTAAGACAAACCCCTTTATATGGCAGATTTGGTTTAAGCTCTTAAGCTCTAATCAAACTTCTCAAAATGTTGGACTGGTTTTGACGGATTCTTCAAGGCCTTGGATTTTTTTTCTTCCCAACACTCTCCCTTTATGCCATGAAAGAGCCACATATTGTCTGATAATCCATGGATTTGTTTCTTATGGTGCTCCAGCCTTGACATTTTACTGTTGAAACTGCAGCATAAGAAAACATGGGCAAGTTTGTCAAAGCTTTTGAGACTTAAAGAAGTTTTTAATGCCTTTTTTCCAAATAGTATAGTCTCTGTTTAAGTCAAGGTACTGAAAAGGACTCTAACTTTGCCACATTGTAAGAAAAAAAAAACTGTGACCCTCTGCATACATTTTAAACTGCAATATTTATGTCTGCACAGGACATCACTCATATTGATTGATGGGACAATCTTCTCTAGGGGTACTATCAGAGCAGAGGTACTGGTGAGAGGTAAGCACTCTGATTCAGAAAAGGAGAGTGTGGAAGTGCCAAAACCTGTAGTACCTTGAGTGTCCACTTGAGGCTTGCTGCAGAAACCTGACTCCTTAATGATTATATGCAGGGAAGAGACAGTTCTTACAACCTTTTAAACACTGTCTTGTTCAATAAACAGCCTCACATATGACATCTATGTGCTCTTAATGTTGGGGAGGGGATTTTTTTTTTTTTTTAATTCTTATCGGGGCTTCCCAGCTTTGAAAACATGGAGTCATGATTGGTCAGATGGCTTTATGTCCCACCTCAACTAGGAGTGAGTATTGGCAAGAGCCTCACGATTTGATACGTATCACGATACTTTGGTCACGATACGATGATATCACGATATCACAATATTGTGATATATTGTGATATTCTACAGTAAACTAGGAAAAATCTAGAGACAGTGAATATGTTACTTTTCCATTTTATTGTTATTGAAATATGTCAAATGCAGCGTTACATACATACACTTAACACAGAGTGCATCAAGTCAAACTAATGTTGCAAAGAAAATATTCTTGTTTTCTTTTTAACAAAGTATTGAAATCATCCTAACCTGCAGTGCAGCTCAAACTGTAACTGAACACATGAGGAACAAAGTGCTTTGAGTTACTGATAGCACAACAGTAAGTTAAAAAAAGTCACATATTTCTCTTGTCACTGTCTGAACTGAATAGTGCATGAAAAAAAAACCTGTGCATACATCTTTATAAGTTGTATTTTATTTCCAACTCTGATAAAATATGAGTTTTTATTATTACAAAAATATCGATACTAAGATTTGAAATATCAATATTATATTGGGAGTCAAAATATCGCGATATGTTGCGATAGCGATATTTTTTCACACCCCTAACCTCAACACTGTCTGTGGGTGGGTTGAGCTAAAGATCGAAAGATGACATAATAACACATCCAGTGAGTTCCAAAGGCTTTTGGCTTTATCCAACTCGTTTACAGTCTGAAGTATGTGAATGTAAAGTCACACACTCTTGGTCCCCTTCAAAGCCGTGCTGCCACTCTAAATGTGGCATCCCCACTGACGTTGGCAATATCTTCCCACCAATTCAGACTAGGGCTGCACGATATATCATTATTGTATCCATAGCTAAATATGAAAAATCAAGATATTAATATCAACAAGCTACAATATTAAACTATATAGATTTCTTATAAATAAAGCTGCAGTTTCCACGTTATTTTGTATTATGTTTTTATTTTTCTGAAAAATACTTGGTTTTCACCGAACCCATAGTCATATTGTATCGTATTTATATCTAGATATCTGGCATGAATATCGAGATACAAAGTTTTGTCTATATCGTTCAGCCTTAATTCAGACTCTAGTTATTGTTCTATGTTAGACATAAAGGCATAAAATGACATCCTCTCTCTCTCTCCCTCTGTTTTCTTTGGTAAAAAAAAAACAAAAAAGTCACCGTATCTGAGGTACCTTAGGAGATTTACCTTTGTTGCCTGATATATATTTTTTTAAGTATCAATAATGTTTGCTAATTTTAGCTTGAGTCATATCTTAGTAACCTGACACACCAGATGGACTGTTCAGTATGCGTATCTTACAAGTTCATCTGGGCAAGAGTCCATTGAAAGTGTTTGAGAATGAGAAGAACCTTTCAATAGCATATCCAGCAGGTGATTGGATGATCAATTTGTCAGTTACATTCATTACAGGCCAATCAGATAATGTAATAGCCAAGTGCTATGGCTGGGGCGTAAAAGAAAGAACTAAACTTTTGTAGAACAAACTCTGCTAAACAGGTGAAAAGTGCAGTGAAAATATCCTTTCTACAGAAAAGTGTTTGCATTGTTTGTTCTTATTTGATAAAGAAATTAATGAAGCTGTTAGCATCTATGCTAACCTCTGTACGTGCAGTCACTTCCTGCTGTTGTCTCGCTCACACCTCCCACCGCTTCCTGCTCAATGGAAGCTTAACGGGTCATCCTGCTTCAAGCTGATCAGTTGTTGTAGATTGGAGCTTGACAAGATGGATCTGTCTGATCACAGACAGCGAATCACGCTGATCCATCTGCACTGCAAGGTTACTGTCTAAGTAAGTATTATGACAGCTCTTACATGCTCTGCAAGTATTTCCACCCCTATTTAATCGGCCAGCTGACACACCAGCATGAACAGGTCCTGTCCTCCAGCTCATGACCTTGTCTGTAGGTATATTTCCAGGTTCCTGTACGTTTACGTTTGTTGGTTCTCCAGTCATATGAGTTTCATGATTTGCCTCAGAGCTTGGCCTTGATATGTGTTGGGCAAAAATACTTTGAGCATTTGAGGATGTTCTTGGCATGTCAGTGTGTACTTCCTCATTATCAAACGGCAGATAATGTGTCATCAGACTTCACTGTTTGTGCAGCTGTGTTTATTGAGTCAGTGAAAGCACGACTTAAATGGATGACAACCTTTTTCCATGACAAAAAAAATGTCAGTGACTGCATAAAATGAATATTTGATCATCAAAACTTGAAACAAAAATGAGTGTCTATTTTTTGATAACCAGGAAAGAGAAGATGTACATGATTGGACTGGGCTGTCAGATATTCATAATCCATTTCCATAATATTTTACTTGTATAAAGGAGAATTATATTTATTTTGATATCACTTTAAAAAGGTTTACAAATTCTATTACATTCAAAAATTTACATCATTTTCACCAATCATTGACTCAGGTACCAACAAAGACACATTTGGAAAGGATTATGCCATCATTAATATTTAACCTACCAAGGACAGTAATCAACCATAAGTATTTCTTAATTCAGTTATTAACCTGAAAGCACTTGGAGAGCACAAACCTCCGCCAAGGTAACTCACATATTGCTGTTGCACCTATAAGCAAGAGTTCCATGATAAAGTTATCATCATAATATGATTCTTTGACCCTGAAAACCCACACCGAACACTCAGAACTATGTTGATATCATTGTTAGTTAGAGAGTTATTGGGCAAAAATGGTCATTCACTAATGGTGGTTATGTGGATCTCCACCAATGAAGTAGTTTTGAAGTTGGGCCATTACCAACATCTCCTGAAATTTCAGCAAAATCCATTCAGTAGTTTCTGTGTAATCTTGCTGAAGAACAAACTGACAACAAATGTACATTAGCAAAAACATAACCTCCTAAGCAGAGGTATTTAAACATTCAAGTGCAAAGGTGTCTTTAATTACTGGTAGTTAAGTATTAAAATGTATTAACATGAGTAATAGCATTAAAGTTTTAATATGAGATGATAGTTAGTGATTATTTTTGTTGTCTGAAGACCAGGACTAAACGTAAACCACTGCCTCAGTGTACAGGAGTGCAGAGGTGTTGATGTTGAGCCTGTAATGTTTCTGCTCAGTTTTTATAACCGAGTGCTCCGACTGCGCTCTTCTCAGCAGCACAGACAGCGGTGCAGTGTTCTCCACTTGGTTTCAGGTTGTCAGCTGACTGCCTGCCTCGCCAGACTGGGTCACGTTCTATATAATAAGCTGAGGAATTTCCAGTTTCTCCCTCAGCCTTGATCCAGTATCAGTGTCTCTCTCTTCACTCCCTCTCTTGTTTTTGCTTGACCTGCTCCGAGCTCTGAGTCACAAGACTTGAGCGGTGGTCCTTCTTGTTGAGCTGCTGCAGAAAACCGCTGAACCTTTGCTGCTTCACATCCTTGTGTGCTTGTTTTAGGAGGTCGTGTAATCACTGAGTCACTGTGGCATGACGCTTCGGCCTGTAATAGAGTGTGAGTAGGTCCATGTTAGCTCACAGGTGTGTGTTTGCTGAAGGAGCAGCATGTGGGGGGGATGATGAGAGACTAATAAGCTGTGAGCGAGTTTACTACGCGCTGACTGAGAGCAGACAGGGATCAGGACTTGTTGTAGTAGTTGTATTTTTATCAGCAGCTACGAGTATTCACCGTGAAATATCCATGAGTCATCACTGGCTGTCAGGGTGGAAAATAACTTATTGCATTCAGTCGAGGGCTATAATTATTTTTTTACTTTTACTCGAGCTTTCTTTGGGAAGAATTGTGTTTTTATATATTTTACACAACTTCTGTGAACTGACTAAAAATGTAAATAACTTGCTAAACTTGGCACACTCATAACTCGTGATGTCATGATACTAGCATTTTAAGTTTTAGGCCAATACCACATTTAGTATCGCAGTACTCAGTACTTCAACAATACTGTTTGATACTCAGTTCATTAGAAACAGGATGTCCACAGAGGTCTGACAGTAACTTTTTTAACAATATTAAGTTTAACAAGTCAAAGTGAAAAATATATATCAGTGTATTTGAAAGTAACTTTCACATCAGAGCAAACTGATGCTCTATTGTTGTTCTTCTTGGTCAAATGTTTTTATATACCACACTGTTATATTTCGTATGCTGGGGTCGACCTTGGCCACTATTTTTTAAAGATCACAGGCCCCACCATTGAAACCAAAACAGAATTTATGTATGAATGTGTGCGTATATGTATCCTTCAGTTACATATTGCCAAACTATGTCATAAAATACCTTTTTTGTTTAAACAAATAACTAATAGTTGTTTCCGAGAGACAAAAGAGTTGCCAGTACCTAGAAAAAAAACAAAATAGCAGTTTCATACTGTATTCTTGATTTATTTCACTTGAATAAAACAATGAAATAATTAAAACTTTAAGACAGGGTGAACAGAAGAGCGGAGGCTCACCCTATTTTTTTACCCTCAGTAAGCAAAAAGATTAATTTGATGAACATGAAAACACTGATAATCAAGCAAACATGAAACATCCCACAAAACTAAAAAATAAAGAAGCATGACAGTATTTTAAAAAAGCAGGCAAGAGCGTCAATACTTTAGAAATTGCTTTAATTCATATGTGAGCTTTATATTTTTGTTGCATTATTTAATCTTTTTTAAACGTTTTCCTTTTTCTTCACTTGTTAAGTCGGTCCTTCCTTTTTTGAATCTCTAGTTTTCTTTACTTCTCTTTCTGATCTTAAACAGTCTCTATGTTTTGGACAGTATTTTTACTGTTTAAGTTCAATTGAATCATCAAATTTTAGGTTACATAAATCGATAAGCTTTGCAGTGGTTGATCGACAGAAATGTGATCAACCCTCGGCTCTTATCGCTGTCCTTAAAAAGAGAATTTCAGTGGGTTTGATATGTTTGATATATTTCTCTAACCTCCACACCATGACTCATATGAATCTGAAGGGGAGCTTGGAAAGGTATACGATGACCTCTGATTACATCAAGCAGCCCGTCTGCTGTCAGATATTTTTTACTTTAATTAGAGTTCAAAATGCAACATTTGCTTTCTCCGTTTGGCCAACCAAGCTGCTTTTTCTAATTAACAGAAGGCCGAGCTGGACGCCCGCCAGTGTCTGGCAGAGCAGAGAAAACTCGCCACGCTGCGTCTGACTGCTCGTAGTGTGAGATTCCTGTTCGCCATCCATGAGTGTGTGTGATGTTCAGTTTCTCTGTTGTCATCTCACAGGTACGGCATCCGGCCAGAGAGCGTCATCGTGTACGGCCAGAGCATTGGCACGGTGCCCTCGGTGGATCTGGCCTCTCGGTATGAGAGCGCTGCCGTCATCCTCCACTCCCCACTTACCTCTGGCATGAGGGTGGCCTTCCCCGACACCAAGAAGACCTACTGCTTCGACGCCTTCCCAAAGTAAGTCCCCGTGTTAACAGATGGCACGAGAGAGGGTCATGAAGAGGCGCATTTTCTGTTTAAGGAAAAGTGATACATTTTCAAACAAAGTAAAAAGGTTGATGTGATCTTGGTTACAGCATCAGTTTATAGAAACTTAAAAAGATAGGTGGAAGATTGACATAAAGAACCAGTAATGCAGTATACCTACTGTGCCTTATTATTGTTTGTGATATTCCAAAAATGTAAAACCTATTTCAAAATCAGATGTACTTCATTAGTTCTCAGGGTTTCTGCAATGTTTTCTCTTTTAGAGCAATAGGAGTTCATATCCTGTGATCAACATGAAAATGTTGTCTCCTGTTGGTTAATTTTTAGAAGAATAACAATCTTACTTCAATCTGCGTTTAGCACATAATAGACAATAAAAGTTGATTTACCATATTTGTGTTAATTGCTGTTTGTTCTGCAGTAAAAAAGCAGTCAAAATATCCTTCGATTGTGTCTGGAAAAGGGTTTTAAAAGTCTTTAAAGCGTTCAGGAACCCTGTAAACAACTTTTCAAACCGCAAACATAGACATCATTGTGCAGTAGAAATATTTAATGCAGTCCTTATACAGGTCAGAAATTTTGATGGATACATTTTTCGACTTTTCCTTGTAATTTACCGTCCTTTTGTGGACTGTGATGAGACAACTAATGAACATGTATTAATAGGCCGCCTAAAAAATTGATATGATTTAAAAATGGAGTTGGCAAGTCAAATTGCACCTTTCTCATTACTTTCTACACTTTACATTTTTTGCAACAAGAGTTGAGTTTTCTCATAAGATTTTTATTTTTTACAACAAGCATTACCTCAAGCATGTTGTTATCTTCATAGTTAATTCAAACAAGTGTATAAAACTATCATGCGCAGGCACTTTGTGTCGATTTCTGTGTTGATTTTTTGACCTGGAGGCACTTTAAATGTATATTTTATGTATAAATCAATGTATATTTCTGAAATAAATTTACAGTGAAT
Organism: Scarus forsteni; assembly: GCA_036419115.1. Classification (NCBI taxonomy): domain Eukaryota; kingdom Metazoa; phylum Chordata; class Actinopteri; order Labriformes; family Labridae; genus Scarus; species Scarus forsteni. Next base: position 48,875,989 of record JAZDUH010000066.1, on the reverse strand, counting down.
AGTTATTTTATTTTAAATGGGGCGGGGGCATGGAATCGTGAATCGAGTATTTGATTAATTATTAATCATAGTGTAATGTCTTTCAACATAATCAGGTAGTGACATAATCAGACAGATTTTTCTTTGTCTCAATTTACCTCCATTGTAGGATGCTTGAGTTTTTTTCAAATTAACCTTGAAAGTGCTTGAACCTTACCTTGGACTTGGTATGAACTCTGTAATGTACTACCTTTTCTGTTTTATACTTGTCTTGAATAATTTAGTTTTCAGGATTTTTAGGTTCCTTAAATGCATGTTATCTTTGAGGCCTTGTGTGTGGAAGTTTATCAGTTTTAGATCATTAAAAATAAGAGCTTTTCAGTACTGGGTGTTAAAGACTGATTTTGCTGCTGGGATTAGGACTGGCTGACTATTATTTGACTTTTACCAGAATCTTATCAATTTAATCATAATTCTGGTAACAAGACAAGCATTTGTTACTTTCTCAACTGATAAATATCTATAAAACGTTTAGATTAACATCGAGAAAAATATATTTAGATATGATTCCTTTGTCCATATGTGTCAGTCCTTGGAGAAAGCCAAGGCCCTCATATTAAACATCTGCAGAAAAGCACACAGACTCCCTGTGGGTGTCATGCAAACATGTTTTTAATCTCCATAAACAGACACTGAATGAATGAAACACACACACACACACACACACTAGAACAGACAGGTAAATAAAGATGGAGTGACAGTCTGAATGTCCAGGAAACCCTCAACAGCGCCCTCTGGTGGTCAGTTTCTAAACTAGCTGTGGTCTTTTCCTCCTGTTGACTCTGTTTTCTTCTCCTCACTCCAAAGCATCGACAAGATCTCCAAAGTCACATCTCCAGTACTGGTGATCCACGGCACGGAGGACGAGGTCATCGACTTCTCCCACGGCCTGGCGCTGTATGAACGCTGTCAGCGCCCGGTGGAGCCGCTCTGGGTGGAGGGGGCCGGCCACAACGATGTGGAGCTCTACGGACAGTACCTGGAGAGACTCAAACAGTTTGTGGCACACGAGCTGGTCAACTTGTAAAGGGGCTGTGATGGGGAAGAAGGTGGAGTGGAGAAGGAGAGGGGGCTTTTGAGAAGTAGGTGAAGGATGGAAGAGAGGTGCCGATTTTCCTTTTTGTGGCGTAATGCAGGTAAAGGTGTTTGTGTTGTACTAAGGGTTTTGCTGACAGCCTTCTCCCACTGTGGAGCTCCTCGCCCCATCAAAGGACCTGCAGACTCACAACTATCCAACTTTTTTTTCATCAAGTTTTCTTTTTACCATGTTGAAAATTGCACATCTTTAAAGTGTGAGTGGAAGAAAAATTGTCCTGTGCATAGATGGCATACCATGTGTACAAGATGGTGGCATGTGTGCTGCCAATTTAAAGCCATATTTCTGCTTCCTTTGACATCCTGGTCCTTCACACTGCAGTCACCAAGGATTCATTTTTTCTTTTTTTGAGTACTGTATGTTATATTTTGTTTTTGTATTAAACATGATATTTGCACGTTTCATCTGTCACTGAAAAACTGTACAAGACAAACTGACCCGTCGTCTAGCTGTGCCAGTGTTGCCAAACTTTAGTAGAATACTGCAGAGACGGAAGAACGACTACTTCGTGGAAATAACACCTAGAAGCCTCCCAAGGTCTGTTAGCTGTCTCTAAGGTTAGGTTTTTGATACTTTGATACTTTTCGATACCATGTGTTTGAAAATAATACAGTCTCTATTATTTTAATAATGTTAGTATCTGAAATACCTGAGATTTAAATGAAACTACACCTGTGTCCTGAGGAAGGAATGAATCCATCAGCAACTGCAGGCAAACTCTGAAGCCAAAATATAGTTTTTTTTGTTGGTTACAGATCATGAGACCATGATACATAAACTAATGCTGTGACTTTCCCAACGAGAATCAAGGAGGCATTCCAGTGCACTTCATACCCCACAAAATCTTACGTCGCCACCTCAGTGAGGACCATGTTTTGAAGACACTAGGGAAGAAGAGCTGTCAAAGAGGTGCTGCTGGACTTAACCGTGCTGTGCAGTTAGCCTGATTTTTTATCAGACGGATCCAGCTTGCAAAGCTACAAGCCACAACAGCTAAGCTCGGTCTGAAAAGGCACTGTTAATTGTTGATGTTAAATCAGGAAGAGGCAGGAGCGGGAATCAGTTTCACGTTGATACCATGAGCTTCTGTAGCAGTTTTGTCAGATGTGGACATCATTCCAAACAACACTGAAAGCTTTTCTTGATATAAAGGATATTTTCACTTCACTTCCTTTATGTTTTGAAGAGAGTTTGTTGTAGGAGTTGGCTCACTTTGTACTCTGCATCGCAGCAGTAGCACCTGCCTACTACAACAACTGATTGGTCAACAGTGATTGATGGAAAGATCGACCAATCACCTGCTGAATGTGCTTTTGAAAGGCTCTGCCCTTCCTAAACACTTCCTATATGTTGGTGCCCAGTCTGACTAGTAAATTATCTTCTGTGTTACATAACTAAACCGTCTATCTGGTGAATCAGGTTAAGCTTGACTTGTCGCTCACATAAACTCGCCACCATTCATAACAAGTTGCCCCTCTGCAGATCGTATTCAGGGATACCAGCTGCAGCTAAGAGGCTTGTAGTGACTTTTTTTTTTTTTTTTTACAGCTCATTCTCCTTATTTTAATCCTAAAAATCAATCCAAAGGAAACAGTGACATACTGTTTATGAAAACAGTGCAGGTCGTCTCTGCAGAGGTGGTGTTAGTACAAAGTGTGAACACATGAACTGCTTGGCATCTAGTTTGGATCGCAGATGCTATTTCAAGTAAATGTAAACAGCATCTATGTTGTACAGATACTTTGCCAACATATCAGTGAATTGAACATTAATGCAGGAGTTTGCTTGCAGTTTCTGATTTAAAAACAAGAAATTTTCCATTACTTGTTGCCGGAAGAGTTTATGCCGTATCATAACAGGTATCAATATAGTTTATGACTGTAACTCGGTTATATCAGAGTTAAAAATATGAATCTCATAACAACCCTGCTGTTCTATAAGGTAAAGGTACAAAGTCAAAATGTCTACAAGACTATGGTGCAAAGGGGGCTCAGTCAGCAACTCCCTGAAACAAGTAAAGGCTACAGTTGTTCAAGATCGACAGTTTGGGTAATTTTCAAGTTTTACCACTACAGCCTTGAAGTTTACCTCAAAGCGCTGTGTCCATTTCTCTGTATGACCTTAGTGTCTTGTGATAAGAGAAATCAAACACAGGAATTTGTTGATGAAATATCTCACCTTTTCTTTAGAAACTCTTCATTGATACTTTGTGAAATTTAATCCCTGTGTTAATGGTAATTTTCTGTCTTAAGATCTTAAAATGTTAGGTTCAATAATATATGAAAAAAAATATTATGGATCTCATTACCAAGCTTAATCTAATATTCTGGGTATATCTTTTTATATATAAACAA